>OX465089.1:38534045-39134045 GCA_949987675.1 Chymomyza fuscimana
GTTCTTAAATTTTACTTGTCATGCACATTTAATTCAATTAAAAGTCAGTTACCAACTAAAGTTGAACTTACTAATGGCCAAGAAACATTCATAAAAATGTGATTAATTGCTATGGTATTAAGTGAATATCTTCCTGTGGTATTCCTTTGCGTGACAGCCACGTAAGAACTTATAATCGAATAAAAAAGGCGTGAAATTCAACACCAAAAATGTATGATGAGCCTTAAAGTTTGGCGAGGCCGACTTTTGGATACCCTTTATCATTGCATTATCAGGCAATTTGATAACCAACCATTTAAAGTGTTGACGCAAAGACTGTACAAACTTAGCTCAGAATAAATAAATTACAACACTTAAAATATCGAAAAAAAATTAACCTAGAACTAGAACCAATTGACCTTAAGTTTAAGGTGCTTCTAAACAATATTCCTGGAGTGCTTATAATGCTGTTTGGTAACAATCAACAGATTTTTACACATTTAATTCATACAAACTTAAGTTGTCACTTGAATATTCTAGCAGAGGTTCGTGAATTTTTGAGGGTGGAAGTCAACATCCACCTCTCTTGACCTCCTATCTATGTATATTGTAGGTAACTTTGAGATACCTCCTTCGCATTTGTCTATATGTCACATAACATTGCACACACCGTATGTACCTTTTCCCTTAAGGTACAGGTCACAAAAAGTGAAAAGAATGTTAATACCATTAATGGAAAGGTGATAATTAGCATAGGCCCAAAGAAAAGAGTCGTAAAAGGAGTCAAACAATAAATAAACAAGCTAAATAATTACGAAAACTGTTTTTTTTTTTTGGCAGGTTGGTAACACGCAAGAATGTTGCAACAACAACAATAACTTATTTACTCACTCGAAAAAAAAAACCGGAAAAGGCTTCAAAGAGGCATGAAAAAGAGCATGCAATATTCTTGCGATAATCATAATTATAATGAGTTTGTGGACACTAACGACGACATTTGAGTGCCCTTAATAAAGAAAAGTTGGAAATATTGTAATGAGCAACCATAATTAGGCGGAAAGTAAGAAATTAAGTGACTTTTATAAGACATAAATCAAAATGACGTTAAGGTTATGAAATATATCATGATATGGCATGTGCTATTGTGTGATTGTTGATAAGAATATTAAGTCCTTATTGTGCAAAAGGGTTAACTTATATTTAAAAAAAAAAAAAATTCCAAATTTTAAATGAACCTTAAAATTAAACACTTCGACTATTCAAGAAATTTTCTTTACCCTATTTCCAAATTTAAAAAAGTACGTTTCGTGATATGTACTATTAATTTAAAACTAATACAAAAGTAAAATTAAGAGGTAACAGATACTGTAACTTGATCAATTCTTCAAATCTATCAGAAGATCTTGTTTATGATATTTATTTAGGTGTTAAATAATTATCATGACAATCAATAATTTTTCTAAATATGAGTCTTTTTATTTCATGCCTGACAAATACCGTAAAAATTCAAAACCTCTTAATCAATAATTTATGAACTATTTTTTATTAATTTAGAATCTATAACTTTTAACTCAGATTTTTGTAATTATGAACCAAAAATTTTTTAGTAATCTTTTTTATTTATGATTTTGTTACTATTGTTCATAGACGCTTTTTATGACCTTCAAATAATTACCCTTATACATGCTAAAAGTCACATTAATTTAAATATTAAAGAAAACAAAAGTTTAGACAAAAAAACAAAGGGTTAGTTGAATTGTGCAAAAAATTGTCGAAACAAAAACAAGGTAAAATGGGTAAATGCACTCACTCCATCTTTAAATCTCTCAAGCTGACTTCACTTTCATTTTTCAGGAGTTTATTCGCAGCCAACTGTATAAAACAAGATGTCCTCCTGCTTGTCATCTGAGAACAGTTTATATAGAAAATAAGCACTAAAAGATAAAGATAAAGAATCAGACGTACGACACAACCCATAAAACTAAAAGACCCAAACGTTGCGATGATGCAGGCAGCGACGCTGACGTCAACGTTGTCGGCAGACATAAAAATGAAAAGTAGCTTAAGAGGTCTGCAAAGGACAAAACGCGCCAAGCACCGATCCAAAGTTCCATATTTCAGGTTCAAATCCCCTGCGCCCATCCACCTTGTCATGCCAATGCTGAGAACAAAACAAAATGTAAATAATTTTTCATTACGTATACGCCACATTGCAAGCAAGCAAAAAGCTAAAAATATGAAACAAAACCTGAATGAAAGCGAAAATGTCTGTGGCGCCATTTGTATGAATAAAGCACAGACATTTTTGTTAGCTTACTTCCGCTTAACTGTGCATGTGTGTGCGTATTGGCTGGCGTGTTTGTGTTTGTGTCTGTGTATCTATGTGAATCCTTGTGAGCCAACTTAACTTGCAGTTTGCTTGCACTTTTATCATCACTGAAGACATAACCTTAACTCTACATTTGAATACTCTAAAGAGAAGAGAGCAGGAGACTCATATACTATAAAACAAATGGCTGGCGCCAAAGCGATTTACAAATTGGTTCATTTCAAATGAAACATATGTTTCAAGCATTTTTCAAATTACAAGACTATTTATCAAAGGTATAAATAAAAAGTTATAGTAGTTAATTGTTTATTAATGCAAATAGATAAAATAAACAAATAATGAATGTATTTTTGCACATTTACTGATTTCCTATTACGAATTAGCCAATATAAAATTTTCTTAGATTCTTTGTAAAAGTATTTTGAAAAAAATATTTGTTTTGTGAATGAGTTGTTTTCAATTTTCTTTTTTGATGAATCTACAAACCTAAAATATCTACAAAAAGTGCAATTTAGAAGCACTTTTTTATGGAGCTGTTACAAGATTGATATTTAAATCATTCATTTTCGAAAGAATCGGATCTTGACAACTTTTCTACACATTCACTATTTCTAACAGTCTTCTCCCTGCCACCACCACAAAGTAGAATTTGTACACTTCTTGTCCTTGGACCCCAAAGTAGAGAATATAAAATCAACTAAAAAATAGCTATGAATAACAATTGCAATATATTTATTCATCCATAAACTCAAAATTCGCTTTACAATACATACGCTCCACAAAATATTTGCAACATTCAAACATTTTAATAATGTCAACTAATGCATACAAAAAAATTAACGCTCAGAAGACATTATCCTTTTAGAAGCAAATTTTGAAAATTTAAATTTTTATTTAATTACTGTTCTTAAGTAATGGGGGAAAGGCTTGTAAATTGGCTCACCTGGTCGATTTTGATGTTCCAGCAATGAAAAAAACCAAAATTCCACCTGCCTTCGAGCAAATACGCCGTAAACAATTTTAATGTGTATTTGATGCGAACAGACTCAAAAACACAGAGTGTGTGTATGTCAAAATATGAAAATTGTTTTTAAAGAAATCGGAAAATAAAAACATTATTTTTGATTGCGCTCAAAATGTGATCAAATCAAAATAAAAAATCAAGGAAAATATATGCGCTGGAACTGAAATTCAATGAACTTTCACAATCAAAAAAGGTTTTCGGACATACAGTGAATAGACAAATTTTTTTCAATGCATTCCGAAATGACTTCAAAAACGCAAGTTGTCACACCTTTTGGCTTGTAAGTTGTCACACATCTATTTTAATTTTTTTACATTGCCATGTTATTTATACGACTTTTTTATTGTGTGGAGTTGTCATTGAAACTTATTTGAATTGTTTTTAGTGCGTTTTTCTGCCATTTTCGGATATATTTTTTCAATATTTTCCATAAGAATTCATTTTTGGTATGGCTGCACGTCGACGATTTTGACATCTCTGGAAAGCTAAATTTTTCTTGTTGCTCAGTTAAATTTAAAATCAATAAATTTTCATAAATTTTTGTAATCATTCGTTTTTATTTCAGTTTTCTCAAATTTTTAGCGATTTTTGCAGGTGTGACAACTTACATGCCGTTTTTTTTTGTGGTCGTTTTCAAGCTCTTTGGAAAATTGTCGATAAAATGCTTATTTTTATTAATTTCAAATGCTTATTGTTGATTATAGCTCTTTCTTTTCTCTTTCCGACAGTATATTTACATTGATGCCTATTCAATGTCGAGATATAGCTAAAGAAGCTATGGTATGTCAACTTACAAGCCTTGCCCGTAGTAATTAACAAAATAAATAAGAAACTACTTTAATTAAATAATAATTAAATGAACTTTTTCTGTCATCATCTATGTCAGAATCATCTGGAGAATATGGTAAGTGAAGCTTTTTCGTTTGTTTACATAAAACGTCGTTACTCCCAACTATAATTTGTAAACATAAATATTCGCTTTCTTTCTTTAAAACTTTTAATTTATATATTCATATTCCATAAAATCTTATTTAATACGTTACATGACATCAGTTAAATATGAGCCAAGTAGCCTAGCATTAGGCCAAGTTAATTAAAAAAGCTACAAGCAAAAACATCTTCAAAAGACAAACAACAACATTATCAAACCGTAAATACCAAAAGAGCAAAAAAAAATTCCAACTGAATTCCAAAATATAAAAAAGTGGGCCTGTCAGAACACATTAAGTTTGCAACAAACCAGAGCAAATGCGAGTCCAGCTTCAGGCCAAACGAAACTAAGCAAGAATATTATCTGGCTAACTGCCAAAAAATTATGCGCCCCAAACACACCAACACACATATACACCCATATATGCAGACCACATTTCGCACGAAGGCCACTAGAAAAAAAAACCACAATTAGGATAAGCGACGCCAAAGTGTTCCAAAGTGCTAAAAGCGCTTAAAAAACTTCAAAAAAGAAGCCTTAAAAAAAAAAATGCTGCCTGAAGCCTACTCTTTGGTGTGCCTAGAACTGGGTATCTCCACAAAATTAACAGCTAAGCTGACTGCCTAGTTGAAAACATGCTAATGCCAGGCCCACCTACTCCCAATACACCCAACTCAACAGACCAAAACTGTTCACCATTTCCATTTGCAATCCTGTTTCTATTCCTCATTCCAACTCTGTGGATGCTTCACAGTGCGGTGTGCTCCATGAGCTAGTCCTTTCGGGCCTATTAGCCTTAATGGGACTTTTGCATGCTTCACTACAACAACTCTGTCTGCTGGCAAAGGTTCTTCTTGCTACCTCCAATCTCCAACTGACTATGAACATTTTTTGCACGTCCTTGCAGTTTTCAATTATTTATGGTTTGTGCACGCTGTTGCATATAAACTGCCTAAATAATTCGAGGCCCAAAAATTTTGGCTAGTCACTCTGTGTTAGAAGGACAACCAAATTTGCTGTGCAAATTATGATGACGTTGGTTGTATAGCCGCTGCAATGCAGCATATGAGTCAATCTTGTTAAGCGTACTGGACTGAACTGAACCGACCAAATTTTGCCCTCAACCGTTCAGCCAAATCACCTGACCAGGCTGCCTGACAGACTGTTTATGAAAAGCAGCTTTACACGTTCCCAAATTGCTTTATTTGGCCAATAGCTGGAAAACCACCAAAGCAAAAAAAAAGCCAAAAAAAAATTAAATTGTTTCGGATAATGTCTAAATTACAAGGTACATTTTGGTTAAGTTTGGTTAATGTTTATTTATTAGGCTGAAGCGGATATTTTGGCCACTTGAATGAGCAGGATCTGTATGGAGCGCTTGTAATTTGAAGGCCCGGCAATTTTTAGTTTAAAATAATATAAAAAAAAAAATTAAAACTTACTAAACGACTTCAATTTAGATAACTTGGAGAGTACACACTATTAATTTATATTGTCAAAATTTATGCTGGCTTTGTTAAATTTAGAGGGCTATGCGCAGCAGTCAGAAACGTTTCCGAACCTGTGAAAATATATTTTCATAAAAAATAGCTGGCCTCGAACTGAACAATTTTCACTAAATGTTTGTCTGGCAAAATTAATTTGATTACAAATATATAGGGTGGGTCATCTGTTGTTTTGGTTGTTAAATACTGATAATTCGTAACATATACGTCCAAAGTTCAAAACTACTTAATTTTAGTCATGGATCGACTAACAACCGGACAACACGTAAAAGTGGTACAGGCCAACTATGAAAATGGTCATTCTGTGGAAAAATATAGTTGAGGCCAGTGTCGACGAGTCACCGGGAACATCGACGCGCCATTGCTCGCAATAATTACACCTTGCTAGGACAACTTTGTGTCAAATTTTGCAAGATTCAAATGATGCTGCAATTGAAGCCCACGGACCATTATCAGCAGCATTATTCCTTCAATGGAATGGAAAATTACAATTGCAATTAACAAACAAACCAACAGACGGTCCACCCTATACTTATGTATTATACAGCAGTGTGAAATATTCTACTCTCTGCTCTGTCTTTCAAATATGTATAAACCCAGGTACTTTGCCTTTTTATGTGTTACTATTATCGTTTTGTGTAAGCAAAATAATTTAAATATTAGAAGATGATGACAATGTTTAGTAACATATTTAAAAGCAATACCGCTTATTTTATTCAGACTGTGTTTTCTTTCAGCCCAGTCTGAAATACCGCAGCAAAGCACCTTTCGTTCCTAAAGCAATACACAAGCGTTACGGACTGTTGTGTACAGACCATAAAAATATTTCGAAAGCTAGGCGTCTTTTATATTAAAGTAAAGAGCTTAAAATAATTAAAACAAGAATTTATTGTTCCAATATAAGTATCAAAAAACAAAAACCACACAGCCAACCACACAAAGTCAACACAATGTTAGATCGAACACAAAGATGTGAGTATCAAAAATTGAGCTTAAATACTACTTTAAAATTATTATCAAATATATATATATTTATTTATATATTTTAAGACAACGTTACAATATTATTTTCTAATTCAAAAGGGCTGCGTTCAATCTGTATTGCATTGTGATGAATTTTGAAAAAAGTTAAGGCTTACACTATATTTAAATAAAAGATTTTGATTTTAACTTTTGTAGGTTTTTTTTCCAACCGATTTAATAAAGCATAAATTTTTCTGGTGACAACTAAGGTGCATAAACCACGGTTGCTTTAAACACTTACAGAGAAAATTTTATTTGTTTAATTTTTCTTATAAAGACTAATGAAATCCCATTTTAATAACTTTATAATATTCGTTCAATCACTTTTTGCAATTTTTTCCCAAAATGTGTCTCACTGTGGTCTCTTACTTGGTTCTCTATGAATATTTACACGGAATATGTGTCCTTACACTTTCGTTATATATTAATAGTTACTTTTATCATTTGAGATTGAATAAAAGTTTAAATAATTTGGCCACAGCTTAAATACGTTTAAGTCATGGCTAAGGTAAAAACAATGGCGACAGCAGAGAACCGCTATGCCGCCATTTTGTAAATCAAACAAGTTTTAAGTATGGCGTCGGTGCACAAACAAAACCCAAAACGGCAACAGAAAATCGGAAAACAAAAACCTAAGCTTTTGTAGGTGGCAGCAGTGTCTACTAACCACCAAGTGCCGTGTACCAACTACAACTGGTAATGCCCTCGACGTCAGCAATGCCAGGACACAGAATATTCATGAACACAACAGCCTCATAAATAAATTGGAACCCAGAGAAATGGCATCGAAAGCAGCTGCAGCTGCAAATGGGCACAAAGTGGTTCGTTGGCTCGACTTGGTACGGCTCGACGCACGAAAACTGGAAAATATGCTAACATAATGCAATAGGCGACTTCGCACCCAACACTTCCCAACACTTCCCAACCACCAAACCAGTGGGCAAAGCTGCAAGAGCAGCAGCATCAAGCACCAAGTTTTTATGATGCTTCGATTTCGTGGAATTAGCAATGAGCCATGCAGCCAACAGGACAGGCTGGAGCTGCGATAGAAACTTTCGTTCAATATTTATTTTTCTGGCTTGCTTTTAATATTAGCAGTTTCATGAAAAATATTGGAAAACTAGGCAACATATTGGGGGATTGTAGGAGGACTGAGTGTTTGAGTGATTGGGCATAGAAATGCATCATGCTGCAAAAATAAAGTGTAATCCTGAATTATTTGACAGGCTGGCTGGGAAAGCCTTAAATTTAAAGGAGCCGAATGTGGGAACCGGTGTAACGAAAGTTGCGCTCTAAAGTGCGCGGCTGATTCGTTGGGGCGGTTTAGGACAATTGGTTACCCTTTACGCATTTTTCATATAAAAAAGCTATTTTTTTCGCTAAATTTTGCATTAATACATTGAAGACTGTATTTTTGTTTAAGGAAAATGGCTTTACTTTTATAAAAATAAAAAAAAAAATGATTAAATAACAAATTATGAGATGACATTATTGTAGCTTATTAAATAAAATGAAAAAAAATGGTATATGAAATTTATTATTTTCTGTATTTTTTCAACATTTTTTTTAATATACATACATGTAAAATTTTAAAATCTATTTTTTTCTCATAGCAATTAATTACACTTGTTTACACGAAAAATGAATCTTCGTTAAAAAGTGTTTTTTAGGGTTATTTTGGGTCGATAAACACGAAAATGGCAACCTTTTTTTTTTCTTAAGCACCGCTTTCGAGATATTTTCGAAAAACATGTTTTTGGGCACTTTTTCTGTTATTCGTCAATATCTCGCTAGCAAATTTTGTATCGACATGAAAGACAATTAGATCGAAAGGTATTGATATGCTCTTACAGTGATATATGATGTGTACAGATTAAGCAAAAAAATTCTGAATTTACAAGCAATCAATTTTTAGTTTGCTTTTTATTAACGAGAAAAAATTTTTGAAAAGAACATTTTACGAATATTTCGAGTCTAAGATCTTCGAAATCGGATAGAAACTGTAATGTTATGGAACCAGAAACGAAAAATCACGACTACTGCTGCATAGAGATTCGTGAAGACGTAACTGAACGAAAACAAAAACATTTTTTTTCATACAAAAGTGTGATTGAGTGAAGATTGGAACTTACGTATATGGTTTCATAGCATCTACAGTTCTTACCCTATTTTAAAGATCTTTGACTCAAACAATTTTTTTCGCGTTAATAAAAAACAATCCAAAAATTGGTAATTTTGAAAAATGGTCGAAAATAACACATTTTTTCGACTTTGGTTGCTTGTAACTTCAATATTTTTTACTTAATCTGTACATATCGTATATCACCGTAAAGAGCGCATCAATAAAAAAAAGAGCACCTTTAAAAAAATTCATTTTTAAATTAATTATTATTATATTTATTGGAAAAAAAATGTTTTAATTACAATCTGTACAAATTTTCTTCAATATGAACCTATAAGAATGTAAAATGGTGTGAATATGAATCAAATCGACTTGGTGGAACAATATAAAAAAAAAATATAACCAAAATTGTTTAATTTAAAAAAAAAAATGTTATTGCGATATGCATCGAATTGCATCATTAGTTTTTAAAAATTGATGGGGCAGTTTCCAGTACCTTATCCATCTAGACCAGTGGTCGGCACAAAATACGCTCAGAATTTTTTTTTTGCGTATGTATTGAAGTTTTCTCTGCCGCAGTGACGTATTGCGACGCTGACGTTGGTAAGCAACAGACACGAAGTTGATGGTGTGTAGCTTCGGCTTCAGCAGAGATAACAATATCAGTTGCTTATGGGTAGTAGTGGCAGTAAAGCAGACCAACAATAGCCGAAGCTACGAACCATCAACTTCGTGTCTGTTGCTTACCAACGTCAGCGTCGCAATACGTCACTGCGGCAGAGAAAATTTCAGTACAAAAAGCACGCACACATGCATGCATTTTGTGTATAACACATGACGTGTGTCGACGTCGCTAATCCCTATGCTCGCGTGCATAGGCCGTGCCGACCACTGATCTAGACCCTTTGAATGTATCATACAAAAATAGAGTAAGAGCAATTTTTGACTTCAGTATTACCTTTGGGCTCTATGAAACAGGTACGGCAGAAAAAATAATATAACAGAGGTTTTATCTACAAGAGTTTATATTCGTTCATATTTCGTTCATATTCTAAACTGTAAAACAACTACCATCGAGAAGCAGGCAATACCAATTGAGAAAACTGAGTGAATAAAGGTGCCACAGTGACGAGCGTGGGGGAGAGAGTAAATAAATAACTGCGTCTCACAGATGTACGTAATCTTTCTAGGGTCAAGTACAAATACCAAATATGTTGTTAGAAAGAAAAAGGACATAGAGTGAAAAATATTGTCTACGTTTCTATGATAAAAAAAATGTGGTACAGTCGAGGCGGTGCCCGACAGTGGAATACCCTGTACCTTTTGTGTCAAAAAAATAAAAAAAGACAGTAAACATATACATATGTATTCTAGTTGCAATCTAAAGCTTTAAAAAAAAAGCAAATACATACATACTTTGTAAAACTTGTATGTCAAAATCATGAATTTTTGAGCTTAACAGTGTGTGTATGCCTAGACATTTAGTTGGCGACAAAAAGCCATCGAAATAAATTATTTCAAGAATCAATTACAACTAATAGCATTGACTACTTGAAAATCAATTTAATTCACTTGAAAGCGTTCAGCAAACTTTCGATCCCTCGAGTTTGCCAGCCTGCCAACCTTGTGCACTCTCCATGTGTGGCAACCATGCCAGACAAGTGCATACTAGAGATTGAGTGTGTGCGGCCTTGTATGGCCCATATGTGACGATTTAAGCTAATGAATAATTGATTTTAATGACTAGAAAGCTGATTTTGGTTGCAGGGTTCAATTGCCATGTAACGGGAACTTGTGGCAGGAAAAGAGTCAGAGAGATAGAGTCGAACTCTGCCTTCAGCCGAGCACTGCATATTTGATTAATGAGATCAACAAAAAAATATAACTTGGTTATTATGTTGTTAACAACATTCAATGAACAAGTGTTGGCAAATTCATCTATGTTTAAAATAACCTACCTGGGCGTTCTCCTAGATAGGCGTAAGAACAGAGAAACCAAAAAGACGCATCAGAAACTTATGGCAAGTAACTTTCACTCTCAGCAGAACCAACATCGACGTCGAAGCACAGTCCAAAATCCCGAGAACTATCATTAGAGCTTCGTGGTATCTTCGAAACAAATAAATTAGCACATCAAACTCGTAAAACAGGAGATTCCAGGAAAACAAGCAAAACATTAAATAAAGCTCGCATCAACTCAAAAGCTCTTGCAGAATCTCAGATGCGAGTTTGCATCTACCGTCGACATTTCGATTTATTTTTTGCAATAATGTTAACCCACGTTTTGAGATAATTTCCAAAATCCTCTTTTTTGACGTTATGTCAACACTCTGACGTGCTACGGTTATTGTTAGTCCCTAAAGAAAAAGTGAAGATGCAATAAATAAATAAAGAATTAAAATAATACATTTTAAAAAATGCAAGAAAAAAAAATTTACTTAAAATTTTAATTTAAAATTCGTTTAGAACTGTGTTACCTCTAAAAAAATAATAAAGATTCAAGCAGATGTCTAACCAAAACCAACTCTTTGTAAATCCTTAAGGATAATATATGAAGGAAACCTTTATAATTTTCAAAAATAGCACTCCCAGTTTCCGCAGTATTATGGTAAATAATATCTTATTTGATTTTCAGGTCGTACTCATTTTGGATTAAAACTGTGAAAATAACTTTCCACACAACACTTTTAAAAGAGTGCAGGATAAATGCAACGTCCCTGAAATTGTGGCTTCGATTGCGGCTATTATTTTTTTTCCAAATATCTAAACAATAAAAACACAAAAAAAACACAAAGGTTTAAAAAAAAATGCTGAGTACTGCGTTTGCCAGTGACAAATGCAAACTTTTCATTTCAGTTAGGAGAAAAGTTCTTTCAGCCAAACAAGGCAATAGCTCTCGCTTACTTCCAGGCGGTTCGATAAATACGCAGACACACGCACACTCTCTCAAATAAATTTACAGTTTTACGAAAGCCTGGCTAACAACGGCAAACTGATTTCCTAAATGACAGACAGGCAGAAAAGTCAGAGAGGGGCAAACGATTGCACTTCTGAGTGGCGGACTGTGTGCAAATGTCATCAACAATGCCACAAAATTCAAACTTTGTGCAACGAGCACAATGTCTATGCCACAATTATCATCTCTACACAAACTCATCTCGATACAAACAAAAGAAGAACCGTCAACGTTGTGTGTTATTTAACTTGTTTATTAACTCAAATGTCACGCAATTAACTACTAATGAGCAACGTTGGCCAAGACAAAATGGTAAGAGACAACAAACAGTCCGAGTAGCTAAAAGTTTCTATGGCCATAAAGTTTTTTTTAACTTTTTTTTCGGACATCGGCATGCACTAGCGTAAGTAGTGTGCTAACCAAAAGTTTTTAACCATCAAAGCCACAAAAACAACAAACTTGCAAGTACTTAAGACGCAGCTAAGAGATGTACCCTTACATAAGAGACAGCAATATTATTTTTCATATCAAGTTTGCTACATAGGTTTCGACAAAAATTAAATAGTGAAGAGTATTGTGCAAAATTGAATATTTTATAATATTATTATTTTATATAGACCGTGCTGAGTGGGTAACGAGCCGATTTGAAAGAGAGAGATTTAAATAAAAATTAAACATTTGAGTTCAAACTCTTTTGACGTCCCTGTGCGTGCATTATTTTTAATAAACCCTACTTTCTCGTAAACAGACAAGTTGTAGGGAATTTCTTTGGTCGCGCTATCAATCTCATTCTTTGAACCATGAAATAATCGGTACAGGCATGTCACTGATCGAGGCTTATTACGTAAACAATGGGCTAAATTCCCATATTTTCGGAAAAAAAAGTCGAGGAATGTGGAGAGCTAAAAATTAGATGATTTGATAATAAAAGTACGCATAACATTTGCGTACAAATTTGTAATCCTACTTTTACCGCCCATAGAAGGCTACGTTGCGTATACGTAATTTTTGTTACAAAGTAGTTACAGTTTTGAGCAGTCGCTTTTCATCTGTTGTTTTACATTATAAGATTTAGTGTTGTAAATTGAAAATAAACTAAATAAATAAAATATATTGTTATAAATGTATTCAAACATAACTAGACTACAGCTTAATTTAAGTTACTTAAAAATTATAAAACATTTAAATTAATAATACTTCTTCATTTTAAAAAAAGTTAATTCTTTGGTAGATTTTTCTCAATATAACAGGTAAATTGTAGAATTCTTTAATTTTGTACTCCTTTTGTTGTCCAGCCACACATTAAACAAAAATTTTAGTAATCTTTAGTTATCGCCGAAGAGGGATGCCCTTCTTCTTGCGAGAGCGTCACACTCCGTAAGTATGTGTTGGGAGGATTCCTCCGTTATTTTACAGAACCTACAAGTGTTAGAATCTACGATGGCTATGCTCAGGTGTTTCCTTAGCCTGCAGTGTCCCGTAAGTAACACAGTAAGTATCCTAAGGGAATTCTTGCCCAGGTGGGAGATTTTCTTGAACCTATTCAGATCGTAGGAGCCGAGGAACTGCTTGGACTGTCGTAAACGAGTCGTGCCAATCCAGTTTGATTGTCGTCTGGATCTCTCCTCTTCTCGTAGCAATTGTTTAATGGTGTATCTACCAATACCACAAAAGGGTTCAGGCCCTATTAATTGTCTCGCGTTACTTGAGCATAAATATTTTTAATAACGAAAAACCTTACGTTTTTTTACTCAACAAATTATTTAAACTTTATTATTAATTTATTTTCCTTCCATTAACCTAATTAAATACAAGAAAGCCATCGCAGCCCTCGGTGAGGTCTACCCAGGAGCCAAGCTAGTGGCGGTGGACTGGAAGGATGTCCCTTTCAGACCCAGAGCCAGAGCTTGGGTCTCAGCCAAGCCGGAGGATCCGGACAAGATCCTTAAGCTTTTTCAGGTGTGTAATCCACACCTGAAAACCGACGATTGGCGGATTGCCAAGGTGGAAAATGCGGTGGGCTCTTCTCGACAGATAATGCTAATTATCAATAAAGAGTCGGCAGAAGACCTGGCCAAAGTCGAAGGTACCGTCAGGTATGGCTACAAAAAGGCTGTGATTCGGGTGTACCGTACTGACACCACGGGCGGCAAGCAAACCGCGCCCGAACCACAGCTCGAAGACCCTGAGTCCATCATTGAAGAGATGAGCGAGGGAAAGGACATCCTGGAGGGGTACGCCTCGGAGTCATCGGAGCTCGCCAGGGAGCACGCGAAACTAGGCCAGACAGACGATGAGGCAAACAGCACGGTAATGTAGGTTAATCTTGGGGATGTCGATAAGACTTCTTCAAATTAATCTCCATCACTCCACATCAGCCTCGGCTGCCTTACTGCTTCGCCTAAGCCAAGGCGAAGTCGATGTCGTCCTCATCCAGGAACCGTGGCTAAGCAAAGGCCAGATTTCTGGATTGAGGACAAAAGACTACAAGATAATAGTAAATCAACATTCAGGTAAAGCTCGTACATGCATTTTAGCAAAAAAGCACCTGCACATATTTTTGCTCTCAAATTACAGCGATGGTGACAACACCGCTGCAAGCCTGAAGCTGCCATCTGGCAATCTAAGGGTAAGCTCCTGCTACATGGCTTATGAGCAGAGCGAACCCCCACCACAATTGGCACGGAGCCTCATAAAGGACAGTGAGGCCAAAAACATTGACCTGATTATTTGCTGCGACGCCAACGCACATCACACTCAGTGGGGAAGCACTGACATAAATGTTAGAGGTGAGTTACTTTTTGACTACATCTTGTCCACAAATATGCTTATATGTAATAGAGGTAACGACCCTACCTTTATCATAAAGAATAGAAAAGAAGTCTTAGACATCACCTTGGCATCTAGCATCTAGCTCTCTATACCAGAGGGTCCGAAACTGGAAGGTCCTAAACGACCACTCCTTCTCTGATCATCGGTATATCGAGACTTTGATAACCCTATCCCCACCCTCTATAGGGAGTTTCAGGAACCCTCGGTCTACGAACTGGGGGCTCTTTGCAGAGATTTTGGGTAGAACTCTCCCTCCGGATCCTCCAAGAGGACCAAATTCAGTGGAGTTCAATAATACCCAAATCGATACATTAACAAGAGCATGTACCCATGCCTTCAATAAATCGTGTAGATTAAGAACATCAAGGGGAAAAGCTAAACCTCCCTGGTGGTCATCAGAAATTGGGCAACTACGGCACAATTCCCGCAAGCTTTTCAATATTGCTAAAACAAAGGATGACGTTATTTCATGGAATGAGTATAAAACCAGCCTTTCAGAATATAAGAGGGCGCTGCGGAAGGCAAAACGGTTTTCGTGGCAGCTCTTCTGCTCCGAAATCGAAAGTACCACTGATGCCGCAAGGCTCAGGAAGGTCCTATCAAAATGTCCATCCACACTTGGATACCTACAAGGATCCAATGGGAATTGGACCACTTCTAGCGAAGAATCGCTAAAATTATTAACTAACACTCACTTTCCGGGCTGCTCTACCGCAAAGCCAGCGGAGATCAGCCCTGTGCCAGATACGACTTGTATCTCCAAAAAACTGTTTACCCACGACAAGGTTGAATGGGCCATCCACAGTTTTAAACCATATAAATCGCCGGGGCCAGACAATATTATCCCAGCGCAATTACAACATTGCGGGAAATCCGTCGTACGATGGCTGACGGATATTTTCACCAGAACTCTAGCCACAGGGTTCATCCCGAAAGGTTGGCTTAGATCTAGAGTAGTCTATATACCTAAGGCAGGGAAGGCTACTCACTCACTTCCGAATGACTTCCGGCCCATAAGTCTTTCATCGTTTCTTCTCAAGACGATGGAAAGACTACTTGGCCTCCATTTGAGGGTTACTATTCCTCAATCCCAAATGTCAGACTCACAGCATGCTTACAAAAAAGGCAGCTCCACTGAGACGGCTCTACTTTCGGTGATCTCGAGAATCGAGAAGTCACTTCATTACAAAGAATACTCACTAGTGGCTTTCCTCGATATTGAGGGAGCCTTTAATAATGTCACACCTAAGACCATCACAGACGCATTGACGGAACTTAAGGTGGAATCTCGGTTAGTCAACCTCATTGAGCAGATGGTTAAATTCAGAGTCATTCAAGCATCTCTTGGCACCTCCAGTATCGAAAGATACGTAAGCAGGGGAACACCCCAAGGCGGAGTCCTGTCCCCCTTTCTTTGGAATGTTGCCATTAACGGGCTTCTTCGCTCCATGGAGGGGGGCGGATGCAATATAACTGCGTACGCCGACGACGCACAGTGGCACAGCAGCCGCAAAAGCGTTGCAAAAATCGATTTTGCGATGTAACCATTTTCTAAATGTAATACATGCATCTGATTTAGAATTTCCCAGGGATCAAGAAAATAAAAATTTTATTCAATTCGGATGAATAGTTTAGTTGCTACAGCCGCTCAAAGTGGAGTATATTTTCAACTTTGAAAAAAATCGCAATTTTTGGAATAAAAATTCGTGTTTAAGATTGTTTTGTGGTAAAACTACGCAACCAATCCCTATTTTCTTAGTTTCTATAAAAAGGTACATGAAATTTAAAAATACAAGAAAAAAAAATGACTTCGTATCTTTTATGGGTTTTTCAATACTTCTGTTTAACTGAACCACTATATTTGGACCACTTTTTCAACTTTGGAAGAAAATATTTCAAATTACATATTTTTACATTTTTTCAATTTAACATAAATGGTTTTGTTATCAATTTATTTTCCTACTCTATACAGTTTTCGTCTACCATTATCTACTTTTGGCTGTAAAGCCACTAGAAGTGAAGAAACCCAACTGCAAAAAATGCTACCGCAGCACAGTGGCACGGAAGCCAAAAAAACGTTGCAAAAATCATATTTTCTAAACCAATTGAGATATTTTAATGAATTAGATTAGAACAAAATAGAGAACAAAATCCAACTTCCACAACATATTGCGCAGCTCTCAGATATCGTATCACCATACATGAGCACTTATTTTCAAGCCTGAACGTTTTTCTTTCAAATACAATCTATTTCATTAAAATATCTCAATTGGTTTAGAAAATATGGAAAAAATAATTACGTATTTTTCAATGGGAAATGTTGCACAGGCAACAAAATCCAACTTCCACAACATATTGCGCAGCTCTCAGATGTTGTATCACAATGTTTGGGTACTTATTTTAAAGCTTAAAGATTTTTCTTTCAACTACAATTTAATTCATAAAAATATCTCAATTGGTTTAGAAAATATGATTTTTGCAACGTTTTTTTGGCTTCCGTGCCACTGTGCGACGTAGCAGTTGCCTTCTCGGGCAAATACCCACAAACTCTCTGCGAGCGCATGACCAATGCCCTCCATACGCTCTCAAAATGGGCCACAGCCAGCGGATTGGGAGTCAATCCAGACAAAACAAAGCTTATGCTTTTTACCAGGAAGTATAAAGTTCCTGCCCTTATAAATCCCAAGCTGAATGGTATTAATTTGCCATTCAGCGATTCAGCCAGATACCTCTGTTTGGTCCTAGACAGCAAACTGGACTGGAACCTGAATACAGAAGATCGAAGGAAAAAAGCCACGATCGCCCTTTACACGTGTAAGAAAGCCATTGGACTTAAATGGGGTATGTCTCCAAATATAGTTCACTGGCTATATACTGCCATTGTCAGACCGATCCTTATGTATGGAGTCTCGATCTGGTGGCCAACTCTAGATAAGATGGCCAATCTAAAAAAGTTGAGTAAGGTTCAGCGGACTGCAGAACTGACCATCAGCGGAGCTTTACGCTCCAACCCAAACGAAGCACTAGATGCTATACTAAACCTCCTGCCTCTGGACAAGGTGGGTAAACAACAAGCCGTTCTATCAGCCTTACGCATGAGAGAGGCGAAAAAATGGATTGACTATGACTTTGGTCACGCAAAGATTCTCAAGGGAAACCCACTTATTCCCAAGAGTACAGACTACTGCATCCCGCAGGAACATTTCACAACAAATTTCAAAACCCATATTCCAACCAGGGAGGAGTGGAGTATAGGGGTACCAGGCCCAGATGGCTCGATAAAGATTTACACGGATGGTTCCAAGCTGGATGATCGTGTAGGTGGAGGCGTCTACGTTGAGGAACTCGACGTAAGAACAGCTTTCCGACTCCCGGATCACTGCAGTGTCTTTCAGGCAGAAGTCACTGCAATCCAAGAGGCTCTCACAACAATAAGAAACCTACGAGTTCGAAACAAGAACATTTGTATCTACTCGGACAGCCAGGCGGCTATCAAGTCTCTAGCTTCATTGACATCGTGTATGAAGTCAGTGAATAACTGCCGCTTATCTCTTGAGGAGATGGCTAAGCAGTTTTCAATCCACCTCATATGGGTCCCTGGACATAGGGAAATCGAGGGCAACTGTATTGCGGATGAACTGGCTAGACAAGGAACTACCAGCATCCTCCTTCAGGACAAGGAGGGCCTGGGTATACCCATGGCCAGCTGAAAACTGAGAATACGAAATTACTTCGCTCTCTCAGCAAACCAAACGTGGAAGCGGACATCGAACACGTGTAGAATATCACGGCAAACCTGGCCGACATACAGCACGAAAAGAACTAAGGAACTTTGTCGTTTAAATAGAGCTCAGTGCTCGACAGTCATACGTGCGATCACAGGACATTGGCTGGTGGGGATCCATGCATCCAGGCTAAATGCTCCCCACCACGACTTCTGTAGAAGTTGTGACGATGAAGAGGAGCTGGAGACTGTGGAGCACCTTTTCTGTTACTGTCCTGGACTGTGCAGGACTAGGTTCCGCTTTCTAAAGTCACACTTCCTTGATGATTTATCTCAGCTCTCCGAACAGAGTCCAAAATGCCTTCTAAGGTTCATCCAGGCCGCCGGATGGCGGACTCATCTTATACAGGGGACCTCTTGAGTGGGGAAGAGGGGAAATAGTCCACCGTAGCGGTATCACAACTGGCCTATTCTTGGCCTATATGAGTTGGGACGTCAGTCCCAACTGCTGCCCTAACCTAACCTAACCTAATCTGTGCTGTAATTTTCTTCTTCCCTAATCTAAGTTTCTTGTCACCCTTGGAAAAGGCTTGAAGGACACTACACATTCAGCCGTAAGTATTTAACTTCCCATTCACTGGTACAGGGTATGCGATTGTCGGGGTACTTTAATATTACCTTTTTGAATATATCTTAGGTTCCATTAATCGAACGCATTATTATATAGCCTATTTTAAATACTCAATCAGTTTTTTTTTTTATATTTGTGTGAATTTAGCAAACAACAATTTAAAAAAAAAAAAATGTGGTACAGTCGAGGCGGTTCCCGACAGTGGAATACCCTGTACCTTTTTTCTCGAAAAAAATTTTTCCTGCATATTCCTTCTAAGAACTTTCCAATTGGATTTTTTTTTTTTGGTGAAATTCGATATTTATACCTATAAGTTCCCTAAATTATTACCGACTTTGATGAAACTCAAATATTACGTCAAAGAATTTATTTAAGGTATATGGGGTAAGTTTCAAGTTGGTATGTAGAGGGGTGTGCGAGAAAACACGGTAAATCGATTGCGGGAGGTGGGGGGACCACATCGATAAAATTTGGATGTGGATTTGTTTATTAGAGCCACATGAATCAGCTTACTAAAAATTATGATTCTAGGTCACTTGTAACCATAATTACGAGGAGTCAAATATTGACGCAGTTTATAGGCAAGGGTGGTGAAATTTGTACATTTTTGACTATAACTTTTGCTGTATTTGTCGGATTTTGTTAATTTTTTACACACAGATGCATGTAACCACAACGCATCGCTCTGTTCAATTTCAATTTCAATATTAAACGGTGTGGCTAAAAACCGCGAAACTCTACTGCGGGGGAACGGGGAAAGATATTGACATGATTCAACAAACTTCATCTTTCCAGGAAATATGCGCACCTGCTGGTAAAGTTTCGTGTCTCTAGCTCTTATAGTCTCCGAGATCTAGGCGTTCATACGGACGGACAGACGGACGGACGGACAGATGGACATGGCTCAATCGCTACCCGAGGTTATGATAAGCATTTTGGTATAAAGGACTTGGGGTCTGCCACGCCTCCTTCTGTCCGTTACATACATTGCACAAATCTAGTATACCCTTTGTACCTATAGGTACAGGGTATAAATATACTATCTGTCTTAAAGAAAAATAAACATACTACGAGTTTCTTAAAGTTGTCCGTAGAACTATTC
Source organism: Chymomyza fuscimana (assembly GCA_949987675.1). Lineage (NCBI taxonomy): Eukaryota > Metazoa > Arthropoda > Insecta > Diptera > Drosophilidae > Chymomyza > Chymomyza fuscimana. Next base: position 38,554,204 of record OX465089.1, read on the forward strand.
CTGAAAAAAAAATGTTATATTGAATGGGGTAGTCCTTGTTAGATTCAGATTGATAAATTTTATAAATAGAGTATCGAGACAAACAATACACATTTTCATTAACCAATTTTTGAACCTCCCTCTTTAGTTGTCGTACCCCAAAAACCGCATCCAACGGACGGATATGCAAACTCGAAACTTGTGTCAAATGCAACAAAGTCGCATTTTTGGTATGGCTTATTGCAATTTTAGGGATGTTTGTAATGTGTGCCAGCGAAAGAACTTCAAATATAAAATTAGTATTCATACCCCACTGTGTCATTTCCGCGAACATTTTTTAAGGATGAGAGCTGTTGTCCTGAAAGTCTGTTCTTGGTTAAGATTGACAGTGTCTATGAAAGTTTAGTGCATTATTCAGTATATACATATTCCTAATGGAAGAGACTGGTAAGTTTTTGAAGCAATAGTTCAAGAACTTTTTTCTGTATCCATATAACGAACTGGACGGCATGGTAGGCTTTAAGCTGTTGTGATAATGAGTAGTAACGTCTCAGGTATTAATATAAGCATATCCATCTGCCAAGTCCCAGATTGCAAAAAAAAACACTTTCTTTCTTTCCCTTGAAAAAAAAATTTTTTTTTTTACTTTAAAAAAAATTCAATAATAAAAATTTATAGAGAAAAGTTTTTCGCAATTTTTAATAAAAATGAACATAATTGAATGCAATAGTACATGATCGATGTATATTTCCATATTTTTTCAGTGATACATTGACGAGGAAAAAATAAATATACTTAATATTGATCCTTCAAGGAGATAGGATTTATTAACGGAAAGCTATTGAAATTTAAATCCTACAAACTTACCAACTATAATAACTAACACCTTAGTTCAAGCCTTGTTAGACATAAATTTTTGCTTTAATTTTTTAAAGTAATAAAGTGGCTCCGCCACCCTCGTGTCTCGAACGTCAACACTCGCAAGGCCTTTCATATTCTTTTTGAGACGTCCCGTCCCGTCTATAATGTTCCATTAATTTTCCATATTTCATAAAAATCTTCCAAGCAATTATTTTTTATCGTGCTCCAGTATGGGCTGATGTCGCAAAGTGTCATCTAAACAAGTTGCAGGTGTCACAAAATAAAATCCTGAAAATGATTTTCAATCTACCCTGGTACCATGCAACGATCGATTTACACAATAAAGCAAAAATAGAACTCATTGCAGACAGACTAGAACGCCTTCCTTGCAACTTTTCCCTTAGATGTTGCAGCTCAACATACCCTCACCTCAATGAACTGGCCTAGCCCGCCCATCTTTAGCTTTAAATTAGTTTTTTAAGTAGGTTAAGTAGAAAAATTCTTCAGTTGGTTTTTGAATTTTTTTCCGCAATCTTGTATATTATAATAATTTTTTGAAGTCATATAATATTATAATTAAGTAGAAAAGGTAATTAAAACCTGAACTCTTAAAGTTGGTATATTAGAATTCACATACACTGTAAATATTGTAAATGAAAACCGTAAAATAAATTGAATTGAAAAAAAAAAATAAAAATTTAAGATTACCTACCCGAGCTTAAAATACTCTACACACATCCACGATGTTGAAATAAAATAAGGAAGATATGGCACGAGTTTTTACGAAGTGTATAGAAATGTTCAATAGTAATAACTGCTGCGTGGTAGATCCACCAAATTTTCCAGACTCTTGGGATCAAAAAAAAACTATCGGCATAGATAGCTAAGTAATCGCAAACTATTTCCCTTCAGAATACCCACACCCATAATGTAAATACAAAAACGAAAACGAATAATTTATTTTTATGCAAGACATGAACCATTTATGCAAGACATTAATATTTTTTTATGCAAGACATGAACCATTTATGCAAGACATTAACATTTTGTTATGCAAGACATAAACCACGTGTGCCAAAACTTCGTTTTGATTTGAGCATACTATTTTTTTTTAATTAATTCAGAATAAAAATGAATTATTGATAAATATCTACATACATATAAATTGTGCATTAACAAATTATGTGAGAGACGAATTTTTGGACCTAGTATCAACTGACGCCACAGATGCCTGCGTCAACTTCAACTTTATAGCCAAATTCCACAATTCCGACTACATTGGCAGAAATAAGCCTTAAATTGTGCCCTGCCGACTAGGGACCGAGGAGTGAAAACAGAGCCAGGCACATAATGGAGCCCAGGCTCAGACTTGGAATGCCAGTTGGAATATTTTGTATTTTATGCCCACAAATTCTGTTGGACGAGTGCCAAGTTTGTCGCCAACTGCACCACAACAGCAACAACAGCAGCGGAAGGAGCAGCTCCAACAGCTGGCTGCATCATGTTATACATACTGCTGGGCATAAACCTTGGGAGTATGTTTGGGATGAGACGCGTGACCAGTTGGGTGCACTTCGATTTTGGGCTTAACGGCCTACAAGTTAAACTCAAAAGCTGGAGAGGCCTAAGCGGCTGCTTGGCAAGAAGGGTGCAAAGAACTGCATTTACCCAACCTCAACTCTATTACTACCTCATCATCTTCTATTGCATATCACTTGTCCACTTCATTACGCACTGTACTGGATGTGGACTCCCAGCATTAAACAATTTTTTTATACTTTTTTGAAATCATCCGATTTGTTGGAACTTATTTAAAATACTTACAAAGGGTAATCAATTAAAGCAGTTTTAATTTTGAATTAGTAAAACAGAGATTTAGAAAATTAAATATATTACCTAATGGAGCTTGATGGACTTCTAAATTTATTTTTTTGAGCTTGAGTACACTACTTGTAGGACCTCTATTGAATCTATAAAAACAGTTCGTCTATACTGACGACCTTGTAATTTTAAATTAAAATATAATAATTTTTTTTTAATTATTATTAAAAATACTTTTTGCCTATATAAATACCAATCTGAAGTTAAATATTTATTGATAATTATTTTTAATTACTTTTTTTCTGATTCAGTACAAATAATTGCATGCACAACTCAAACTGAATTTTTGGCATACGTTTGTTTACATACACATGGTTCATGTCTTGCATAAAAAGAATTTCCATTCTAATAAAAATAATTAAACCGAGGTTAATTTCAATAAATATTGGTGCTAAGCAAAAAATATTGTGTTTTATTGAAAAGACAGATAAATAAAAAACCAGCAATATCTTTATCAAACGAATATGTAACCGCCATGAAGCAATAGCGAAAAGGCTTAGAGGAGTTCTAACACAGAGTAAGGGAAATATTGGAAGATATCGAAAATAAAAATGTGAATTTGGGAGCACGCAAAAATTTAACGAATAAAATTTGTAATTTATTTTTTTTCCATTTCCGGAGCATGGCTGATTAATCGGAATTCCAATATATGTTTCCAAATCTTTCTTATTTAATTATTTATTTCTGACTTTTCCTAACTCAAATATCTTTGGTATGATGGTAGATTATTAAACTTTTTGTTAATTTTCTTCTTTGCTTCCTTTTTACAATTTAATTAGAAAATAGTTGAATTAATTGTTTATATGAAAATGAGTGTGCTTGCTATCACATATGCGACAAAAACGTTCAAAAAGTGAGGAAATAGACAATTAAACTCAACGAGCTGGTTCCCAGCCATATTTTGTTGATAACATTTTAAAAACGAAACGAAGCAATTTGCTTCAATTATTGCTATAAACATGGCCACTATGTTCCATTAAAAGACGAATGTAAAATATTTGAAATGGAAGCCTTTTTTTGATGCTCTAACTTCATCTTTCAAGTGAATGAAAAAAGTAAAAAAGGAAGAAAATTGAAAAACAAAAAAATCATAGTTTAAAAATATTTTTAATTATACATATCTTTCTTATACTTAAATACAGTTAAAAAATGTTATATGGAAAGGACTTTGAGACATTGCGAAAGAAATAATTTTTTTTTTTATTTTATCGAAAATCTTTACGCCTGAAGTCAGTGAAGTACATTTTTGCAATCGTGGCTCCGAGAACTCTTTTATTTAAATCTAAAAATAAATCCTTAAAACTTTTAAAATTCGACTTCTTGTACTTGTCACAAATATATAACTTTATTTTCTTGTTGTTCGAGTCGAAACATTTTTCGATTGTATTTTCGGTTATGATCAAATGGCTCTCACTACGAAAATTAATCAGAAATGTTTGATTAATTAAGATTTTTATATTGAACTAATCGGTACAAATCCGTAGTAGTCTAGGAAATAGCACTCTTGTGCTCCAACACAGCCCGTATAACGTGATACCCACTTTCGTCTACGAGCTTGGGAAATCGCTTCCCGGAATCCCCTGCAAATATTCCATCACGGCATCTCGGACATCTTGTAAGGAGATATATCGGTTTTCCTTGATGTCCGGCAGTGTCACATCTGGTCTAAAGGTGGGTTGGGGACGCTTTTGCATCAAGAATGTCTATGTTAAATCTGGCAGTCACAGTTTTTCCAGGAGGTACCTATAAACCACACCACTACAGTCAAAAAGCAGATGAGCATGCATCTGACCCTTTACGTCCTTATTCTGGCTTTCTTCGGGTGCGGAGAATTGTTGGCGCCGTGTTGATAGATCGCTACATCACAGTTTTCTCAAGTTTGATTCAGAATTTAATGGCGTAGCGCGGCTCGAGATTTTTTTCCCATCTAGGATCGCAAAGGATTGGAAAAAATATCGCTCTCTTTAGAACGCACAGGTGGTCCGACCGCTATCACCGCTCCGTACGCGCTACAGAAATTCAATCCTTATACTTTTTGATCCAATCCTGTATATGTCAAGTAGCTTAATAAACATGTACATTTGTATATAGGAAAGGATTACCTATGACGGCTGTTTGGTCAAACTAATATGCCTTCACCATATCATTCAACCACTGTAGTTAAAGCTCTAATTTGCACTTATATGTCAAATATCAAAATACGATCATCACTCAATGTTAATGCACTCAATGCAAGTTGCGCTTTATATTCTCTCTAAAGCTTTTACGTTAAGCCAAGCATCCACCTAGTTCTAAGTTATGTTAAGTTCAATAAAGTCAGTTGTGCATAGAACCTAAAACGAGTAAGAAGTGCGTTTGTTTTGTCGGCGATCTCAAATAATTTCTTATGATATAACCTTAACGTACCGCCCAGACTGAAGTTTCATGTCTATACAAAAAACGCTTTGTATATCCAACATTTTGGCGCCCAACGTGGGGCAGTACGTTAAAGTGTAGCAATAACTAATTATTTTATCGCAATCGCGTTAAATTTGTGAACATTAAAAACAAACCTGTTTATATGAGAAGTTGTTGGTTGAGTTCCAACAGCTACTAACACACAAGTGCAGCTCAAACTACGCCCACTTCACTCGTCGTCCTAAACGGCCGTAATCGCAGTAAGTGAATTTTCCAAAAACTTGGAAAAATCGGTTACATAACCGCACCACGAGGCCCAAGGAAATTGCATCAGCCGCAACTCTCCAAAGCTCTTAGCACGAGGCTAGAGCTGCTCTTATCTTTCGACGCTGCCGCCTCTGCCCTTATCGACTGCAGCATATCCAACGCTCTCAGCATTGGGCTAGAGCTTCTCTTATCTATCGACGCTGCCGCCGCTGCCCTTATCGTCTGCAGCATACTCAAAGCTAGGCTAAAGCTCATCTTTACTTGCACGCTGCAGCATACCCAACGCTCTCACCACTTGGCTGAAGCTTAACATCTATCGTCGCTGCAGTCGCTGCCCTCGCCAGTGCATGAAACTTTCGTCCGCTCTTAGCACGAAGCTAAAGCTACTCTTCGTTTTCGACGCTGCTGCCGCTGCTCACTCTGACTCCAGCATCCAGCATATTCAACGCTCTTAGCACTCAGCTAAAGCTCCCAACATTAAACGCTGCTACGCTCTCAGCACGTGTCTACATATCTCTTCGTCGTTGCTGCTCTTTGGCAGCTGCGCATGCGCAACCCATTTCTTTCAATTAATAAAGATCATCATTAAGCTCTATCTATATCGCCATATTTAATTTGCCTCTCTCAATTTTGAAAGCTCTAGTACAGCATTGCCAGTTGCAAACTACAAATATAAGGTAATTTTTTGGAATTAACATCGCTACAATTATCTATCAATTATGTCCGAAGCAAAAACTGAACTTGAAGACCACAAGCGTCAACGTGAAAATATCTCAAGGAATATTTTGCGCATCAAGGGAATAGTCGACATACAGCCAGATGACACTCATACAAAACTAGCACATGCAGAACTTCATTGTCGTTTAGGCATTTTAGAAACATACTTTACACAAGCGATGTCTGTTCAGTCAGAGATTGAACGCTTAGATTCAACAGATAATGGTCGTGCCGATTTAGAGGAAAGTTATATTAGTACCCAACTTTCAATCACAAATCGTTTCGATGATGATCTACAAAGTACTACCTTTGAGACAGTACAACCGCATGTTTCGAATTCTTTAAATTTGCCAAGGCTATCCTTGCCTACATTTGATGGCAATCACTCCGAATACAAAAACTTTATATCATCGTTCACACAACTTATCTCAAATAATTCCTCGCTATCAAATATTGAAAAATTCAATCATTTATTGAATTGCTTGAAAGGTTCTGCTTTGGAAACAGTCAGAGCATTTCAAATAACTACTGAAAATTACCCAAAGGCCTTAGAAAAGCTAAAAGCACGCTATGATAAACCATCGCTTATATTCGTTGAAACAATTGCTGCACTTTTCAAGCTTCAACCAGTTGAAAGGGCAAACGCGACGCAATTGCGCAGCTTATTAGATAACGCATCCGCGATGTTTAGCTCATTGTCCACACTAGGCAACGCTGATCAAATATCTCAAGCCATGTTAATTTATATTGTTATGGATAAATGTGACACTCAGACTCGCAATAAGTGGAACGAGTCACTTGACTATCAAACGCTGCCATCTTGGAATCAGTGCTCTCAGGTTCTCGAACGCCATTGCCAGTTTTTGTATTCGATTAGCAGCACAAATCAAGGTCACAAATCAGAATACACAAAACAAAGCCGTTTCGGGAAATCCGGAAACAAGTTATCGTTCGCTCTTACAAACTCTTCTTGTGAACTGTGCTCCAACGGTCAACATAGGATATACGTATGCGAGAAATTCAAAGCAATGAATGCACAGGATCGACTTAGCATGGCCAAAAAGCATGGACGTTGCGTTAACTGCCTAGGCAACGGCCATCGAGTTACAAATTGCCCATCAAAGCATCGTTGCCGCATATGCAATCAAGCTCATCATACTTTTCTCCATCATGATAGCCCATCGCAAAACTCAATCTCACGGTCGTCCGAAACCAAACCAACTCATCCTGAAGTAGCTGCTCACTCTCATTCGCAGATAGAAAATCCAAAAGTATCACAAGTAGTTTTAGCAACTGCCATGGTTTTTGTAATGGATGCTACAGGATCATTCAAACTTGGTCGAGCTCTATTAGATTCGTGCTCTCAGGTAAACTTCGTTACCGATGAGTTTGCTCAGAAGCTTCATTTGCGTCGTGTGAAGCACAACATACGAATTCGCAGCATTGGGGACTCGCAAACTTTCATTAAGTCTCGCACTACAACGTCCATCAAATCTCGTACGTCATCATGCAATCTTACTCTGGAGTTATGCGTTACACCTTATATAGCCTATCAACCAGACACTGAGATCGATATTTCGAGTTGGAAGATTCCAGCAAACACTCCTCTAGCCGATGATGAATTCTATCAATCGCGTCACATCGACCTTTTGCTTGGTGCAGAAGCCTTTTTCGATATTCTCGCTGTTGGGCAAATTAAACTCGGAGCCAATTTGCCTATTCTTCAAAAGACGTTATTTGGATGGGTCGTCACGGGTGGATATAAATTACCACGCTCATCGCAATCAACATCATGTATGCTCGTAACTGAGCCATCTATCGACTACTGCTTACAACGTTTATGGCAGTTGGAAGCTGTCAGCATGCCAACTAACACGCTTCAACCCCAACATCACGCTTGTGAACAACACTACACAAAAACAACTCGTCAAGACGATAGCGGACGCCTCATCGTTAGACTACCGTTCTCTGAAGACCCTGGAGATTCTTTCACCCTGTCTTGGAGATTCTTTCACCATTGCTCAACGTAGATTTCGCGCAATAGAGCGCCGACTCGCTGGTTCTCCAGATCTACGCTCACAATACAACCAATTTATGGCGGAGTACGAGAGTCTTGGTCACATGTCATTGGTGACTAATGTCGATCTTTCGCAATCACACTACTATATTCCACACCATTGTGTCATGTAACCAAGCAGTGAGACAACCAAACTCAGAGTCGTCTTTGATGCGTCTTGCCGCACATCGACACAAACATCGCTGAATGACATACTATTGGTTGGCCCCACGCTTCAAGATGACTTATATATAATCCTGCTGCGCTTCAGACTGTTCCAGTATGCTGTTACGGCCGATGTCACCAAGATGTACAGGCAAGTAAACGTTGATATTCAAGATCGTAAATACCAGTACATTCTTTGGCGAGCATTTCCAGGTGATGAACTTCGCACTTATCAACTAAACACAGTCACGTACGGAACGGCATCAGCGCCATATTTAGCAGTACGCAGTCTGCAGCATCTAGCAGATATACATGGAAATGAACTGCCAACTGGTGCAGCAATCATCAAATCCTCATTTTACGTGGATGATCTCTTAACTGGAGCTAATGATATCGATGCCCTTCAAACAATCAAGACTCAAGTAACTGAAATACTTAGTCGTGGACAGTTCCCTTTGTCAAAATGGCACTCAAATCATCCACAATTCGTCGAAGCAAACTGTAACAAACCACTTAACCTCGGTGAAGACGCCATAACTAGTGCACTAGGAGTCATATGGGATCAGCAACGTGATATGTTCATGTTCTCGTTTTCACCGAAACAATTCTATAAAGACATCACCAAACGCACAATTTTGTCCATCGCCTCATCTTTATTTGATCCTCTTGGACTACTTGCGCCACTCGTCATAGTCGCAAAGATCATTCTCCAGGAGCTCTGGCTCCATAAACTGGACTGGGATGAGTCTGTACCTCAACACATTCAAGATTCGTGGAACAAATGTTTATTTTCTTTCAACTCTCTGTCGTCGCTTGCAGTACCACGCTATTGCTTGCAACCAAACGTAGTTGCCACACAGCTGCACGGATTCTGTGACGCCTCCATACGAGCTTACGGATGCTGCCTCTACGTAAGAACAGAAGCTTCTGACGGCAACATCACCGTTCGTCTACTAACGTCCAAGTCTCGGGTGGCTCCAGTAAAAAAGCAATCACTGCCAAAATTAGAATTGTGCGGAGCGTATTTACTTTCTAAATTGTATGAAAAAGTCAAGTGCCTGTTCAACAATAAGTCACTTTCTGTTTACTTTTGGACTGACTCACAAATCGTCCTTCATTGGCTTAAACAGCACTCAGCTACCTTATCAACCTTCGTTGGAAATCGTGTGTCTGAAATTCAGGATCTGACTGCAAATACTCAGTGGAGATTCGTGCCTACAAACCACAATCCAGCCGACATAGTTTCCCGAGGATGCACATCCTCTGACTTGCAAACATCAAAATGGTTTGTCGGTCCATTATTCATCCGTCAATCTGAGTCAATCTGGCCTGTTAGTCCACACAATACAACCATCGATTGGAATACCGTCGACATCGAAAAACGCAAAAGTGCCTTTGCTGTCGTTTGTCAATCCAACTATTTGCTAGATAAACTTGCCAACATCAGCGCATACAATAGCTGGCTACGAATAGTTGCGTGGATGTTCCGATTCATACACGCCTCTAAAACCAAACTGCAAGACAACAATACTCTACTGTCGCCTGAAGAACTTCGCCATGCTGCGAACTGTATAATTTCGAATGACCAGCAACTTTGGTTTGCCGATGATATTCACCGTCTTCGCAAGGGAATTCCTATCAAAAGTAATCTGAAGTTTCTTAATCCATTTCTTGACGACTCCTCTGGATTCCAACTTATTAAAGTCGGTGGGAGACTAGAAAACGCTGACATACCAGAATGCCAGAAACATCCACTACTATTGTCAAGCAAATCTAATTTTGCTTGGATCTTTGTTCGTCACCTACATCTACGAAATTAACATGCAGGTCCCAAGGCGCTAGTTGCTCTTATTCGTCTTCAACACTGGATAGTCAATGCCAGAGATGTGGCTCGACGAATCGTTCGATCGTGTATACATTGCGTTCGATATCGACCAAAATTGCAACAGCAACTTATGGGATCACTGCCGACTCAACGTCTCTCAATTGAACGACCATTTAAACGTTGCGGGATCGACTTTTGTGGACCTATAAACACTTATCTGCGCATACGAGGAAAGGGTCCCATCAAATCGTATATGGCAATCTTTGTCTGCCTATCGAATAAAGCTGTTCACATTGAGATAGTATCAGACTTGTCTACTAAGGCATTCTTGGCGGCACTCAAACGTATGATCGCACGCAGAGCTCTACCATCTGATATCTACTGCGATAATGCAACCAATTTTGTCGGAGCTTCCAACAGCCTCAAGGACTTAAAGGAATTCTTGTTTAACAGAGACAACCAGCAAGCAATTCAATCTTATTGTTTATCTAAATTTATAACTTTCCATTTTATTCCTCCCAGGGCACCTCATTTCGGCGGCCTCTGGGAAGCTGCAGTAAAAAGCGCCAAGGGCCACTTATATCGAACTTTAGTAAACGCAAGGCTTACATTTGAAGAGCTCTACACTGCTGCCGTTGAAATAGAGGCAGTCCTAAACTCGAGGCCTCTATCGCCGCTGTCTCCAGACCCGAATGATTTCAGTGCTCTCACTCCGGGACACTTTTTAGTCGGAGAGACCTTGCGCGCACTCCCTGAACGTGCCTTTGACAGCCAGAACCTTAGCAACAAGGAACGGTTCGAACTTGTCACAGCAGTCAAACAACAATTTTGGCGCCGCTGGTCAGCCGAGTACATACACGAGCTTCGCGCCCGCACCAAATGGACTGAGCCATCTCCTGATCTGAACGAGGGTACCATGGTCATCATACACGATGATAACCTGTCACCACAACATTGGAGACTAGGCCGCATTGAAACTGTTGTACGCGGAAAAGATGACCGGGTCCGCGTGGCTCATATACGTACTGCAAAAGGAGTTTGCTGCCGTCCAGTGCACAAGCTCGCCATTCTGCCAATTTCTTGAAAGCAGGTCCTTTCAACGGGGCCGGGATGTTTGGTCAAACTAATATGCCTTCACCATATCATTCAACCACTGTAGTTAAAGCTCTAATTTGCACTTATTTGTCAAATATCAAAATACGATCATCACTCAATGTTAATGCACTCAATGCAAGTTGCGCTTTATATTCTCTCTAAAGCTTTTACGTTAAGCCAAGCATCCACCTAGTTCTAAGTTATGTTAAGTTCAATAAAGTCAGTTGTGCATAGAACCTAAAACGAGTAAGAAGTGCGTTTGTTTTGTCGGCGATCTCAAATAATTTCTTATGATATAACCTTAACGTACCGCCCAGACTGAAGTTTCATGTCTATACAAAAAACGCTTTGTATATCCAACAACGGCATTAAACACAATATTCTTGACTGTAACAAATTGTATCAAAAAATCATGGTACCCTTTTGAGAGTAGTTCGTTTAGTTTTTGCTGAGCATAAAGCTAATATGCATATATGCAAAAGTAATTTCAAACAGGAAATGAGCAGCCAAATGGCCAACAACCTGCAGTCTATGCCACTATTAGAAAGAAAATTATTAAAATATAAAGGACTTGACAAACATAGTGATTTTCCAAGGATGTTCAATCGATATGCAATATCGAAAATATCTTGTGTATGTTGCAAAAGCTTAAAATCTAAAATGCAAAAATCGTTTATTTGCTCGAGAGCCGTTAAAATGTACAAAATGTTTGTATTAAAGGAAGTCTTTCAGCGTGGGTCAGGAGTTACGAAGGATTTTGGTGAACGCTTGGCCAAGCTGCAAAAAGTCAAACATGGCCATTTGTAGCAGGTTTCAATTTCAGTTGATTGCAGGCATAAAGGCAGAGCTAGAGAAATGTAATAGGAGCAATCTTCAATGCCATTGACGAAGAAATTGTTGTACCAAGATACTTTGCCGTGCTGTCGAGCACAAAACACAGACCTACTGAAAACTACAGACTGACGGATACCCAAAAGGACAGACAGACTCAAGATACTCGTGCATGAACATGTTATACAGTAGGAACAACGGAAACATACAAAAATTATAAGGATATACGTTACGTGTAGTCAATAAATATTACAGTTGCAGAGTCCTTGCACTTGCACACAAGCTCACGGAGAACACTGCACGAAACCAACACGTTCGATTTAATACAAATGCGCTTTGGCAGATGGGTGACCTCTAGCCCGAGCCTCCGCCTTCTGTGTCTGACAAACTTTTGGGTCTATGAAGGCATGGTCCATGGAGCAGTTCCCCTATGCAAAGCGAAGTTTAAGTCTCCATGTTCGTCTTCGTCACAGCTGCAACAGCTGCGTTTACAAATGCACTTTATGAAGTCCTTGCGTTGCTGGCATTCTGTAATATTTTTTCTTGAACTCGGTTATCTACTTATGTACTATGTTAAAAATGCATATACATAAATAAAATTCTCGTTTTCTGTTTAAAATGGTGACTTGGCATAGATACGTCAGCTTTTGCTAAATTGTTGGCCAAGCTGCGGCATCATATTTCATATTAAAAGTCGTTTGGTAAATGGATAAGTACGGCTTGGAAAAGATAAAGGATTCAGAAATGTTTTGTTAGATGGTTCGACTTATTGGCATTTATAAGAAGTCAGAAGCAGCATAAGCCCAACTTTTAAGGTAACTTAAGGTTATTCTACAAAAGCTCGAGCTTAAACTTTCGTTATACCAGAAACACGTTGAAGCTATTTTTCCAAAAAAAATTCAAAAATATGTGTGCTCAATTTTTATGAGATCGGTATATTACGAGGGTGTCTGTCGGGAGCAGCAGCTTCCCAATAAAAAATAGTACAAACATAACATAACATAAACATAGCATAAACTCTCAAACTATATATCTAATTACTCTTAACTTGCATGTGCATAACCATTTCTCTCGTGTTTTCTGCAATATGTAAGTTATCAATTCCCTTTTATGCTATGTACGATTCTTGGCAGCGCTGCGGCCTTTGCTTTGCCGTCAGCGTTCGAAGATCAGCTTTTTTAGTCTTTGTTAACCTATATAATCATACGGTTGCGGGATTCGGTTGCTGTATCCTATCACAAACGGTTGCGTGACTAAAATAAATAATTATAAATTGAAATACGTTCGTTTTATTTTAATTATATTTAAAAACAATTGACTAAAAAATTTTAATTTTTTTTTGTATTTTATTTACAATCTGTCTTTATTAGAAAACCTACTATTGTGTTAACTAAAAAATATTAGTTCGTAAGTGTACCTGAGGTATTTTCGAAATTTAATGGCTCTTGCAAATATCAGTAATTTTAAAGACATTTCAAAATATAGATAAATTCTATATGGGATGATTCTGTGGAGCCATCCACTACTCACAAAACATTGGATTTATTGAACAATAAGTTCGGTGACAACATTTGATAATCTTACGATTTGGGAAAGGTTGAACCTAAGTTTTCTGTATTGGTATGTGTTTCAGATTTTTAGGTTCGATGAAAAAAATGTTTTCTATCAAGTGAAATTTCGGTGGTGGATCAACTATGGTATGGAAATTGTGGCGTATCGGATGAAATTAAAAAGTACCTGAAAGACCTTAAGACACAATTCCATCAATACCGTTTCGCTTCAATTTCGTAGCTTTCTAGATTTTTCTTAAACAGGACAACGCACTTTACATTAAGGGAAAACAAGTTCGACAGGGGATGTCCCTATTAATTTGGAACACATTGTATATAAATGCAACTAACTATACATAAATAAAACTAACTATACATAAATGACAAGCCATATCACGTAAGCTAAAGATGATGTACGAAAGATTTTGTTTTTTTAATTGAACAATTAATGTTTGAAAATCATATTTTTGTTTTTAAAACATATGTTTTTCAAACAGATACAAAAAATTTTTAAGTGATCATTCTAATCTTTGCTAACAAATAAGAATGATCATATTACATTCGCGAGAATTGTGAAAAAAATATAAAAACGCTGACTCCTAGAATTGAGGAATGCTTTTGTTAATGATGCCAACTCACCTTAAAATATTGACAAATAATTATTACTCCTCGGTACGGTACAATATTAATAGCAGATATATTGCTTCAGCATTCTAAAAGACAATTGATTGGCAAATTTTTGTACGATATCTTCATAAAGAAACGAAAAACAACGAATTCTGTGCAAAAAACGTTTTTTTGATTTTGATCAAATTTTGTACAGTGTTTGGGAACTATAAAAAACTTTGGAACACCAAATTTGGTCACGGTACCTTCAAAAACACACGAAACACAACGAATTTTGTACAAAAAACAATTTTTTGACCGATTTGTCTTATGAGAGCTATATGATATAGTAAACCGATTTAGATAAAATTCGGTACAGTATTTGGGACTTATAAAAAACTATCTACTGCCACATATGGTTATAATATCTTCACAAACAAACGAAATACAACGAATTTTGGGCAAAAAACGTTTTTTGACCGATCTGTCCTATGGAAGCTTTATGATATAGACAATCGATTTTGATCAAATGTGGTACAGTGTTTGGGAACTATAAAAAACTTTCGAGTGACAAATTTGGTTACGATAACTTCATAAACAAACGAATGAACCATCTAAAACTTTTAGTTTTTTTCGAGGTACTCTGAAACACCCCTATGGGGGCTATATAATGTATCCCCGATATCAAAAAAATAAATTAAACATGTCTCCCGTAGGATAATAACGGATCTAATCTGAAAGTTTGGTTGCTTTGGCTCTTACCATCTCTGAGATCTAGGCGTTCATACAGACGGACAGACGGACGGACGGACTCACGGACATTGGTTTATCGACCTCTCTAGTCACCCTGATCATACTTTAGGTGGGGTCTGTGACGTTTCCTTCTGTATGTTACATACATTTTCGGCTTGCACAATTTAATATACCCTTTGTACCATACGGTACAGTGTATAAAAAGCTAATGATTTTTCAAATTTTAAAAGTAGCAAGAAATATCATGAGGTTATATTAAAATAGTCAAAAAAATCAGCAGCTCGATAAATAATCACAATTTTGCAATCAAAATCGATGAAGCCGACTTCAAAAGTGATCCGCTTTACTAAATTTCGCAAATAATATATAGGCATTTCCCATTTTTTAAAATGCTATACAAACAATACTTTTTTTTTTTGTTTTGTTAACCCTCATTTTCTCCTCAAAAAAACTTACGTTTCTTACCCTCATGTGTGGTTTTCCACACATATGGGATTTATATGCATTTTTATGTAAAAAACACAATTTTTTTAATAAGAATTATAATTTCTCTTTAATAATAATATTATGTGTTTATTTTTTATATTATATTAGTTATGTAGTTATATTAGGTTCTCCTCAATACATTTACCACAAACATTTCGATTGTGTGTTCGCTTGCAAACACCTTTTTTACAGAAACAGCAAATAGTATCATAAGTATAATTCTTATACTTTGACTTCTCAATATAACATATGTGGCACCGTGCCTTTCCTTCTGTTTTTGGCGGAACGCTTTTACTTCTCTTTCGACATCGTAAGATGCAAAAAAATTGTCCATCGCCTTGATTTTTTTCTGCTGAGCCAATAGGTTTTCCCAAATACGGTTGGATTTTCCAAACATAGCACGTTTCAGAGCAAACCAACAGCCAAAATTTTATACCATATCTCACAGGCTTAGAAGGCATGTATTGTCGAAACTTGCATCTACCACGAAAACCAAGTAGTTGCTCATCAATGGTAACGCATTCAGATGGGTTGAAATAATATGCCAAAAGATCTGACCTATTATCAAAGATTCCACGGATTGGAGCAAATTTGTCTGTAGAGCTTTGCTGACGTCGACTCCTAACATCATCAAATCGAACGGCTTTCTTTGTTCATGTATTCAAATGTTTTCTTTGACATTAATTTGCATATGCGTTTGACCACTTCAGAATAATGTTTGGTGGTGGAAAAAACAAGAGGAAAGCATCTTTGATGTCATCGACACGTGCTTTTGCATATCTTGTTGTACCTGGATTCAAATTGATAACATTTTCCTTCCGTAATCTTCCGGTTTGATCTTGCACTGGTTGTGATTTCCACACCATACCGTCTTTTGAAACGAACAATGGGTTGATCGTGTTATTTGGTGCGATTGCAATTTCTGGTTCACTGGAATCACTTTCACTTCCTTCATCTGTTTCTCCCGACGAAACATCGTCATCGGGATCCTCATCATCAGATGCATTCATAATTTCTTCTAACTCCTCGTCTGTGATATATTTTGGTCTAGCCATGATTTAATTTCAAGCTTATTCAATATATGTATGTTTGTATTATAAAACGTATCTAACGACTGAACTATGACGTCATGAAATGGTTTCACAAGCAAAATTTATCAACCGGCCACACACAAAGCAAATAGCAAGCACACTTTTCAAATTTTGTCTCTGAAATGATTTTCGTTTGCATTTGCTCATAGCTAACGGTATCTTTCTTTGGTATACATTTTTATTTTCTCCAGTGGCGTCTACAGTGTGTGCAAATTTGTGTGTTAATTTGGACCCCTGAAAAAATCATGCGTACGCCACTGGATTCTCTTTGCTTCTTCTTTGTGCTGCAACAGAAACAATCTGCGCATGTTTACATATTGTATATACATAAAAAAAATGCATGTACATATAAAAAAAATTGTTTATAGTGAAAAACACATAGAAATCCCATATGTGTGGAAAACCACACACGAGGCTATGAAACGTAAGTTTTTGAATATCTCTATATCAAAAAATATTATTTTATTAAATTATACGTTTTTTGTGTTATATTGATGTTTCAGGAATTGTCAAGAAGTTTTATGAAGATCGCTGAAAAAAATACTTGAAAAAATTGTATTTCAAAATTGATTTGTGTGGTTTTCCACACAAGGAGGAGATGAGGGTTAAAGTGCACAACAAACTTGCTTTACAAAGCTAGTTCAATTAAAAAAAAATAAAAATCCAAGCAGCTAAATTAAAAAAACCTTCTTTTCCGTTGCGTACGTTACATGACGTATGCTTAACTTTACTTAACAATATTTATTTTTTTGGAATATTCATTTAAAGCTTTGTTTACATTTGTTAATAAAAAATTAGATTAATTTTATGTTCCAATCAAAATTGATCACATATTTTGATTTTTTTTGCCGTTATATGATTATCTGAAAAAGGTCTTTTGTTGGAACAAAAAAAAAATTTTGAGGTTATTGTAGGTGATTACCTATTATTCATAAATACATCACCGAAAATCTTAACTCTTTATATATTTTGAAGGTCTATTATTCCATTAACAAACATATATAGTTTTTACAACTTTAAAGTTGTGCCCCTTGGTAACGATTTTCTGGGAAATGCCAAATATATAGAATATGTAGTGGTCAGCAGAAAACGGTGGATTTTATAGGGTTAATTTGTTCTGCAGATGTCATTGTCTTTGGTGCGTACACTGTTTATGTCTCGCTTTACGTTCACCAATGTAAAGAACGCGCTCTCTTTCTCTCATAACAGCGACAAGCGACAGGCAAGAAGAGCATTTAAAAAGACAGCTTGTGGTGTACGGACGTGCTCGCGCTAAATTTTTCTTATGTGCGTTTGAGTGTTTAACTTTATGTAAAATATTTAAAAAGTATATTTTGCCAGTAATTTTGTGTGTATACGTGTACTTTTATTGTTATTGGCACAAAACAGGCTAAAATAATCAAGCCCCCTCCCTGGCTAAGTGGGATCGGCCGCTGCGTTCGTATGGTTGCTTTACTGGGCACCGTTGGTTGTGATATTGTCCTCAAGTGTCTCAAGGCCAAAGTAGCGGAGTCGCAACCAAAGGCGCACACAATTTCACAACAGCGGAGTCGCATTTCGTCACACAGCTACAAACATTAACGTCGCGTCGATAGAGAGCAGAAGCAAAGGTGCCTTCGTTGCCGCGCTCAGTAGATCTGCTCTCCCGCTCTCAGCGATTTGTGTGGCAATGCCAGTTTTGAAAACTGATAGAGCAACGAAAGGGAATACACAAAATTTCTTATATCTAACTGGACCTACATAAACACACACGGACTTTATACATATATAACTGCTTTATATATGTATAACTGCTAACATCTACATATTTTTGACCATAACTGAGTGTAACATATACACTGGAATTTTAAACATAATTTACTTTGAAAAATAATTGTTTGTTTTTATTAAATAATGTAATATTTAATTTGTATTAGACGATAAACGGAGAAAAAAGAAAACAAAAGAAAAATCCTATATGAAATAAGTAATACACTAAATGAATTAGTTACATTTATTTTTAAGTTCTTATATATAACAAAATTTAAAACAGAGTTACATCCAGCTACGTCATTGGGCCCAACGAACGCGCAGGATGAACGTGAGTTGAATCATTTTATTTTATTTAATCAATATCTATTTAAAAAGAAAATTAATAATGTAACTGAACCGTTTGAATTTGACGAGTTTTAAATTGGATAATTTAAGTTTTTCTTCCTTCTTTTAAATACCTTATTTTGAAATCATATAATCATATATAATCGTAAACTATGGAACAAAGCGAAACCATGAATTTTGAATTTCAATATTAATTTTGTCAAAAATCTGTTATATATTATTAATATGTTAGTTTAAATAAATAGTATCAAAATCATCATGACTCAGGCGTATCGAGTTTAACAGCTTTTAGCTGACGTGTTTAGGGGCAATTGCTAACATCGCTCCGCCAATTGCCAAGGTTGGGTGGGTACAGAGATGTGGATAAATACCATCTTAATCCACATCGATAAGTCGGAGTACAGCTAATTTTTTTATTTTAGCAATCTAACCGAATCGGCAATAACTGGCTTCATTGATTTTATCTTATCATTTTTAGTTTCTGATATCGTGCACTTTAATTATTATGTTAGGTGTCACGGAATAGGGTAAGGAAAAGAACCCCGCCGATCCGACGAGCTAGGCATAGAGCGATGCATAGTGCACGAGACTTCCGATCCCTATCCGATGCAATGGCCATTTTAGGCCTTGGCAGCCGCACGTTACAAATAGCACATTAAGTTTGTGCCGTAGATTCAAAATACATACCTAATAATATTAGGGAGCACACATTTAAGATTGATATAGAGTGATGTCTAGAGATATGACGTCTATAGTCACACCCACGATCCCAAGCGCAACCTTTTTTTTCGAAGAACTTAATTTATTTATAGAAAACAAATTTTTGTAGGCTTTCGTTAAAATCGTGTACTATTTTTTATAATTAGTAGAATTCATCGATTGTGTTTACATAAAGAATTTGTATACAGAATGCATGATTTGTTGCTGATTAATTTATTATGTATTGCTTTCATATTGCTTCCAAGTACAAAAGATTTATATTTTTACCGCCTTTTAAATAGAAACAATAAAAACGTTTGAGAGAGTAAAAAACCGTTTTTCTTTGTTTTGAGGTTATAAGTTGTTTTGCTGTCCAAACGAAGAAATATCGATTGATCAAAGCATACAAAAGTATCGACATAGTCCTACGAGTAATTTATCGGTAAAAGAGATCCAATGCCGACACGGCTTCTTGAGTTGAAATTTTTATGTTAACATAGCCCAGTCAGCGATGAAGCGTCGTTGCCTATAGTTGTTAACTTTGGGCTCCCAGACCATATGGATTTTAACGCGTATAGCCCCAAGTCAGGATGTAGGCTGATTGTTTACCGAGCCGGTGTTTTTAAATTTGGCCTAGTTCAAGTGTCAATGGAGAAGGGCCACCGAGTCCATCGTCTAGCTCTTCTAGCTTTCAAGTTATGGTTATTTTTGGTTTTAAAAATAAACTACTGGCACTATTCTCACACCAACAAACTTTTTCGCCTCAAAAGCGATCTTTATCAGCTTTTTTGAAGTGCATTGGGGCTCCTTCTCTCTAGTCTATTATTGATCTATTGCACTTCAGCTGGAACTTTTTTTGGCGCTGCTCCTAAAGTTTTTGCTTTTATTTTTTTGACTAAAATACAATAATTTCGTTGCATAATGTCCTTTGACAGGATACACTTTCGCTAAGCTTCAAGGCGCAGCAAGCACTTGATGCTATTCAAAATGTTATCAAATAACGTAAAATTGTTTTTGGCACGCTCAGACTGCTTGCCAAGTTTTGTTTTGGAACCAGATCCTGGCACTTTTGAAGTTGCCTGCTGCTACCCTATCTACTCGTCTTCCTTTATTTCTTTTTGTACTGTCCAATAAACAACATTTATGCATGTTTACAATTTAATATGTTGAGTTCGCACATGTGTAAAAAAGAAACAATTTGTGTGCCTTGGAGCAAAACCTCAACGTTGTTTCTTGCTTGAGCTGCTGCTCCTGATGTGCCCCTGCGCCGACTGTACAAGATTGTACCCAACAAGGATAATAGTTTTGGCGGCTTCCAAAATTGTTGCATATAGTTGGACGAGAGCCAGGCTTGTTTTTCGTTTCTAGACTCAATGTAATGGCGGTAAGTGAATGCCACTTGTGGTTGTTTGTACCCCTAAAGCCGAAAGGCATAGACTTTGCTAGTATTTTTATATAGAGATATCTTTAGGGCTAATGGAAAGCGTGCATATAATTGAAATGAAATTAAAACAAATTGTGTTATGTGCTTTATCACTTAATGCACTTTATTCTCCTTTAATTCCGACTTCGTTTATGTACTACTTTACACTTTTACTTTTGTCATGTGGCCGTTTGGAAATTTAATAATCCCCTGCATTTTACTTTAAGGTCTTCATGAAAATATGCATATGGGAGCCAAGGTTTGTACATACGTTCCTCTTTATTCTTTCAAGTACTCGGAATTTGTAAAAAAACACATAAATTTGTATCCAAATTTATTTTGTCTCCTTCAAAATAGTACCCATTGTTGGAGAAACAACTACAACATCCTCAAATCACCTCTTCCATACACTTTTCGAAGGCCGCAGATGGTATGAACCAATTCCGAATGCACTTTACCTTTTAAGCTTCTTTTGCGTGGGCTTTTAGGTTTCGGCTCTTTTTCCGTGCGCCATTCAGTCGCCTGTTGGCTCTTTAATGAGTCGTACTCATAAACCCTTATCTCATTTCCAGTGTTGATGAGTTTCATGAAGTTTGGATCATTATCAGCACGAGCAACTGTGTCCAAAGAGACCTTCTTTCAATGCTCTGTTTGCAAAAAATTTAGGATTTTCGGAACCAACCTTGCAGCGACGCGTCTTATGATCAAAATGTCATTCTCACGCACAAAAAGGCGCTCAATTTAGCTTGGTGAAGCAGGAAGGATGTACCAACAAAACCAAAAAAATTTTTACCGATATCTTTTACGCGGTTCTTTTAAAAAAAAATACAAAAATTTGGTGTGAATGCTGTATAAGTTTCATATCTTTCGACAAGTTACATAAATATTTATCAGCCCTGATCTTATGTACATATATATGTTCTTATGTATACAAAATACATTGACATATTATCGCTTAAGAATTTGTAATATTGCGGGAAAAATAAACATTTTTTTTTTAGAAAAAATAGAATCTGCTTATTCTTTTTTATTTTATTTATTCTCAAAAAAAATTAGATGATATAAATTATGAGATCTAATATGCGAAAAAAAAAGACTTTAGGCTTACAGCCTTTTCTGGCCGTCAGCCAGTTGGTGTCACAAGGGGATTCACGTGTAACCACCTCGGTGGTACGCGCCGTAATTGTGACACACTTCTGGAAGTGCGACTACATCCTCCTCGTGGGGCGGCTGGAAGCAGGCCCATGGTACGGTCATGTCTCTGCCATGGGTGCTGACGAATGGTAGTTCCGGCGAGAGAAGACAACTCGCTAAAATTACCCCAATCTAAGGTGGAACAGCAAAGGCCGATGGATGCATGGCTGAGGGGGTCTCAGTCATTACTTTGCGGACTCTGGATACCTGCCGACCTCCAGTTTTAATAAATGGCTTCCCGCGGTACCCGGGCTATGCCGCGGGTGACTCACCCCTTCCCGACTTCTCGTGGGTCCAACTTATGTACACTTCAAACAAAAACAAAAACAACAAACAAAATGAGAACGTAACTCGCCAAAATACGGAAGGGACGAAGCTCCCGCAACAAGCTTTAAGCACGGTGAGGAAGGAACCGGTAGGTGTCCTTCCCATCCCGGACTGTGCCGGTAAGGGTAAGACGGCAAACCCACCGTCTTCCCTAGATTCTGGGGGAAGGCAGTCCAACCCATCCTTGGATGCCAGCACGAAACAAGCCAGTTTCGCTTCTACGTCCAAGGCGGGGGTGGCTGCTAACTCTTCAGAGCCGGCTACTCCTAGGATGCCACCACCAACCAAACCGTCCTACCAAGACAGGAGACGGGCTGGAGAGATTCTCCAAAGAAATCTTACCACTCCGGAGCAATCACCGGAGGGTAAGAGACTGGTCGATTGGGCCAAAACAATCCTGCCGGGCTTTCAGCCATCAGCCCCAGGAAAACCTAAAGCCAAGGTTAAGCGGCAAAGGTCTGCAGAGGAATCTGTACCGCCGCCGAAACGGACGCGACCGCAGCCCCTTAACCGCTCCTTCGCCGAGGTCACGAAGGATAAGATCCTCTTGGGTGTCCTAGACAAGGGCAACAAGGATGGTCTTATCCCTCGAAACTTGTGGCCAGGTGTGGAAAATGAGCTGCAGGATCGCTTCCTGGAAGACATGGAGAAGAGTGGAGGACCTCCACCTCTCTGCAGCGACGCCGGCTGGCATCTCGGCACTGTGAAAACCATCGCATGTGACGACAGCCGCTCGGCGGAAGCATACAAGAAAGCCATCGCAGCCCTCGGTGAGGTCTACCCAGGAGCCAAGCTAGTGGCGGTGGACTGGAAGGATGTCCCTTTCAGACCCAGAGCCAGAGCTTGGGACTCAGCCAAGCCGGAGGATCCGGACAAGATCCTCAAGCTTTTTCAGGTGTGCAATCCACACCTGAAAACCGACGATTAGCGGATTGCCAAGGTGGAAAATGCGGTGGGCTCTTCTCGACAGATAATGCTAATTATCAATAAAGAGTCGGCAGAAGACCTGGCCAAAGTCGAAGGTACCGTCAGGTATGGCTACAAAAAGGCTGTGATTCGGGTGTACCGTACTGACACCACGGGCGGCAAGCAAACCGCGCCCGAACCACAGCTCGAAGACCCTGAGCCCATCATTGAAGAGATGAGCGAGGGAGAGGACATCCTGGAGGGGTACGCCTCGGAGTCATCGGAGCTCGCCAGGGAGCTCGCGAAACTAGGCCAGACAGACGATGACTCCATCCTTGACGAAACAGACGAGGATGAGGCAAACAGCACGGTGGTGGAGGTTAATCTTGGGGATGTCGATAAGACTTCTTCAAATTAATCTCCATCACTCCACATCAGCCTCGGCTGCCTTACTGCTTCGCCTAAGCCAAGGCGAAGTCGATGTCGTCCTCATCCAGGAACCGTGGCTAAGCAAAGGCCAGATTTCTGGATTGAGGACAAAAGACTACAAGATAATAGTAAATCAACATTCAGGTAAAGCTCGTACCTGCACATATTTTTGCTCTCAAATTACAGCGATGGTGACAACACCGCTGCAAGCCTGGAGCTGCCATCTGGCAATCTAAGGGTAAGCTCCTGCTACATGGCTTATGAGCAGAGCGAACCCCCACCGCAATTGGCACGGAGCCTCATAAAGGACAGTGAGGCCAAAAACATTGACCTGATTATGGGCTGCGACGCCAACGCACATCACACTCAGTGGGGAAGCACTGGCATAAATGTTAGAGGTGAGTTACTTTTTGACTACATCTTGTCCACAAATATGCTTATATGTTTAGGAGGCGAGTTTATTGTTTGGTTTTATTTAAATATCTATTGTCTATTGTTTTACAATTTAATCACGCGCACACAAAACACACTGCTTCAGACCACGAGCAATCATAGACTAACTCCTTGATATTTTGTGTATGCAGTCTGAGCGTGTGCTTGTGTGAAAGCTCGTAAGGTTGGTGTCCGCGCTTAAGCTTTACGTTGGTTCTCATAAACAATGTGTAGGTGTAAGCTTTGTGGGAGTTCTTATAAACCATAGTATCTGTTGGTAGTAGAGCCTACTACATATGTAATAGAGGTAACGACCCTACCTTTATTATAAAGAATAGAAAAGAAGTCTTAGACATCACCTTGGCATCTAGCTCTCTATACCAGAGGGTCCGAAACTGGAAGGTCCTAAACGACCACTCCTTCTCTGATCATCGGTATATCGAGACTTTGACCCCACCCTCTATAGGGAGTTTCAGGAACCCTCGGTCTACGAACTGGGGGCTCTTTGCAGAGATTTTGGGTAGAACTCTCCCTCCGGATCCTCCAAGAGGACCAAATTCAGTGGAGTTCAATAATACCCAAATCGATACATTAACAAGAGCATGTACCCATGCCTTCAATAAATCGTGTAGATTAAGAACATCAAGGGGGAAAGCTAAACCTCCCTGGTGGTCATCAGAAATTGAACAACTCCGGCACAATTCCAGCAAGCTTTTCAATATTGCTAAAACAAAGGATGACGTTATTTCATGGAATGAGTATAAAACCAGCCTTTCAGAATATAAGAGGGCGCTGCGGAAGGCAAAACGGTCTTCGTGGCAGCTCTTCTGCTCCGAAATCGATAGTACCACTGATGCCGCAAGGCTCAGGAAGGTCCTATCAAAATGTCCATCCACACTTGGATACCTACAAGGATCCAATGGGAATTGGACCACTTCTAGCGAAGAATCGCTAAAATTATTAACTAACACTCACTTTCCGGGCTGCTCTACCGCAAAGCCAGCGGAGATCAGCCCTGTGCCAGATACGACTTGTATCTCCAAAAAACTGTTTACCCACGACAAGGTTGAATGGGCCATCCACAGTTTTAAACCATATAAATCGCCGGGGCCAGACAATATTATCCCAGCGCAATTACAACATTGCGGGAAATCCGTCGTACGATGGCTGACGGATATTTTCACCAGAACTCTAGCCACAGGGTTCATCCCGAAAGGTTGGCTTAGATCTAGAGTAGTCTATATACCTAAGGCAGGGAAGGCTACTCACTCACTTCCGAATGACTTCCGGCCCATAAGTCTTTCATCGTTTCTTCTCAAGACGATGGAAAGACTACTTGGCCTCCATTTGAGGGTTACTATTCCTCAATCCCAAATGTCAGACTCACAGCATGCTTACAAAAAAGGCAGCTCCACTGAGACGGCTCTACTTTCGGTGATCTCGAGAATCGAGAAGTCACTTCATTACAAAGAATACTCACTAGTGGCTTTCCTCGATATTGAGGGAGCCTTTAATAATGTCACACCTAAGACCATCACAGATGCATTGACGGAACTTAAGGTGGAATCTCGGTTAGTCAACCTCATTGAGCAGATGCTTAAATTCAGAGTCATTCAAGCATCTCTTGGCACCTCCAGTATCGAAAGATACGTAAGCAGGGGAACACCCCAAGGCGGAGTCCTGTCCCCCTTTCTTTGGAATGTTGCCATTAACGGGCTTCTTCGCTCCATGGAGGGGGGCGGATGCAATATAACTGCGTACGCCGACGACGTAGCAGTTGCCTTCTCGGGCAAATACCCACAAACTCTCTGCGAGCGCATGACCAATGCCCTCCATACGCTCTCAAAATGGGCCACAGCCAGCGGATTGGGAGTCAATCCAGACAAAACAAAGCTTATGCTTTTTACCAGGAAGTATAAAGTTCCTGCCCTTATAAATCCCAAGCTGAATGGTATTAATTTGCCATTCAGCGATTCAGCCAGATACCTCGGTTTGGTCCTAGACAGCAAACTGGACTGGAACCTGAATACAGAAGATCGAAGGAAAAAAGCCACGATCGCCCTTTACACGTGTAAGAAAGCCATTGGACTTAAATGGGGTATGTCTCCAAATATAGTTCACTGGCTATATACTGCCATTGTCAGACCGATCCTTATGTATGGAGTCTCGATCTGGTGGCCAACTCTAGATAAGATGGCCAATCTAAAAAAGTTGAGTAAGGTTCAGCGGACTGCAGAACTGACCATCAGCGGAGCTTTACGCTCCAACCCAAACGAAGCACTAGATGCTATACTAAACCTCCTGCCTCTGGACAAGGTGGGTAAACAACAAGCCGTTCTATCAGCCTTACGCATGAGAGAGGCGAAAAAATGGATTGACTATGACTTTGGTCACGCAAAGATTCTCAAGGGAAACCCACTTATTCCCAAGAGTACAGACTACTGCATCCCGCAGGAACATTTCACAACAAATTTCAAAACCCATATTCCAACCAGGGAGGAGTGGAGTATAGGGGTACCAGGCCCAGATGGCTCGATAAAGATTTACACGGATGGTTCCAAGCTGGATGATCGTGTAGGTGGAGGCGTCTACGTTGAGGAACTCGACGTAAGAACAGCTTTCCGACTCCCGGATCACTGCAGTGTCTTTCAGGCGGAAGTCACTGCAATCCAAGAGGCTCTCACAACAATAAGAAACCTACGAGTTCGAAACAAGAACATTTGTATCTACTCGGACAGCCAGGCGGCTATCAAGTCTCTAGCTTCATTGACATCGTGTATGAAGTCAGTGAATAACTGCCGCTTATCTCTTAAGGAGATGGCTAAGCTGTTTTCAATCCACCTCATATGGGTCCCTGGACATAGGGATATCGAGGGCAACTGTATTGCGGATGAACTGGCTAGACAAGGAACTACCAGCATCCTCCTTCAGGACAAGGAGGGCCTGGGTATACCCATGGCCAGCTGAAAACTGAGAATACGAAAAAACTTCGCTCTCTCAGCAAACCAAACGTGGAAGCGGACATCGAGCACGTGTAGAATATCACGGCAAACCTGGCCGGCATACAGCACGAAAAGAACTAAGGAACTTTGTCGTTTAAATAGAGCTCAGTGCTCGACAGTCATACGTGCGATCACAGGACATTGGCTGGTGGGGATCCATGCATCCAGGCTAAATGCTCCCCACCACGACTTCTGTAGAAGTTGTGACGATGAAGAGGAGCTGGAGACTGTGGAGCACCTTTTCTGTTACTGTCCTGGACTGTGCAGGACTAGGTTCCGCTTTCTAAAGTCACACTTCCTTGATGATTTATCTCAGCTCTCCGAAAAGAGTCCAAAATGCCTTCTAAGGTTCATCCAGGCCGCCGGATGGCGGACTCATCTTATACAGGGGACCTCTTGAGTGGGGAAGAGGGGAAATAGTCCACCGTAGCGGTATCACAACTGGCCTATTCTTGGCCTATGTGAGTTGGGACGTCAGTCCCAACTGCTGTCCTAACCTAACCTAACCTACAGCCTTTTCTACTTCGAAAGTATTAATATTTTTAAAAAATTATGTGGAAAAAAAATTGATAAAATTATTATTGAGGGCAAAAACTTAACAAAAAACCCATAATTACTAATTATAAGAAGAAGAATCTGCTACATTTATTTCTTATGGAAAATCATTTTCGCCGTTGGTTATAATTTTTATTTAATCTTACAAATAGTGAGGGAATGTGTTTTTATATATGTATGCATTTACATATGTGCATACGTAATATGATTATAATATCATTTCTTTAATGTTTGCTGAAAAATTATTTATAAATTAGGTTTTTATTCATTTTTTTTAAAAAAAAAAGTGGTGTTCTGGAATCCAGATCGTATAAAGCCATTGAAATGATGCTTTGTTAAGTTTTTTGAAAAGATATGTCAACGAATTTTTTAAAAGCATTTTTATTATAATTATTTACTTTTTGGGGTCTCAGCCTTTTCACGATAAAAATTCTTCTGCCCTTATTGTATTTTTTTAATTTTTTATAATAAATAATATGCTTTGAAGCTAATTATTAAAATGTCATGATAAATCATATTTGTACATTCTTATACAATATTCGCGTTTTCGTTTTAAACATAAAGAGAGAATAAGCTGAATTTTTAAATATTTGTTTTTTTTTACTTACTAAGCAATTAAGTGGCACTTTGTTTGGTAAAAAAATACAACTTTCGGATATGTATCAACAGCAGTGAAGCCCACAAGACGGATTGCATTGACTGAAGAAGTAAACAATCTTCAGGTACAGCTGCGCATATTCTAGTTTGCTTACAAAAGATCCAAGGCATAAAACGTGGTAAGAAGATACATATTTTCACATCCTAGTTTTATGAGCTGTGACTGACCATTTCTCCCAAGTAAGCTGCTGGTAAATAATTCATTAATTTTCGCTTATGATTGTAATCCGCTTTTGCACCACAAAGATGATTAAATCCTTTTTCTATTTACACAAGCGCCAAAAATGAGCCCCTATCGAAACTTTAGTTAAACAAAGTGGCAACTCTATAGTTTGGGGACTAATCTTGCTCCTTCCGTAACCCTGGCGGTGCTTGGCTTCGTTGTCTCTGGCACTGTGCAAACATTTACAATTCCAAATTTCAAGTATTGTTTACTTTAGCTGTGGATTCTCTGTCTATGTGTGTATATAACGCCAACTTTTGATTAAAGTCTAAAAGTCGTCTAAGCTGCAAATATATGATGCGCATATATATGATGAAATTTCAGAAATCTAGTAATTGACGGTCTATTATACAATATTTTAAAAGTAATATACATATACCATACTCCACAGTTTTTATCTGATATTGCTTTGAAACATAGATTGGTTAAATTAATTTGAAAAGTTAAAACAAAATAAGAATTTCCAAGCTTGCAACTTATTGGAATGACATCATTAATTATAAATAATTGAACAAAACTTTTTTCAGCAACATTAATTTTTCAATATTAACCTTCAAAATTTATAAAAAATGTTGAACTAACTGATTAGCAAAGACTGGTTGGGGCTCAAAGATTGTGTGGGCACGGAGGAAATTTATTTTTTAAATAAAACTTATTTAGAACTTGATGCATATAATCATTTTTGTGACGAAATTTCCTTCAAAAAGGAACCACTATAAAAAACACACATTGGTACATCAAAATGTTTGAATTAATTTACACTTGCTAACGATATATAGGGTGGGCCATCTGTTGGCTTGTTTGTTAATTGCATTTTATTCGTATATTGTCGAACAAAATTGGGCAAATGTATACACCAAATGCAAGTTTGAAACTACTACAAAGTACTACATCTATGTATGAAAAATAATATTGGCTTAACGGCCGCCGCGGCTGGCTGTACAGGCCCGTATGCCAATATCGACTTTTTTTGACGAAAACTCATCTGGCTGTTCTCCCATCCATTGAACGAATAAGCGACGCTGATAATGGTCCGTGGGCGTCAATTTGAATCTTATAAGCGTGTAAAAGCAGATCCGCGTGCTAAATTCAACGCAAAGTGGTCCTAGCAAGGCGTAATTCTTGCGAACGTTGAGGCTCGTCAACACTGGCCTCAACTATGTTTTTTTTTTCACAGAACGACCTTTTTCATAGTACGCCTATTCCAATTTTACGGATAATTCGCTTGTTAAACGATCCATGCTAAAATTGAGTAGTTTTGAATTTGATATATGTCGAAGAGCATACACTTTGGACATGTATGTTCCGATTTATGAGTGTTTAACAGCCAAACCAACATATGGCCC
Source organism: Chymomyza fuscimana (assembly GCA_949987675.1). Classification (NCBI taxonomy): domain Eukaryota; kingdom Metazoa; phylum Arthropoda; class Insecta; order Diptera; family Drosophilidae; genus Chymomyza; species Chymomyza fuscimana. The sequence continues at coordinate 38,584,054 of OX465089.1, forward strand.
ACCCTATATGTACTTAAAATTTTTTTTTTTATTTTTTTTTAAATAAGTCACTGTTGTATCAAAAGTAAAAATACGTTTATGTTTTTAATTAAACCATAATAGGTTAGGTTTAATAATTGAGACTTACAGGAATTTTTGTTTTCACCTATGAATCGATTTGTATCTTTAGGTTTTACTAAACATTGGGAAAACCTTTATATTCCTTAACCATTCGGGCTTAAATTAAAACAACGAGGAATAAGGAGGATAAATAACTAAATGCATAATAATGCGTTTTTTTTTTGTTGAAGGTTTTTTCTTTTAAATTGTTTTTGAGAAAACTATGCAAAACAAAAAATTAATTAAACAAGCATTCTGTCGGAATGGTCAGACTTAATATTGAGGTCGCTTTCGATACCATTAGGCATGGTGGATTTATGTTGAAATAATTGCCAATAGGTACATGGAGCCTCTTAAGTGCCTTGGAGTTTCATAGGACCTGGTGTTCATCAAATTCCCAGAAGATAATCTAAAGTGAATGTACCCAAAAAAATTGTGTAGGTCTAGTAGGTGGCCATTGACTTTATATATTAGATGGAAGTAAAGCATAATTATAAATAACTAAAAAGACAACCACCTTAAATTAATTGGCTAAGGACACGCTAACGAGAAACTAACTACCTCTCTTTCGGCGACATATTTAAAAAATATATCTAATATATCCCTTTTAAATAAAATGCAGACAAGCACATTATAATCCTTCGTATTCACTTGAGTTTAGCAGAATAGACTACGCGTCATATTGCCGAATTTTATAACCACTAAACGCCTTCGTTCCTACTCTTCGTTTCGAAGTACCCGACAGAGTGCATCAAACAACTTGACAGGCAATTTGGCAAGCAAAACTCACAAAGCCGTGCCAAAAAGTGCCGTCCAAACAAACAAATGTCACATATCCGCAGAACACATCCAGCCAACAATAACAATATCAACAACTGCCAGTTGGCAGACAATGGCTCCAAGGTCTACTAGGCCCTTCAGTTTCTCCTCGCCGTTCTCTTTGAAATTCTCGCCGAAATGAAAATCAGCAACACCCGTTGGCTACCTCCAGATGGTCAAGTTAGAGTTTAGTTTTGAACTCGATCTACACCATCCCTATAATGTTAAAAAAATATGTTTATAATTAATTTTTACATATCTCTCTAATATATGGCTAATGACGTGGCCATCATTTATTGCTTGATACTTGTATCAACAATTGTCTCTATAAAAAGTGCCTGAAGTGGTAGCAGGTGTTGGAAGTTTCCTAGATTACACTATTACTTTTTTTCTTAGATAAAGATACACTACATGAAAGACTTTACCAAAGATTTGAATCCGCAAGAGGTCATCTTAGTCCCAACACCTACAAAAGAAACAAAATACAACAGCGATATATAAAACAAAATTGTTTCAAAAAGGCCATAAAAAGAAACCAATTCAATGGCATACCAAAATCTGTACACTACTGAATTTTTGTATTCCAATCGTTGGATTTTAGTTATTGCCATCATAAAAGATGCACAAAGTACGTAAATACAAAAAGAAAACTCGCTTGAAACTTGTAAAAATAAAATACAATACACATAGAGAAAAATGTGGTACAAACGAGGCGGTGTCCGACAGCGGGATACCCTGAAGTATTCGGAAAAACTGGATCTGAAGAGGGATATACGCTTCCGTTGGTAAAGAAATGTGGCTGTAACCCGTGTGGTCCTCAAAATCTAGGTGTTCCTACGCATGGATAGACTACATTCTATAATTGCCCAAAGTATAGTATTACCAAAATGTATTAAGCTCAACAAAAAATACTGAAACAAGAAAATATGGCTTTAAAAAATAAATTAAAAAATGTATTTGAACCAACATATTAATATTTTTCTTGGGTAGTTACACTTTACCCTATGGGTACAGGGTATTAAAATAAGACTCTTTCATGTTTGAGGTTTAGATCAAGGCTAAATCAAACAAAAATATTTTGCCAGACCTATGGGCGTGTAAGGAGATACGTCAATTGGAGAACGGTGATTGCATCTATATGGCGGGAGAAATTAATATTCAAATACATTTGCCTTGCAAAACAAACCCAAAAACCTTGTGCACAAAATAAAGCAAAATAAAAATGTTTAATAAAGAAGAGAGAGCTGCTGACTATTGAATACTTTTTATTGCTCAACATCTTGACTGGAGATATTTAAAATTGTTTAGATATAAATTTCATACATTGACTATATTATTTATTATTGGTGAATACAACTGAAATTCAAACTAGAAACTGGCTTGAAGGTATTATTATAAGACCAAGAAGGAACAAAAACCCGACTTCCGAAGACGATCGGAATCCCATTCCTTGTCACTGCAAGGAAATGCTGCAATTTTGCAAACGGGATGAAAAGTTATACAAAAAAAAATTGTAATTTTTTGAGGCCCCCTTCGCCACTGCATTAAAATGAACCTGATTGTAAAACTTGTTGGGAAAAGGCTACACCCACCAAAACCGGTATGTACACTTATTTGGACTTAGATGTAAAATTTTTTACTTTGTTGTGTTACCAACTTTTAACTATTTACTCCGAAAACATTCGAAAGTTAAAGCCCAAAATTTACCTCATTTAAACCTCTTTGCCCAGAAGATGCTTTAAAATAAGTTATTTTAAAAACTTTTTGCGAAGAAGCCATAGTCCTCAAAATCGGTACGTAAGCTCATATATACTTAACCCTTGACTTGGGCATTAGACCAATAGTGCATTGAGGCACTTAAAGTATTTTTGCAAATAATTACAAAAGTACAAGCTTTTACATCATTTAAATTTTTTTTTCAGTTCCTAATATACACACTAACTAAGTTATAAAAGATTTGATAGCTCTTAAAAGCTTTTAAACATTTTTTAAAAGCTCAGCACATGTGTTTTTTGGGGTTTTTTTTGTTGCGAGTTATCAAAAAAAATTATATTTCAAAATACCATAATAAAAAATAAGATCAGAATCTTTTAATACCACAAAATCTATTCATTAATAAATAAATAAAATCAAATAAAATCAATTAGTTAGTGAGAGAACTTGATTGAGTGCAGTCAAGACCGCATTAAGGCGCAGGCAAACCACAAGTGTAAGTAGTAAAATAATGTAAAATAGTGAAGTATATAGAAATTAATGAATAAATAAAGATTTCAGCTCCTTCATTCCCTCTCTGTACCCGAAGACTGAAACTTATGTTGAAAACCGAAAAGATCGCGTTTGTCCTTGGTAGTCGGCAATAGGGGCTTGTCATAAGTGGACCGCGTTGGCGCCGTGGGCGAGACACCACTCAACATTCTGAAATACTTTGCTGAAAGTATTTCAACGACGTGAAATACTTTCGCTACAAACGCGGAGGCAGCGTGTTCTACATTTCGTGCGGTGTGCGGAGGATCAGCCAGAGCAGTCTGATATCCGTCTGGAGTTCGAATGTACCAGAGCGCAGCTTAAGCATCTCGCATGGTGTACGGAGTATCAGCCTGAGCGTCTGCAAAGTGTGCGGAGTACCAGCCAGAGTGTCTGATATCCGCCTGGAGTGCACCTGGAGTATTCTTTGGCCTTAGAAGTGAGCAGTATCTTCGAGCAGCAGCAGTGAACTTGCGGCTGCTAAGGCATAGAAAAATTTGGCGCGCTATTGACTTAACCTCAAAGTGTTACGTAATACCGCGTGCGTTGGCATGGAGTGACAAGACTCAAGGTCAAGTGCGAGTGCAAAAGAGACGACTAGTCATCGTAATAGTGAGACGGCAAGTGTGATGGCGAATCCAACGGGGCATTTCCCCGAGCGTGAACTGGCTGATTTTGATGTTGACAAAGGCGAGATGGCAACTGCTGCTAATGAGCAGTTAGATCGCCCACGTGTGTCGTCTGCACCAATGTCAATGAGTACGTCTACACCAACGCAAGGAGGCAACATAGACTGCAGTAGAGTGCAGCCTATTGATGCAATGAAGCAGTTTTGGGATTCATCGTTTTGTAAACCCACTGGATATAGCGACGCATCTGAGATGGTCAAACTAGCGCCTGGAATAGTTTCATCAGCTGCGCCGCGCGATGGCTTAGCATTTCCAACAAACACGACAATGTTTAACCAAACGACGGCACCGTATGGTGGCACATACCCTGGTAGTGCGGCGCCAGGCAGAGCGTCCGCCGTGTATGTGCCACAATTTGCAAGTACGCAGTTCGCAAACAACGCGCCAACTGCTACTGCGTTGACGTCGACCCAAATAGCGGCACGCCAAGTTATTAGCAGAGATTTGCCAGTATTTTCCGGTAAGCCCGAGGAGTGGCTGTTGTTTATAAGCAACTACGAGCAATCCTCTGAGCGATGCGGCTTCACCAACGAGGAGAATCTGATCAGACTACAGAGATGTCTGAGAGGCGCAGCTCTGGATGCTGTGCGTGGCAAACTCATGGTGCCCGCTATGGCGCCATACGCGATTGTAGGCCTGCAAGACTACCTGAACGATCCGACGCTGCTCAGCGAGCTGGTTGCTAAGTTGCCAAGCGACCTGAAATTGGATTGGGGCAAACATCGGTTGTCATCTGGTGGCGCCAACGTGGCCACATTTGACAATTGGCTTTTCAACAAAGCGATGTGTGCATCCATGGTCACCTCTTATGAGCATCAATACTCAGACAGCAGCAAAGGCATCGGACACAAGGCGACTAAGGAGCGAGTACTGGTTCACAACGTAGTGGACTGCCAGAAGAGCAAGGAATACTCGTGTCCTCAATGTAAAGAGCGGCAAAACATATCCAAGCGCAAGGAGTTCCGAGCAATGCCAACGAAAGCACGGCTGGAACTTGTGAGAAGCAAAAGGCTATGTTTTTGTTGTTTGCAGCAACATCTGGTGTTCATGTGAGAAAGCAATGCGGCGTCGATGCCTGTACGTTAAGACACGACGTTTTGCTTCACTCGGCTGCTACGGACTGTAGCAATGGAGAGTCGATGGCCAGCAAGCGCAACAGCAGTAGCGACGAGAAGATCGAGTCTGCAGTTTTGTTCCATGGTGGACCGGCTACTACAGCACTGTTTCGCTACGTGCCGGTTACTGTCTATGGCAAGGCGCAAAGTGTCAACACCCACGCGTTGATCGACGAAGCAGCAGGATGCACGCTGATTGAAAACTCTTTAGCCAATATGCTGGAGCTGAAAGGCCCTGAGGAGCAACTCTGTCTGAAGTGGACTGGCGACCTGACACAAACCGAGACTAACTCTAGGTCTGTTTGTGTGAACATTTCAGCTAGACGTCAGCCAGCACAGCGGTACTTGTTAAAGGGAGTGCGCACAGTAGCAAGTTTGGATCTGCCGGTTCAAACTATTGATGAGCAGCTATTGCACGCACGTGGGCATTTGAAATCCGTACCAATCGAGCTGTATAGCAATGTGAAGGCGCAACTTATAATCGGCCTGGACAATATCAAAATGACCATGCCATTAGAGATGCGTGAGGGAGAGAGCGACGATGTTATCGCCGCCAGATGCAGACTGCGCTGGTCTGTATACGGCCGCCAAGGCTCTGATGATGCCATGCCGCCGCGTGTACTGCATATTTGCCAATGCAATGACACTTATGGTACACGAAAGCTTGATGAGGCTATGAAAGCCTATTTTTCGTTGCAGTCAATTGGTGTAAATGTCTCAGACAAGCCGCTGAGATCTAAGGAAGATGAACGTGCTTTTCAAATCATGAAGGCAACAACAAGATACCTACCAAGAGAGAGATGTTGGGAGACTGGATTGTTGTGGAGGTTTGATAAGTTTCAGCTGCCCGATTCATACTCTATGGCACTCAAACGCCTCAGGTGCTTAGAGGCCAAGATGTTGAAGAATCCGAATCTGAGAACCTTTATGCTGGACACTGTGCAGAGCTACCGGGAAAAGGAATATATCCACAAGCTGCATAAAGTAGGATCGGTGGGTGATGCACATTCATGGTTTCTTCCTATATTTACAGTTACCAATGCCAACAAGAAGAAGACGCGATTAGTATGGGATGCAGCAGCCAAAGTCAATGGAGTGTCGACACACTTCTGAAAGGGCCAGACATGCTGGCGTTACTACTTGGTATACTAATACGTTTTCGAGAACGACCGATTGCAGCTTCTGGAGACATACGGGAAATGTTTCACCAAGTCAAGGTCCGAGCCGAGGACCAGACTGCACAAAAATTTCTGTGGCGCGATGGCGACGCTTCGCGGCCACCTGACACGTACGTGATGCAACGAATGACGTTTGGCGCATCATGTTCGCCGGCTCTGGCCAATTATGTATTGAATAGCAACGCTGAGCGGTTCAATTTGGAGCAGCCAGAGGCAGTGGAATTAATTCGTCGCAACACATTTGTTGATGATTGGCTGCAATCCATTGACAACGAAGACCAGATGGTGCAGCTAGCAGCAACTGTGAAGAAAATCCACGCATCTGGTGGATTTGAGATGAGGCATTGGTTATCCAACTCTAAACGCGTGTTGGAAGCACTGGACGACAACGGAGAGACGTCGGCCAGATATATCGGCGCACCCTTTTGAACTCCAAGAGAAGGTTCTAGGCATGTGGTGGCTGCCCGGCAAAGACGTACTTACGTACATGGTAAAAGCAGAGCTTATCGATAACGCAACGTCAGCATATATAACTAAGCGTCGTGTTCTGAGCGTGGTTATACCAATATTTGACCCGCTTGGGCTCTTAGGCTTTTTTAACATTTGTGCCAAGATTATTTTGCAGAATGTCTGGCGATCTGGTGTAAGCTGGGACGAGCCGCTCAAGGCTGACGACAAAAACGACTGGCTGCAATGGCAAATAATGCAGCCGCAACTAAGTGAGTTGCGTATGCCCCGGTGCATGCCAAGCGTTACCTGTGCCATGACTCTGCAGCTGCACGTGTTCGTGGATGCCAATCTGGATGCATACGTCGCAGTAGCATATCTGCGCGCCGACTTGGGTTCTGAAACATGCTGCACATTGGTGGCATCCAAAAACAGAGTTGCACCCTTGAAGCCGATATCTGTACTTAGGATGGAGCTGATGGCCGCAGTAATGGGCCTACGTCTGGCGAAGTGTGTTGAATCGGAAGTATCAGTACGCATTGACCAGCGCATATTCTGGACCGATGCCCGTGATGTTCTACACTGGATTCGTTCTGACGCACGCAAGTTCCCTCAGTTCACGGCGCTGCGTGTCGGGGAAATTCTGGAAGGATCCGAGGTAGATAGCTGGCGTTGAGTATCAACGGCCCAAAATGTTGCTGATGAAGGGACCAAGTGGACGAGAAAGCCAGAAATCACTGGGCCCGAATTCTTGTTGCTGGATGAGTCGCAGTGCAGGCATATGGATGCGACCATATTAAATAGCAGCAGAAGTGTGTTGTACCATGCAGAGTACAACGCGACTCACGTATCAACTTTAGAGTGCATTATGCCCGACCCACACCGATTCAGTAAACTGGAGCGCCTGCGTGTCGCTCAGAAACGAGTACTGATGTATCTTCGCATTATTGCCAAGAAATCGTGTGGCGATTTATTAAGCGGTCTGCTGCAACTAAAACTGGATGCTGAGATGGACGTCGTGTTTATACGCGTCTGTTAAGAGGAGGAATTTCCTGAAGAAATTGATCGTTTGAAGACTGGTCAATACCTGACAAACAAAAAAAGCATGCTGTTCAAAAGCTCGCCAAACTGGACAATGGACACAGGCAAGAAGTTGGTAATACCAAGCGCGGCCGCGCTGTAGAATTACGAGGTGGGGAATGTTGCGTCGCAAAATAGCAATATTCCGCAACGCGCCGACTGTTCCAATAATTCCTACTGGGGTGCTTGTCAGTCGCACTTCCAGTAACGGATCTTATGCACTGTGTGTTTGTCTCGCTCGCACCTGCATGAAATGCGGCTTGAGCCAGCCACATGCTGAACTGTAGCAGCTACTGCAATAGCTTCTGCAGTCAAGCATGTGACCGGCTCAAATTAGTTAGTGAGAGAACTTGATTGAGTGCAGTCAAGACCGCATTAAGGCGCAGGCAAACCACAAGTGTAAGTAGTAAAATAATGTAAAATGGTGAAGTATATAGAAATTAATGAATAAATAAAGATTTCAGCTCCTTCATTCCCTCTCTGTACCCGAAGACTGAAACTTATGTTGAAAACCGAAAAGATCGCGTTTGTCTTTGGTAGTCGACAATAAGGGCTTGTCATAAGTGGACCGCGTTGGCGCCGTGGGCGAGACACCACTCAACAGTCGCGATGTCCCGATTTCTGATGCATGGGCCTCGTGTTCTTTGTGTTCAATTTAAAACGAACACAATACTACACTGATTAGCAAAAAGTAGGGTATACAACAAATCGTGCATTTCCTCTAACAAAGTTTCCGCTGTTCTGTGTGCAGTTGCTATTCCTGTTGTTGTTAGAGATTGTGCCTCGCCCTACTAGAGTAAAATATAAAAAAAAAAAAAACTGTTCAGCATTTTTGATGTACAAATCCCTCAACTGAAATAGATTTACGTCACGGGCAGCAGCCTGATGCAGCTTGTTGGCCATTTTCCTTCGGTTATTCCAACACTCTCTGGACCATCCTCCTTCAATCGTTTTTGGCAATTTATTTGCAAATATTTTTCAACATCAAAAATATGCTGCTCGAAACCACTGCTGCAATGGTTTGGACCAAATATTTGCCTTTTCTGAATTTTATTTCAATTTTTCTAGTTGTTTTCCTTTAAGTTGAGTCCTAAATTTTTGTAGAAATTCACTTGCACATTTTACAGCCATACTGTATTACGCATACGCCATGTGGAAATGTACATTAAATTTAAAGAAGTTTGGAGGAATTTTGTATCACTCCATTGAGAAACTTTGACAAATAATGCATTGATTTTCCAAAGGTATTAGCAAGCAACCAAACCAACTCCCAGTTTTGAAGGTAGGACACTGACGTTGCCTGCACTTCACAAACTGCCAGGATCTGCTAATGCGCATCAAACACAAGTGTTGCCTCAGAGTTATTGTTAAAGTCTCGGACATAATTCCCTTTGGTGCTTGGCGTCAGGAATTGCATCATGTCAATAGGACTTGCTTGTCCTGCCCATGTTCGTACTATCGAGCGTCCCTAAGGGCTTGCTGAGACGTAAAACTATGAAAAATTAAATAAAAAAGTCCAAGCAGTTCATATGATGCAAGCTCTGCCGGCATTTTTATTATTTAATTGAGGACAGTACTAGGATTCAATTGGCCTTTAGTAGCAACTGTCGCTTAGCTTGTCAGAAGCACGCCTCACTTATTTGTCAGTGTTGGAATCAAGTTGTATTATGTTCGATGGAATTTTAAATGTACGCATCTTTTCTTTTGATTTTATTATTTATTCGAAAGGTACTACAACAAAGCTCAGTTGACCTTAGAATCTAAGAAAAAGACAACAATTCTAAAAAAAATTTTTTGAAAAAATAGAACGATGAAAAAATGTATAAGAGCTTATCTTTAGTATTGTTTGCCTAAATAAAAGTGGCTGTTCGACACGCAGTATTGCTGAGAAGCTGCAAGTTAGTCAGTCAGTGGTGGTAAAGGTGCAAAAGAGGCTAAATGTATGTTCTTAAGCCATGTTGAATGGTCGCCGTCGCCTCCTAACAGACTCTGACGCTCAACTTATGATGTCAAAAATGAGGAAAGATAAGCTGTTAACACCAAAAGAGGCTTCTACTCAAATAAATAAAAACGTGAGTCGATGGACAGCTAGACGAGAATTGGATATGTCGCATCAGTAAAAAAAAATATACCAGCTCTATCCGAGAAAAATGTTAAGGCTCGGTTTAAATTCGCAAGGGCACACAAAAACTGGACTGTCGATGACTGGAAACGGACGAATCCAACCGTTTCCAGTCGGATGGAAGCAGTATTGTTGGCGTAGACCTGGCGACAAGCTTCAAAGGCATCATGTGAAGCAAACCATAAAGCATGGAGGAGGAAATGTAATGGCTTGAGGGTGCTTTACATGCTGGCACGTTGGACCGTAGCACAAAATTGACGGTTTAATGAGTAAAGTAGACTATTTAAATATTTTGCAAGCCCAGCTTCCCAATTTTCTGGACAAGTGTGCGTACCCTGAAGGAGAAATAACTCTTCAACAAGATGGGGATCCTAAGCACACTGCTAAAATTGTTAAGGAATGGTTGGGAAACCAAAATTGTAAATTGATGGAGTGGCCAGCTCAAAGTCCCGACCTCAATCCGATTGAGAACCTGTGGTCAATCGTGAAGCGACGGCTCGGGCAGTATGAATCAGCCCCATCCAACCTAGACGATCTTTGGAGACGTGTCGAGCTATAGTGGAATAAAATTCCAAAAGGAATTATTGAGAAATTGGTTGAGAGTATGCCAAACCGCATAAAAAATGTTATAAACAATAAGGGTCTCTGGACAAAATATTAACTCACTATTCCGTTTGATTTTTTCATAAAAGGTGCAGAACTGAATCACTTTTGCTCCCCACTGTATATGTGGCTATAGGCGATCAAAGGATATATCCTTTCCAAACTTCCAGTCTAAAAAGCCAATATTAAATTTTGTTTCAAACTCGGTAAAACTTGGTACTGTGAAAGTATTTTTTATTCTGCTTATGGTATTATATTATTTGGTGTTTGTAGGGTGTTAAACAACCGGCAAAGTATGTAAAATCAGTAAAAAAAAATTTTTAAGTGCATGCAATGGAAGATCAACAAATATATTTGATAGTTAAAAAATACGAAACTTTAAATTTGATGCTAACAAATTTTTAATTTTTTCACATAAACTTTTCTAACAAAAGGGTTGTTCACGTCGTTACTCGAGAGTATTATTACTCCAATTAAATTGTTTTTTTTTTTTTGGATAGCTATGCAATTATTGTGTCATTGGAGGAAGACGGTGGTAAGGTTGGTTCTAGAAGTTTCTGTCGTTTAGACATTGATAGTATAAACCAGGGGTGTCCAGGCCCATTGCTCATCTGGCTCTTTTTGTTTTTGTAATGGCTCTTAGGCATAGGCAGCAATGCGCGTGTACATGCACGGTCTTAACTGTATATCACTCAATGACAATGCAAATTGCAAAAACAATTTCGCGAGCTCTCTCCCTTACTCTTTTTGCTCTCTGAGCTCATGAGCACAGAAACAGCCCTTGCGAATATTTGTTGTTGGCCCACTGATTTTCACTGTAGTTTTGTTGTTGTTTTTGTTTATGCTCTCTGAACTCTTGCACTTAAAAAAAAGGGTATGTGATTGATCGCGGACACGAAATTTTTGTACACCATGTGTTAAATGTGAGTATTAAGGCATAGCTTGCAAAGGAAAAATAGTTACAACGAAAAACAAAACATTTATATGAGTATATACTATTTTTGTCATAATATGTGTATAACATATAATGTCATAATAACATGAAAAAACGGTTTGCTTTAGATGTGCTAGTGTTTTTCTTTCATATGTATTGGTGTTTGCTCTTCCATAAGCAGCCTTTGGACACCCCTGGTATAAACTATCTAAAACTATTGACGTTATATAACGATATTTTTTCAAATTATTTATTGAAACATTTTTTTTGCAAGCCATTTAATATTATTCTTAAAATCTGAATAATTTTAATTTATTTTTTTCCCCAAACAAAAACAAAATTATGTTACATATTCAAAATTCCATTAAAAAAATCGTAAAAAAGCCCTTGGTGGGTCGGAGTTTCCATTACAATGCCTCTCCAAACCGTCCGATCCCGTGCTTTGGCACCGGCTTATGGGGCGACCTGTCGCTTTGAATCCGTATTGCACCTTTTAAAATTATCTTTTGCGCTCTGTCATCGCTCATTCGCAGGACATCCCCTACCCATGTTAGGCGCTGTGATTTTACGTAGCGTATAATTATTTCGCAGTTAGCTAGCTCTTCAAATTCTGAATTGTACCTCCTTCTATACACGCCTCCTTCCAAGATTAGGCCAAATATCCTTCGCTGAATTTTTCTCTCGAACGTTGCTAGTTGTTTACAATCGGTGGAACGAAGGGTCCACACCAAGCATCCATACTTTAATACTGGACGGGTGAATGTTTTGTACATACATAACTTCGTGCTTCTATGTGGATATATGTTTTGAGCGAAATATTTTTATATACGAAAAGTAGCATTTATTAACAGGATTTATTCGATATTTTATCGAACTCGCTAAGTCGCCAGTTTTTGAGAAGAGCACTCCGAGGTATTCAGACTTGGCTAAATACAAAGCATTGATCAGTCGTTGATATGCCACGACGAGAGCTACACTTGTATTGGCGAAGTATCTCTTTTCGTGTAAAACGTTTGTGAATAACTTATATGCAACATTTAAAAGCGAGATACAATAGCTGCTACATATTTTTGTATCCCCATTTTTATGAACTGGGAAAATAACATAGCTTAGCCATTCCGCTGAAATTACTTCGGTGTTCCAAATATCCATTACGAGGCCGTGCAGATATTCATTCAGGCCAGGACCTCAGTCTTTTAAAAGTTCGGCTGTTATAGAGTTGTCGCCACTGGCTTTATTTTTTCGGAGCTTGTGCAAGGCTGCAAGCGTTTCTTCACGTATTGGTACTAGGAACTTCTTTTCGACACTGTGTATAGTTTTCCAATTAGCGATGGTAGCGGTGTTTGGGGTAATGTTCAGCGTAATACTAAAATGATCTCGCCATCTTTGCAACACTTTCTCTTCTGTTTGAAGGATGGCTCCATCTTCTGCACGGCAATTATTGACTCGGGGCTAAAAAGGCGCAATTTAATTCTTTAGTTGGCGATAGATTTTCGTCGGATTTTTATTGGCGTTCTTTTCGACTTCTAGGACTTTGGCGTTGAGGTATTTTCGCTTCGTACAACGTGCAGCGCTTCGTTTGTTCTGATAGTCGTGCGGTGCTCTACGAGCTTCGCATTTCCTATATACTCCATAGGCCTCATTTTTTACGCAAGCAACCTGCCTACAATCTTCGTCAAACCAGCCGATTACGGTTTTAGCGGTTCCGTTACAAATTTTGAGACCAAGTTCAATTTTCGATTGCCGAATTTTTTTCAAGGGCATTTATACATTCGGTTAATTTGCTTTGGTAGCTGTTTTTTTCTCTTTTGAATCTTTCCTGTGATTAGATACTACTATACCAGTTGAAATTATCAGATCTTTGAGTTTGTATTAGGAAATATAAGTGTTTACATGCTAACTCAAGAAATTTCCACCTCAAGTGATGCTATAAAAACACTATTACAATTAAAAAAAAAACATCGATATATAGCACTGTCGATTGTACATCTGCTTAAATATTCCTCGTCAAGGAATTCCAATACCAGGTAGCCAGACTTAAATATAAAAGAAAGTTTATTTCCAATTATTACAATACTATTTTGGACCTCATAAACGGTCGATAGAGCTTTTTACAGGGCGATATATCACTATTTTTCTCTTTAAATAGCTATATAAAGCCTTAAACGACAGACTTATCTTTAAAATATTATGTTGTTGTTGTTGCCAATTCATATATTGCGTATACGCCAAGTAGGCTGAGCTGTTGCAATATCCGATTTTCTAATAAAAGTATAAGAAACAGGACACAATTTCACTTTATGAAAAGTGGCCAAAATAAAATTGTCAAGAAATACAGATTTATCATACACAAACACACAAACTGACTAGGCACAGGGTATGGGAAATTGAAGATTGGCTCCCTTTTATGTTACATCAGCAACAATTGTTGCAACACAGCAAGTATCTAAGCTTTTTTCTTGAAATCAGTTTGGTTCGGCTTAGTTTACTTTGATTTGGCCAGCCGCCAGCCAAGAGGAAATTAAAATTTATATAGCATACAAAACGGGGCAGCTGCTGACTCTCACATTTTTTTACTGTCTGTAAGGCATTCAGGCGTTTTGCTATTTAGCATGGCTTTTAACTTTTTCTGATTTTCTGGCAACCGAATTTGCAATGAGCCACAATTTTGGCTATATTCCTTAATGTGGACTTGGCTGCCATCAAGCTGTCAATTAACCATTTATCATTTATTTAAAAAAAAAAAAATTTTTTTATGTTTAGTTTTATGGCTTTATATTAAGTTAAGTGATTTGGTGGCGTTCAATCAAAGGCAACTTGGATATCCATTTTTTATAATTTCTAATTTTTCGTAAAAATCATAATTGGGTGAAAAAAAAAAACAAATCTTGCTGTCGCCCAAATTTTAGTGTACAGTTGTGAATGCCATTATATGGTTTTTAGAATTGACGATACCAAAAAGTAAGGCACTATACATTTTTCGTTACTTCCACAGATTATTTAATGAACGTACTTTTTTCGAAAAGAGAGTGTGGTGAATGAGTGTAACTAACATTCGGTCCAATAGACCAAAACTTAAAAAAAATATTTTACATGTCACTCTATCAAAAATTGATACATTTTTTCCTATATCCTATAATATAATACCAACCTTATGATTTTCAGCATACTTTTCTTAGTAAAGTGATGATATAAAATTAGGGTTATTCTTGATCCAAGTCGCACTATTCTTCACGAGTTATAAGCGACATGGTGATTTGAAAACGGACGAAATTATGTGTTTTATATTTTCGATATATTATTCCCATACAATTTTTTAATACATGACAATTTTTGAGAGGTATGGGTTCAATCTGATCATTCCTGCCTATAACTCCGCTGAAATTTACCAACTAATTCAAATAAATTTGCATCCATTTAAAGGATTATTACAAAAAAACGTTTCGAGTCGAGCAATATACCTTTAGAGGTAAATTTGTTGGTCATTACAACTACTAGACAAGTGAACATCGCTAAAATGATTTTTTTTGGCGCTGTTTTTTGGCTTAAAAGTTATGCGGACTTACGTGGGTGGTCCGACAAAAACTTAGCCACACCGCCCGATGGCACTACTATCACAAGTGAAATTTACTATCGTATAGTGCATTCTCGTAGTTTTGTTTTGACCGCGTGTGGAAGCGAAGAAAAACGTAAATTTTGGATTCGCAAACACAACTTCGAGTCTGATTCGGCTGAAATTTCGAATGTACTACATGATATTAGTAGTACAAGATTTCTCCTGCGATAGTAGAGCCATGGGAAGATGAGGCTAAGTACTTATCGGACCACCCTCGTACTACTGTGTGTTGCACACAAACTTCTACCCAGAGAAAAGAATATAAAAAAATATGTTAATAACAAATTAATATTAAAACCTTGTAGCCAAAATGTGTGTAGCTTAGTGTAATTTGTGACTTAACTTCAGTAACCACCTTTTAATTAAATTATATTCTATAACGCGGAAGCTAAACCATGCAGTAGTTGTGTAATCAAGCAACTTGTTGGCACCTACAACTTCACTTGCTGATAATGTACAATTAATGAATTGGTGCAACTTTTTGACCAACATTTAAGTTCCTATTTAGAGAGGGAGCAAACGCCAACGCTAATGACGTCACGTAAAGCAATTTAGGCGTAATTAAGCTGATTATCCAAAGCAGTTAGCGAATGCTTTGAACTGAACATGATTTTTACCACGGGGACATCGTTCCTTACACATACAAGGGACATAAACTCTATTAAAGCATGGAACACATGACTGCGGAAAAATGTAGTAGAGATGGGATTTGCTTGAGATAGGGCTCACGGATTTCCCTATTAATTTACTGTTCCAATTAAATCACTTCGTAGCAGCATTATGAGAACGACTACAGTAGGAATCGCGGCTACAATCAGATGTGAAATTTGTCTTAGATTCAGTTGTGCTAATTGAGTTTAATTTGAAGGCTTAATCTTGTACCTTCGGACTACATGCCTTTTAAAGACACAAAGATACAAATTTCTATCACTGTATAGCTGGTTAGCCGAATGCGTCCATCCAGTAGCGGAGAAATTTTAGTGTTTTCTGGTTGATGAGTTTTTGCAGTTTTTACAAATAAGGTAATAAATGAATTTTTTTTTTTTTGTTTTCTTATATCTTTCTAAAATGTTTATCTCTTCTATAGCTAGGCATACAAATAAATGTTACTCTTGCCAGTCTGTAATGTTTTGTTGTCTATGACATGATAAATATGTCAGTTAACATTTTCCTGAAGTGGCAAGATAAAAAATGTAATATAGTCGAGGCGGTACCCGACAGTGTAATACCCTGAACCTTTTTTCTCGAAAAAACCTAAAAGTCTGCATATTACTCCTTAGGACTTTCCAATTGCATTTTTTTTTTTTTTGTTGCAGAACGACATCTATTCCTGTAAGTTCCGTAAATTCTAAACGATTTTGATGAAAATTTACTAAATTTACGTCGAAGAAGGAATTTAAAGTATATGGGGTAATTTTTAAGTTCATTTGATGAGGGGTGTGGGATAACTTTTGTTGTATTTGTTCGCATCGCTTTGTTAAGTTTCAGATGATAATATTAAACGTAGCTACACAGTTTAATATTTTCAAAATTGCAAAATTCTACTACGTGGGAACGGCGAAATATATTGATATAATAATATGCGCACCAGCCAGGCCTCCTTCTGTCCGTTACATGCATTGCACAAATCTAGTATACCCTTTGTACCTATAAGTACAGGGTATAAAGAAGAAGCAGAGACAGTTGCAGTTGCAACACCTTATCATACTCGTACATCAAAGCGTCACTTGGAAAGCATTTTGACATTTTTATGACGCTGTCTACGTTTTCAGCAAATACCTGACTGGCTGTGGTTCGTCCTAGTCTGGATGTCTTAAGTGCTCTTTGCATCAGTTCAATATGTTGCGTTTTTTTTAAATGTAAAATAGTTATAACAAATGTGGTACAAAAGAAGAAAATTTCACATAAAAAATAGAAAAAACTGTAAATTTTCGACTTTTCATATATTTTGGTTCGAAATTTTTTTTTCCTATTAAAATTTTGAGTTCAGACAAAAAGACTTAGCTTAAAAATTTTAAATATTTGGTCAATTTGTAATTTGATTACGACATGGTTGTAATCAGAATAAAGCAGAACTCACTTTTTAATATCAAAAAATAAAACATTGTTGTTTTATTTCAAAATCTAAATCCCGAAACCACTATGGCCTTAATATCTGTTCTACTTGACCTGACTGACTGATCCATGCACAGTCCATACTATAAGAGCTACAACAGGTGAAATTTAAGAATTGATGTTTTTTTTTCATCAATTTAGCTTAAAAATTGGAACAAATTTTTTAGTTAGTTAGTTTTAGATTAAAGAGGGGAAACAACTATAAAAAAATTCACCTAATCCCCTGCCTTATTGGTGGTGAGGAAACGAGGCCAAATTTTAGTAATAAGAAACTGGCGAGGGTTGTTCTGCAAAGGATGCAGGGGCGGAGCGCCTTGGTCAAATATATACCAAAGACGGTAATTCAATTATTTTTAAAGTCGATAAAAACAAAGAAACGAAATAATTTTTCTTGTACAAACCTCAATTGGAAGTGTTTCAAACTCAGCCCACGGAAAAGCATTTTAGAGAGTCTCTGGCTGCACTTTACATATGTCTGCATATTAAAATTGTGATTGAATGCATTTCCAACCAAATTTATATTATGCACCCAATTGCCACATGAATGAATATGTTTAAGTAACTAAGGAATATACCATATATATAAGGTTTGTAACTGTGAGTTTTGCATAAAATATGCTCTTTGTAGTCAAACGACCTTATCTCATGGATTTTCAAATGTGAAAATTGTTTTTTACTTCGCTCAAACAAACAATTTTCATGGCCCAATGAGAAGGGAAAACAGAGATAGAAAAGGAGCTATGCACATATGTGCGCAGTATGAATAGACAACAGAGTCGGGCGTATTCCGGAATTCGCGCAGGTTTGAAATGTGAGATCGATTTCATTCAAATTTTTGCTATTTAGGATTCTAAATGTATTTGAATCGAAATCGACTGCATTGACTGTATTTTCATTATGTGAAATCGATTTCATTCGATTTTGTACCATTCTGGATTTCGAGTGCATTTGAATACATTTCAATTACGCTGGCTCAACATCTTGAAAAGCTTTTTAATGTTTTGATATTTCATATTATTGTACAAAAAATACAATTTAATTTGGAATTAAAAACAGCAGAATTATTTGCTATTCCATATTTTGCTCATTCCGGCTGACTTTTTGCAGGAAGGACAAAAAAGAAAAAAATTGCGAAGGTAAATGCGGAAGCGTCGAAATAAACAGTATCAAAATTATTCCAAAATTAAACACATGATGAAGCAAAGCATAAGCTGGAAAGAATAAAAGCAAGAAAAATAAATGAGGGATGCAGAAAAGAGCAAGATACAATATATAAATATTTTTATTACAAACAGCAGATCTAACAAGGTGTATTGGCTAATTACTCTTATTTCCATGCTCTTTTAAAACTCAAAATTAATGCTTCAAATCGAAATCCAAAACATAAATTCATGTCGTTTCCGCATAGTTTTGCCTTCGCCTCATTATAAAAAACTTTTCGCTTTTTGCCTTTCGCTTGTGCACAGTGCGTATACTTAGTCCTTTTATGGCTTTGACTTTTTATCTTTGCGCTTTATGCTTAATTGCTTCTTTGCAGCAATTGCTTTTGTTTCGTCCTGTCAGAATCATTTTTATTCAGTGTATATCTGTCCGAGTGCATATGTGCACATATACTCTCGCAAAAGAGTCAGTTAATCCGTGTCTCACACACTTTGAAACATCCTCGTGGATTATTTTCCGTGGCTTGAAGCCGCTGCATAAAACCGCAAAGAGCAATACGTTGGTCATAAATTAACAAAGCGGATTTAATTGCTAGCCCAAGTAGAAATGGGAAATGGGTACTGTGCTCCTTTGCTCTTTAACAGCGCCATAAAAAAACAGTGGCTTTTTTTAAATAAATATGTTGGGAAGGAAAGGGTATGTGTCAGACGGAACATGGCATATGCATTAATGACATTAAGTAATGATAAAAAGTATGAGTATTGGTACATTGCAAAGCAAAATTGCACACAGCCTGAGTTCGGTCAGCTTAAGCCAAGAGCATAAAAAAGTGTTGTTACCTTCTGATTTTCTTCTGGTTTTCTTTTAAACAAAGCTTAAAATAGAATAAAGGGAATAAACGAAAATTGGTTGACCACAGCTTTAGACATGGGCGGGTTTGATTAATTGCAGGCAGCGCAGAACTTTTTCTGCTGATTTCGGCAGTTTTCCGAAGTGGCCTTTTTTTGGAAGTCAAACTTTTCGAAAAAGAATGTGAGAATGTGGTAAGATTTATGGGGCGAAATGCTTGGAAGATAAGTTTCATTATTAAATTGATTGTGAGTGAAGCTGCAATATACATAGATACTCGATATAATGTTTGCGGGTGCTCAAATCATTTATTGAGAGTAACCAGATAATTGATAAATTGAAAACTAAATTTTAGAAAATAACAAAGATGGAATTACTTCTGGCTTTATTTTGCAGCTACATTCATGTCAATTAGTATGGAAGAGCATATAATTCAAATGGCCGCTTCGGCTGGAAGTGTTTTTTGGCCTTAATCCGAAACTTTGTTCAACATTTTGAAAGAAACCCATTAGCAAACTCATAGCGTAGACTATTGTCATTCAGCCTTAGCACAATCTTATATGGATAAAGATCCAAGTGCCTCAATAAAATAAGCTGAGCAGACTCTATGGCGTTGCCCAATTCAGCTAATTGGCGTCGATTCGACATTTCTGAGTCTTCTTCAATACAGGCGCCTACTTCACATCAATCTTGGTCTGGTATATTGTTTAACGGTTTAACTTAAATATAATTTGGTACTCTTTATAACGTACTCTAAATAACAAACAGTCGTGACAGTCAGAAAGAACACAAGCAAGTGCAGGGATTAATTGAAGGTTTAAAGTTTGGTTTGCTATTAGATAACTGAGCTATGAATTAGCGTTAACGGTACTAGTTTTTATGAAAACCATTCAAGGACTCATGTGAGCTGTGTTGCAAATATTTTCAAAATATGCCTTATCTACTGAATATACACGCACGCCAATTTGAATCTAAGGCGTTTTTCACAAGCATTTCTTACAGATATTTCCTGGGCTTGCCTTACACACATGCTTCCAGCTCGATGGAAAAAAGAGAAAAAGATAAACCATAAAAAGAAAAGCCCAGAGAGCCAGTCAGTCAGCCAGCAAAGCAGGGCACCACCCACATCCTGTAAGCTGCAATGCGAACCATAAATATTTTTCATTTTCGAAAAGTTTCCGTTATGATTTCCTTGACTTGCAAAGTTTTCATTGTATGTGAGAGAGTACATGAGTGTGTGTTGCGAACCGCCTACAACATTTTTTTAATAAAAATTTGAATACGACAAAGCGTGCCAGATACGCTCAATCGAGATAAAGTCGCCTGCCATTTCCAAGTCCTTTCGGGTTTTCATTTTTTCTCTAAGAAACATTTTTTCGTTCTTGTCTACTTGAATTTTCTTTTTAATGCTAAACTGTTTCCTCTTTGGCGGACAGCCGCATTTCGCTTGCAACAAACTTTTCATGACAAGGAAGTTATACACTGCTAGTTGTTACTACGTCTGATAACTTGGCTTAAACTGCTGAAGTTTATGTGTGAATCTAAAGTGGTCTACGACTACTAAGATATACCCAAAACATATACATACATATGTATAATGTTCATTTTTAATAAAAATCTTTCAAAAAGTGCACTTCTCTAAAATTTGTAAATTGTGGTTTGGCATTTAGTGACAAAAAAATTTTACTTTTACTCTTACTCTTGTATTTTATATTTGTAAAAAAAAAAAACAATTTGTAAGCAACACTGGCTGGTAAAGAATGGATTGTCCTCGTTCTATTTTCTGATACGATTCTACGTTGAAGGTCATTTAAATTCAGTTCGAGATAACCCGCCTAACACTCTTTGCTATTGAGCTCCAGTCACTTCCGTACTTATGGCTTCATATTCAGACGAAGTTTAAAGACATACGAGTCTCTCGTCAGCGATAATTGAACCAATCTAAAATAAAAGTCCGAGGCACTGCGTTCATTACAAACCTGCGAATGGTAGACAGGCTGCAGAACCACGCTTATTATAGATTGAACTTAATTCGTAAGCAAGTCAAGGCTCCGGTACATGGTACCGGAGCAAAAGACGGTTACTTTTTGCTCTAGACGCTCCAGACCATGGTGTAATACAGGGATGTCCAGGCCCATTGCTCATCTGGCTCTTTTTGTTTTTGTAATGGCTCTTAGGCATAGGCAGCGATGCGCGTGTACATGCACGGCCCTAACTGTATATCACCCAGTGCCAATGCAAATTACAAAAACAATTTCGAGCGTTCTCTCACTTACTCTCTGTTACTCTCTTTTTCCTATTTTTTAGGAAACTTGTTAAATGGGACTTTTTAGGCGTTGCTTGCAAACAAAAACTAGTTATGGCCCTGTACCTTTCGGTACAAAGGGTATACTAGATTTATGCAATGTATATAACAGACAGATGGTGGCTATAGGTAAAAACATATGAATGGAATATATATTTTTTGGAAAATCCGGTGGTAATATAACAAACTTGCACGTGGCCATCATAAATAGATATTTTTCGGGAAATCCCTTGGAAGAAATTCGCACTTGTATACAATCTTTTTTCTAGTAGTAACAAATGTTAACAGGTACCAAAGGGTGTTTTGCATCCATTGACCAAGTTTAGTAACTTTGCAATTTTTACGCCCCTACCTGCGCAGGTAAAGAGTTACATTGTAATATCTTTCAATTTTACTTTTTAAATCATTGTTATACTGGTATTTTCCTAATTTTTCAAATACCCCTTACTTCACAGCGAAATTATGCGAGTTTTATCTATTTTTGGAAGCACATATATTTGTGAATGTGCGTTTTCAAGCTTAAAATTAATTAAAAATAAACTGAGAAATCGATTAACAAACGAAGATTTGGAGGCATTATTAAAACTATCATTAACTAAAATAAATATTGATATTGACCAATTTTTAAGTTCTTTATAAGTATACATATGTACCATAACTTTTTTTTCATTATTTTTTACCACTCTTATAAGAATGCACATAGAATTTCTTACAGTGCACTCAATAAACTGTTTACTTTAAATGTGTTAGTGTTTTTCTTTATATGTATTGGTTTTTGCTCTTCCTATTTTTCTGGAAGATAATGCTCGGATCCACGTCTCAACGTCTAGTTGTGGTTGGTTTTAGAGCAAAAACATCGATCGCCGGACTTGAAACCCATTGAGAACATGTGGGGGAACCTGTCCCGTCACGTCTTCGCTGGCGGACCCAAATTTCAGATGGTGCAGGAGCTGCGCAGGACAGTTACCGATGAATGGCTCAAATCCCACTATCAGATATTCAGAAGGTGATTCCTTCGATCCCAACCCGAATTTTCGAGGGTATAAATAAGTCGGGAGCCTGGAATCACAATTAACTTATTATTTTTCCCTTCTTTTTTTACAAAACATTGATTTTTTGGTCCTTTTTAGAAAGTGTTCTTAATTGAATTTCGCAGTATAAATTAATTTTTTTTATACTATTTTAAGTTTCAGGCTTTTTTTTGGTTATTTAGGATAAGTTTTTAGTTCGATCGGAATTAAGTAACGTTAAAAATATTTTTTGAGTCACAAATGCTTTTTAAATAACTCAAAAATTAATATTTTTAAATAAAAACAAATGTTCCTTATTGAATTTCGGGGAGTGTATTATCATGGAACCCACAAGGTCGCAGACCGCCGGGACGCCCGCGATATATTGGCGCAGACCATAGACGAATGAAACTCACGAGTCAATAAGTGAATTGAGATGCATAGCCCGAAATAGGGTACAATGTTTTTAAAAATACTCTTTGTGGATAGGCTAAGTTTGTACAATATGATATAGTAATAAACATGCTTATAAAATAAAAATGTCAAATTAGTCCTTTGTCTTCTTCTTTCTTTTCTGTCTGTCGGATTCATATCTTTATCGTAAGATGCATATTCCTCGTTAGGGTGATTTTCCTCATTGATTTTAACACTTTGGGCTACAGCTCTTTCTTCGGGAATGTCTTTTTCTACCAATTCAATTTAACAATAAAACTTTGACTTTTTCACAAAAAGCCTATATTTACCAACATTTTAGGAGTGTTCTATTGAAGAAATTATTCATCGATTGTGCATTGTTATCTGTTAAGGAAGGAAGATTATTATTGTTTGGTAATTAATATTTTATAAAAAGTATTGTTTTATATTCATATATAAATTGTTTATAATAATTAACAATTGCTCCAGAACAATAGTTAAATAAAAGTCTTGGTGTATATATTCTGTTTAATATTCTTTTCAATGCGTGCACACTTGTCAACTATACAAAAACGACTGACTGACTATGAACAAAGGAACCAAGCAACTAGTGCCAAACTACGCTGGAATAGTTCCGTTAGATCAGTGTGTATGCTTGCCATCCTTCTTACTCCTTCATATATCAATGTGACTTTTGCTCCTTGTCACAACTGATTCCAAGGACAAACTTCTCAATACAATTATATATACATGTTCAACAAAAAGAATTAAATAATTATTAATATTTATATGCCTGATAAGATTTTAGGTAAGTTACAAATTCTAGGAAGAATAATTTTTCTTTGCTACATTGTTAATATCAAAATATCATTTTTTTCTAATAGTATATTTGTAATTTATTTCTTAAAACAATTTTATTTTTATTGTCATATACATTTTTCATGCGATCCGTTGTCTTTTTCGCTTCTAAAATGATTTTTATACTGTTCGCATTTTTAGAACTGGTTTTATTTTTAGTTTGTGCATGACATTTGGTGTATATACATATGTGCTAGAGCATACATGTATGTCTGGCACGTGTTTGGCATTTACCACATAAACAAAACAAAATGGCGAACACTCAAAGCCGTTAACATCCAGAGTTGACAAGGCGCAAAGCTGCTAATGACTTTTAAAATACACTTTTTACAACGTGTTGGTCTCTCTGCTTAGTTTGGTTGATTGTTCCCTTCCGTTTGACTCTTGCCCCATTTTTGTTTGCCTTTCAACTTGCGTATTTGGCGACAATTTGCAACATGTGCGTTAGTTCTAGAGTCAAAGGCGAAAGTCCAAATGGGCTAAGCTTGGGGTACTGTTGCGCTGAGTGCCTTCAAATTGGCAACGTTTAAAAATGGGTTGTCGGTCCCCTGATAAGGGCTGCAGTTGGCATGCTATTAACTAGGATTGTTGGCAGCTCAAAGCAATTAGTTACGCATACGCCGCGTTAACTTCCATGGCAGGACATAGTAAGGAGGTAACAAAAAAACAAATGACTAACTAGAAAAGCTGTAGAAAACTAGGCTTCGCTTTTTGAGTTTAACATCATATTATACAACCTAAAGCAATATGATAAATTTGAAATATTTTTGAGTTTACGCCCAAAATAACAGTTAATAAAAACTAGAAGATTTTTTTTTGTTTTTAAATTTTTAAACCTTTCATTAAATTTCAAATTTGTATCATAGTTTTTTATTTACCGTATCGCTTTACTGAAAGCAAATAATATGAAATGAAATGAAACACATGCTTTTTGTTCTTTAATAAAATGTACAGTACAGACCAAATGAATTGAGATCCCTACAAAAATAGTGTTTTATCGAAAACAAATAACTTTATCTGCTTTTTCTTGGTACGTATTATTGCGAATTTATTTCTAGTGACTAGTTGCCATGTATTTATGTGGGATTCTCAGAAAAGCCAGACGAATACTCAAATAAGGCTTAGGCGGAGAGCAAAAGAGGATGCCTGAGTAGTCGCTCGTGAAGTGTTGAGACCGTCGCACGTAAATTTAAATCTGAGTGTAACTTTGCTCCTTGTTTATTAATTTCAATCAAAAGACACGTAAATTTGCTTCATATAACTAATATAAGACTGTAACTATATGAATAAATGGAAATTATAATGAGTCAAAGTGACTTCGCTAAGGTCTAATATTTCGTGAAGCCACATTTATTATAAATTGGAACTGTATATGAAAAAAATTATAATAGCATCAATTCAGAGATTTTCTTGACAATGGCCACATTTGGCATATGTATTTTCAAAAGCAAGTTTCAAATGGCCTATCGACCGAGCTAACGGACAGAAAGGAGACTTGGCAGACCCCAAGTCCTTTATAACAAAATGCTCATCATAACCACAGGCAGCGATTGAGCCATGTCCGTCTGTATGAACACCTAGATTTCAGAGACACGAAACTATACCAGCTGATGCGCATATTTTCTGATCAGATGAAGTTTGTTAAATCATATCAATATCTTACCCCGTTTCCCTCTAGTACAATTTCACGCTTTTTAACCACAATTTTTAATATTTTTATCCGAAACATAACAGAGCTATGCGTCCTTATTATATGCATTTGTGTGTCAAAAATGGTCGAATTCAGACAAATACAACAAAAGTTATGGTCAAAACTGTAGTCTACGTAGTTATAGAAAAAAATTACCTAGAATCACAAAATGTGGCCCTAATAAACAAATCCCCATCCCCATTATCGATTTACCGTGTTTTGTGCCACACCCCTCAACATATGCACCTAAAACTTACCCCATTAGCCTTAAATAACTTCATTAACGTAACTTTTGATTATCATCAAAACCGGTAAATAATTGCGGAACTTATAAGCATAAATATAGTTCTACAACAAAAAAAAAAAAAAATAAATCCAAATGAAAAGTTCTTAGAAGGAAAATATATTTTTGAAAAAAAGTACAGAGTATTACACTGTCGGTCACCGCCTCGACTGTATCACATTTTTTCTATTTTAATCATTACTTAATGATGGGCATTATAGTTAATGGATCGTAAGTGTTTCTAGTTATTTTTTTTGCTAAGTACACGCATTTTAGCCAACAAAAGATTTTTTTTCCTTAAACGTAGAAATACTTTGCTTTTTATAGGAGCCTCGAGCAGTCAACTTCGTCGTCGTCGGCTGCTGTTGTAATGGATCCTTCGATGAGTCTGGCTCAATGGCACAAGTTGCCTTTTTAAATGTAATTGCCCTGTTCCAAGTGTTTGTAATGTGTACAAATTGAGCCATGAGCATCTGGTACTTTTTAGAAATATTACTATATTCGTCAATATGCAGGCAACTTCCAGTCTTTATAGAGAAACACCCGATAGTTAACACTTAAAGCATAAATGTGCCAAAAGGAATATATGAAAAAGTTACGGAATGTACACACTGTCCTTGTTAAATGCCAATAAATAGGTGAGCTTTTCAATTTTAACGATATTTCTTTTTTTTCACTCCTGTCAAAAAGTTCTATAGAACAGCTGCAGTTGAGTTTCACACTATGATATTGGGTAAAAGTTGTTTTTATTATTTAAAACCAATTCAATTTGTATATATACGGTTTCAGCTAAAGGAAATGAGAGGAAGTATGAAATTTTAACAAGTTGGTGTTGACTGTTGTAAGTTATTCATACAGAAGTAATATAAAGTTATGAAATTCATAAATGGCCCTCTGCTCAATTAATTGAAATTGATGATGTTGCACCTCCCTCATAAAATCCAAATTCCAATTGTACCCGTACAATATCTCAAAATTAAAACTCAATTTAAGCCAAAAGAAACTTGGACTCAGTTGAACTCATTTTATAAAAAAAAAAATAAAAGTATAAAACAAGTACGTCAAAACGGAAGCACATGCAGCGGAAGTGAATTCCTTTACTTCCGTTTGAGCGCGTAGCAGCTGCACATAGTTAAAAGCTAAAACGTGCAACAATCAAAACTAAATGTCTAAAGTACACACACTTCTGGAAGGTACACACTCACACAGGTATTGTCCAAATATGAAAGGCTTGACTGGTGCCAAATTTGGTCATGCAGTCAGTCAACGTCAAGGACCTCGATTTCGAGCGTCAATTATAGCAGGGAATGCAATGATGATGACGTTGACGACAAACGACAAGGACAACTAAAAAGGTAACATAAAATTGTTATAACAATACTTTAGTATTACAAAATATTCAACTCACTGGAAATTGGAGCTGCAGTTGTTGCCAGCTATTGTTGTATATATGTACTAGCATTTACGAGTAATATGTACAACTCACTGAGTACGTCTGACTGCGCGACTGTGTAGCACTTCCGTTTCCGCAGCGGAAGTTAATGAACGTTACAAAGTAGCACCCGGCAACTGTGACTCCATGACTTTGATTAAGAACATCGAAAGTTTTTTTTTTGAGCGTAGGGCCATAACAAGACTTTTCCATCGAACCCGGTTCTGTGCAGTTGTTTTTGCAGTCTCCCACGTAGTGTTGGCAAGTTCGCGTATTGCTGATCTCCTCCATGTGTTTTTGGGCCGTCCGTCCATCCGTCCGTCCGTCCGTCCGTCTGTATGAACACCTAGATTTCGGAGACTATAAGAGCTAGAGACACCAAACTTTACCACCTGATGCGCATATTTCCTCAGAAGATGAAGTTTGTTGTCAATATCATGTCAATATCATGTCAATATCTTCCCCCGTTCCCCCGCATAATATCTTAGCCACACCGTTTAATATTTTTATCTCAAACCTAACATAGCGATGCGTCGTGATTACATGCATCTGTGTATCAAAAATGAACAAAATCGGACAAATACAACAAAAATTATGGTCAAAAAATTTCACCTCCCCTTGCCAATAAACTGCGTTAATATTGGACTCTACGTAATTATGGTAAAAAATTACCTACAGTCACGTATTTTGGTAAGATTATTCATGTGGCCCAAATTAACAAACGCACATCCAAGTTTTATCGATGCGGCCCCCCGCCCCCCGCATTCGATTTACCCTGTTTTCTCCCAAACCCCTCAACATACCAACTTGAAACTTACCCCATATACTTTAAATAACTTTTTTGACGTAACTATCGATTTTCATCAAAATCGGTAAAAAATTACGGAATTTGTTGGTATAAATATCGAATTTCACCAAAAAAAAATCAATTCCAATTGGAAAGTTCTTAGAAGGAAAATGGAGGAATAAAATTTTTTCCAGAAAAAAGGTATAGGGTATTTCACTGTCGGGCACCGCCTCGACTGTATCACATTTTTTTTTTTTGTCTACAAAGATATCGAAACGAAATTTTTGCAAATATTCCTGATTTAATTGCAATTTGGTGATGCAGGGTACCCCAAAGTCGTCCGCGCCCGACTTTAATGTATCTTTTTTTATTAGATACATCTGTTTATTTAGGTTGAAAATTTGTACAAGTCTAGGGGCGACTTTTAATATAATTTTTGTCTTTGTACCGAATTCGCCAAGGCGAAGTATTTGATTAAATGTTAGGAGTAGATGATTGAAGCATCTCCTCTTCAATCTTATTACTGGGGCCGTTTCTTTAAGTCTTCTGACGGAGCTGATGCGATGGGCAATCAGCCTATTAATGTACCGAATGAAGAACAACGAAGATACTCAGTTTGAGCTCGGACTTACATGCATCGTATTAATATACTGATCTTAAATATAAGTTATTTTGTATTTACCTTATATTTAATACCATATGTATGTAAGTGTGGCTTTTGTAATATATGTATATATTGGCTAAGTCTCTTGAAGTATCAAACAAAAATGGAAAGGAATAAAATATTCGGATTCGATTTGATTTCACTTCTTTGGTGCTCTCAATTTCACCAAAACGAATTTTTTATATGTTTGAATTCGACTACTTTGTTCCAAGAGAAATTACAACGAATTGTCAAAATGGGTTCAAAAGTTTATGTATTTTAAACTAAAATAATTTTTTATATATTCTTTGGTACTTTTAGAATCGATTTAAGCCAATTTTATGTGTGATGTCTATTGATAATTATTATTTTTTAATATACACACAGACATTGGCATTTCGATAACTGAATTACAGCGTTGATGTGTAGCAAAAAAAATTAGTTTTTTCCTTGATACAATCTTTCTGAGGGCTTACTTATTTACTTTTATTAACATTTTTTACTCAATCTTCTACGACCTAAGCTTTCTAAATCAAAAATCTAAAAACATGTCATTTAATCGATTACTCTGCACTACATTTGTCATTCGTTCTAACTATGGTGATAGGAGGTCAAATTAATTTTTCATTTATGTAACTATTTTTACTTGCAACATGTTCGTGATATATGTCTAAAAAACATTTTTCCTCCTTCCCTACTTCCCTTGTATCACTCATTTCGCATACAAATGCAACTTTTTATATAACGCAAACTGCCATTCAATGTACCTCCATGTCTGTTATGTATTTATATACAAGAGTATCTTTCAGTCAATCAAAATAAATTATTTAAACAGTTTCCATTCATTGAACTACCCACACGTTCATACACACAGGTACTTAAATAAGTATGTGTCTGACCATCTAAAAACAATTACATTTATTGTATATTGTTGTTGTTGTAGTATTCGTGGCTATTGTTATTGTTGGCTCCGGCTGAAATGTTTGTGCAACAATGTTGACATTTGGAAATGTTCATTCAATAGCAACAATGCGGCTATAATTAAAATTGCATAAACATATTCAGACACATGGTGGGGAGTCCGAGATTGTTTCGCAACCAGATTGATTAAATTCAACTTTTTGGACTCTTTTTAGAATCTCACTATAAATGTTCGAAAAGTGTATGTAGCTTTTAAACTTAATTGTTTTAATTGATTTTATACACATGTGTCAAAAGCACAGTGCGTTGAAAAATAAATTTTGAATGTTTTATTGAGCTGATAGCAGCATTGACGGCGAAATCAATAAAAAAAAAATAATTTTAAATTATTGCACTTGATTGATTACCGTCGGTACGTACCAACTTTAATATACCCTATAGCTCTCACAATTTTAATGCGACTATGTTTTATTGTCGTCTAGGTGAAAAGGAAATATTAGGTTTATAAAAGCTGGAAATATAAGTGACGTAGAGAAGGAATCATCGAAGATACCCCAAAGTTACCTAAAGTGGATCAGGGTAGCTGGAGTATACGATATAGGCATGTCCGTCATATACGCCTATATCTCCGAGATGGTAAGTGCAAGAGTAACCGAAAAAAATACGAATACAATCCAACCCCAAACGGCCATCTGTATTTTTACTAATACATCCTTATTTTAATATCTCCCGTCTTTCCTTAAATTCTAATTTCGGACGCTGTTCGAATTCTCTCCTAATTATGTATAGTCTAGAGACAAAAACTTAACCTACAGAAGAGTAGTATCCCATTCCACGTCAAGCTATCTTTAGCTACACTATTAACAATTTTATATTAAAGACAGAGCTATATGATGTGGTTATATGAAGCTGTGTATTAAAATTGAAACAAACAAAAATAATACAACGAAAGTTGTATTACAAAAAAACAACAAATAAACTTAATTTTACTAGAGGCCCTAAAAAAAATAAAACCACATCGACATTTTTTCGATGCAATCCGCCCACCTCCGCAATCAATTCAAATTTGCCAAGGATATTTTAAATAGCCTGTTTAGTCTAACTTTAAATTTACATCAAAATTAGTTGAAATTTATGTATAGGTATAAATATTACACGGCCTTTATTACTTACTACTTAGAAGCAGTTACGACTGAAAGAGTATTATAGTAATTTCTAGCTAGAGATTTTTCTTGAGGAATTCATTTATTAAATAAATTTTTCTCTTACAGGAAAATGGCGCAAGATATTGGCATGAGTTGATAAATTAGATTGCCGATAGAGCGTATCTTTTGTTGAAATTATTAGTACCCTGGTTCTAATAGTCTCTGAGATCGTTTTGTCTGATAGACGGACAGTGAAATGGCTATATAGAGGCTGTTGAGGCTGATCAAAAATACTATATAAATGCTTTATGGGCTCTGCCACGCCTTCTTTTCTAGTTTATTGGATATTAATTAAAAAAATCTACTCTTTTTTTTGGTACTGCTGCCTTAAAAAATTGCTTGCAGCTGTAGCTATGTATTCATATAAAAAAAAATAATTTTTTATGTATAAAATCTCAAACTTAAAATTTGTTTATTTAAATAATTAAATGCAAGTAGTATTTAGAAAACTTTACTGATTTATTTAATAAATTATTATTCCCATAGTTATTATTTACTATCGTGATTCAGTCTACCCACTTGAATATATATAATATTTATTTACTTGTCAAGTGTTCGTAAAAATAATTTATTTAAGCCAAGCGGTCAAACACTGCGTGTCAGAGCAAAAATAAAATATAAATAAATATGCTTAAATATTTAATAGTTAAGCGAGAACAATGACAGAATTTTTAACTAAAGTTGTTGCAATAAAATGCAGAACTTTATTTTGGCATTGCCTGCAACAAACAACAACAATCATATTGACTACAAAAAGTGTTTGTATATACATAGTACCTGGATATTTTGGCATTCCTAAAATTTGGAACAAAAGCCTTTTTTTTAGTATAGCCATTGTAAAGATTTTGCAAAATTTTGTAATAGGTTTTTTTTTTTGTTTGATTTTTTTTTGAACGTGACGCAAGTGAAGTGCAGTTTTCCATTGTTGCAACATTCAATTATTGTTTTGAAATTGATGTGTTCTTAAGAAGGAGACATTCACGCTCGACTAACAACTCAACAGCAGAAACACGACGTGCAACATACACATGCAACAAAACCCAAGTAGTGCCATTGAAGTTTGTGTATCATGCCATGCGGAAAGAATACTGGCACTGACATTCAAGTGGCTTTTGAACGTGTGCTAAGGCGGGCCGAAGGGTCTTAAGCTTTCCAAGGAGTAGAAGAGCATAGAGGGTGCCAGCTAAGTATCGTTTAAGCACATGATCCAACAATTGGAAGGTCATGCAACAAGCAGATACTTTGATAGTATCTCTTTGAAAAAATGATCGCAGTATTAATTTGTGTATGTTGCAAAGGCTTTTGTAACGAATCATTTTCCAATAATCTAGGTATACTTTCAACCTCCAACAGCGTTCTTTGTGTTTCACATCAAACAGACCGTTTTTTAATTTTTGGAACCACACACGTCCAAATTGTATAACCTGTCGCCTAGTAGACAAAAATATTTTAAGGGAATGTTAACAATGCTTGGCAATTTAAACATTGCGCATACGCCACGAATGCCAGCAATACAGAACCAACAACCAGAAACAAGTGCTTCTATTCAGGAAAGCCGACAGCTAAAGGCAGAGCCCACGCCATTGTAATGGCATTCAATGCCGGAAATGAAAAGTGAATTTATGCAAACACAAAAGCCAATTGAAGTCAATTATTGTTTATGTAACTAATTTTATTTAAATATAAGTAAACTCACAGCAAGGCGACATAAAGGAAATGAGAATAAAAACGAGAGCAGGCAATGCAAACGAGGACATGAAAGCAAATATTTAAGCGTGGGAAGTGAAATAAAAAGCGAAAAGAATAGAGGCAAGCAAAAGGACAACAGAAGTATTCCAATTGATTGCCAATGAAGCAGGCGGCAAAGTGAAAGGACTTTACGGCAAATAAAATTGTGTATGGGTAGAAATATGTGAAGTGGCCCATTTTCTAGGTTGATCTCTTAGGTTTTCGCAATACTAAGCACTTTCCAGTTTTCAGGTTCTAGCTCGATAACTGTTGTTATTTATAGAAGATGTTGACCATCAAAGATTTATGGCTTATGTAAGTTGGACTTTGGATTAAACAAATCGAAATTTTGCCAAATAAAAATTGAAATTTGTGTAAAAATTGAATAAGTTGTCTAAATTGAAGATGTTATATAGTTTCATCCATATTGCACATAATCGTTAGATAGCCAAATATATAGAGCTTGAAATTGTTCTGACCATTTTACACAGGCATATTTAGGTGAGCTTAGTGTCTCACAGTTTGTCGTATATCGTAAGTACACGCAGCGCCAAAGTGCCCTTCAACCTTGAAAACATTTTTAGAATGCATAAAAAAGGTGTACACCATGACCCAACAGCTTTTTGTGAGAATTATGCTGGATATTTTAGAATAAGCTTAATATTTACATTTTAACATCTGCTTTTAAGTAGAGAGTAAATTTAGCCAAGTCATCTTTAACATGGGAACACTTTTAAAGAGTCCCTTGATTTAAAAATAAAACAATTATGCAATCAATTTATAGTTGAAATAAAAAAAAAGAAAATTTTATTATTGTATAAAAAAAAAACCTTTTATATCCTTCAATTATCAATTAATCTGCATCATTAGATTTTCCTTATCAAACTAGCACTTTTGCCAAATTTTTACATACGGATTTTTTTGTTACTTATATTAAAAGTTTGGTTTGATTTATATAAAAATGGTCCGTTTATTTTTTTTTTTACCAATCGAGAAGCCCCCTTTCTTTAAACACTTTAAGTTCAAGTGAAAAATAATGGACTCTTAATGGGTTTTCCTTTTTTTTGGATCGCTGCTTTGTATTATTGCCAACCGGAAATCGGTAAAGAGCAATGGTACATAATGTAGACATGGAAACACTAAGGATCCTATACCCATAGAATTTACTATGCTCTGAAAAGATTTCCTTTTAAAGTTATTTTTGTTACACCCTGTAGAAGTCTAGAAAGACCAGTCCGATTCAAGATATCGATTGAGTCAAGTTGTTCTTTCTATTCGCGATGCCTGTTTGTCGTAGATTTTTAGTCAGAAGGATCCTTCTCTGGCTTTCTAAGAAATTTCTAAAGAAACTCTCATTGATTCGAAATTCTTCAGTTTTCTCTGTTACTATTGTTTGCAGTCAAACCTCCGTGATCGGTAAAATAATTCTGAAGCACTTATAATTTTTATGAATTCTATTAAACCAAATAATAACTTGAATTATTTTTTTTTATAAGTAAGCATGCTTCATCGATTTTTATGCTCTGGTGGTTCAATTGATGGAACGATATATTAATGGGTTGCACTTCAACTGCAGCAGCAGCTGTTGCATCCTTCGCTGCCGACGCAGCTTCCCAGTTGATTTTAATGATAATAATGTTGTTTTTGTTTTCCAGAATCCAAGGATTTTATTTTGCCTAGCTTTACTTTGTTATGAGTAATATTGATAGATGCAATAGCAAGCCAATGGTGATTCGAAAGTGATAGGTTATTTTTCTTATTGTTAGTACCATAGTCGTCATCATCATCATTATTGTTTTTGTCTTCCTTTTCATTCGAGTTGAAACCAACAAATGTCTGCAGCATTTAAGTCAGTACCAGTTAGTGAGTTCTAAAAAAAAAAATGTCCTTGATATTCCGTAGGCAATAACAAAACTATAAAATAAATTTATAAAAACCAACAGCACACTTGTTGAAGTTTATTGATGTAAATACTATACCCATTATAAACAGTCTTTAAAAATTTACTTTTTAATAATTAAAATATTTATAACGCTAAAATTAAAAATTTTTAAGTAATAAAATTTAAATTCATAAAAAATGTACACATTGTTTTTTTATTGTTGTTTATTTGGGTTATTTGCTGTACCGTGAACTTTGTAATATATGTATAAATAATATAATAAATATAATTCAAACAAAGGACTTTGTATTGTAAAATCTCAACAATCGACAAAGAAAAGGAATAGCATTGTCTTTGCCGATTTATTCATTGAAAACCTTTATGCAGTTCCAAAACTCACAGCCTTAGAAACACAGAAAATTAATTATAGCCGTAACAGTTATTGTGTCCATAAGAACGCAAAGTGGTATTTTTGTCGAGTTTTGGCTTTCTATTATGATATTCATCGCAATTTTGTTCCGGTAGTGTGGGTTGAGGTGCAAATGGTCACACTTTAATCAGCTGCTTTTTGTTTCAAATGGGATACGTTGGCATGTGCTAAATCGAACTAATAAAAAATAATATGAATTGCCGTCAATTTCTAATTCTTGCATTAATTGTTGGAGTCAGTGTTGTTCCACAACGCGTCGTTTCTAATTTTTTTTTTTTTTTTTTTTGTGTTTATTTTTTTTTTATTTAGTGTTTTCCTTAATTCTAATAAACAAGAAGCTTTATGAGATATTATTTATACAGTGTCTCTATCGAGATCTCGAGTATACTTCAATATTTATAATTATTATCTAATGAAAGGAATCTGATAATTATAATAACATAATATAATGTATAAATATATTGACATTCGCATGAAAAAATTTACAAAAACATGAGTCTAATATTTGTTATTTATAAAATAAGAAATGTTGGAATCAAGTTCCGTTTATATCTACAACCACCAGAATTTGTTGTTGTTTAAGATAGCATCGTTTTGCGCGATGCTCGTACTAAATCTGAGATTTGGTTCTTGGTTAATTTGGATTTTTTTATCAGTTGCTCTTCTATATTGATGATAGAATATAGGGATTCCGTTTTGGCTTTGAATTAAACCCCGAGAATCTAAAGCAATGAACGCTTCAGGAGGGGGAAAACCGTTTTCTAGGCTTCTCAGAAGGTATTCCTCATTGGTATAGTATGGCGCTTTGATGAGATTGTTTTCTTGTTCAGATGTGCATTGAAGAATATGTTGCCTAATAAGTTTTATAATATGGTTGTCAATTCTGCTTATCTTGGTTGAGTTATATAGCACCTTATTTGATATGAACTTTATATAATCTCTTTTAGGGTCCCTGAAGCACATAGTGCAAGCTCTCAAGCATGATCTTTCAAATACTCTTATGCGTTCCATGTAAGACGGCGAGATATTAAACCAGATTGGGCAGCCATAGGTTATAATAGGACGAACTAGTGTTTTGTACATAATTATTTTTGTTTTTTCCATTATCGATCTTGAATAAAATAGTTTTTTATAAGCGAAAAAAGCTTTTTTGGCTTTGGGGATTTGGGTGTTTATATGCTCATTAAAATACAAAAAATTATCCAAATAAATGCCCAGGTACTTGACAGTTTTCTTATTAGGAACTGGCTCTCTTGAGTGGTGAGGAAAAATTCCAAATTCTTTCCAGTGTTTTCTTATACTCGCATTGCATTTTGCCACTGCGGGTCGAAAAAGAATAGTTTCACATTTTGAGTTGTTTAATTTTCTGTGTATGTTTCAATGGCATTGAAGTCTTTTTGAAGATTTTCATTTATTTCTCTAATAGAATTCTCCGACCTGTATATAATAATATCGTCAGCGAACGCAATTATATTGTCTATTTTTCTGATCAGATCCAGGATAAATATATTAAATAATACTGGCGAGTTAACTGTTCCTTGTTGAAGACCATTTTGCATGAAAAATTTATTGGAGCTATTGGTGCTCCCGATGCTAGTTCGAAATTCTTTGTTGGCTATCATGTTGTAAATAATAATGACCATGTGTGTAGGGAAGTTGTAGTTTCTCAGCTTGTGTACTAATCCTTTTATCCAAACGGTGTCAAAAGCTTTCTGCAAGTCGATTAAACAGGCTCCAGTGCTTTTTTGGTTGTTTTGTCCCCATTGTATCTCTGATATTAAAAGATGGATTGCATGTATCGTTGAGTGTTTATATTTGAAACCGAATTGTCTGTCACTAATTAGATTGTTTCTGAGACAAAATTTATTTATATATTTGTTAATGCAGATCTCGAAAACTTTGCTTATATTTGGTAGAAGACTTATTGGTCTAAGATTTTTTATTTCATTGTTATTGGCTTTTTTGGGTATTAAAATAACCTTAGCGAGTTTCCAATTCGGTGGAAAGTAGGCGTTATTCAGCATGTTGTTGAAGAGTGTGCAGTAGTCAAGTATAACGTTCGTAGGCAAGTTTTTAAGAACGATATTTGGAATGTTGTCGTATCCAGTTGAGAGCTTTCCTTTAAGGTGTGCGAATATTTGTCGTATTGTGTCTTGAGCTATAAAGTACTCGTCAATTTCTTCATTTATGTTGTTAGCTAGTTTCCTACTATGAAACTCCGTGATTGAGCCGAGGTTTGCTTCAAAGTCGTTTTTAATATTTAAAAACTGATCAAAGCTGTCTCTTACGTCACGGTGAAAAGCGTTATCTTGTGCACTCACAGTAGATGAGTGTACGGATTGCAAGTAGGTACCGATTGTGTTTAGTATTTGCTCCTTGTCTCTTAGGATGAAGCTGTTTTTTGTCGTGTTAAATTCCAGAGATTGTGTATCAATATTCGCATTTGTCAGCAATTGCTTGTCTTCTTCTGGTACTGCAATGAAACTAAGTTCTGTTGGTGATCTTTGCAATGCTGAAAAGTTTTTGATCTGCTTAAACATTTTTGGATTTTTCGGGTTTATTTTTGAGAGTTTTGTTTGAATATGTTTATTCATTTCAATATTTATATTATCCTGAATTAGTTTTTTAATTAGCTTGAGCTTGCATTTCAAGAAATTATATTCATCTTGCGTTAGGATGCATTCAAGTCTGTTGTGCTTTTTTATCATAGTTAGCGTTTTGTTCTTTTCTTTTTGTAGTTTACGTATTGTTTGGTTCCTAAACGGCTTAAAGGGGTCGTGAACTTCAAATTTTGGCACTGTCGTTTCAATAGTTTTAATTATATTGTTGTGTATTTTGTTAATATAAAAGTCAATTTCATTGTTACTTAAGTTTCTGTTGTTAGGGATAGTTGGATCGTTGGATGATAGCCTGCTCAGCTTGTTTTGAAATTTATGCCAGTTAGTATTTTTGTAGTTGTACTTTTGTTCTTGTATAGATCTGAACAGAGGTATTGGTTCTTTATTTTGCAGCTCCGCTGGGATTAATATTCCACAGTGATCGCTGTCATAATCAATTGTTGTTAGACTGTTTAATGATAGATTTTCTCGTTTTATTTCGATTCTTGTATCTGCAAGGCAAAGGTCTAGATATGAGTTAGAACGGGGGAATGATGGTTTAGCTGATGCGTACAATTTGCATTTAAATTTAATTTCGTTAAGTTCCATCCAGTCATTTAGTGTGCAGCCCGCCGAATTATTGTTTCGATTTCCCCAGTTTCTATGTTTCGCATTTAAGTCACCTGCCATTATGAAATAGTTTTCTGTTTTGTCTAACTTAAATGCTTGGAAGAGCTGTTGCAGATCGTTTTTAAATCCATTATAAGTTCCTGATGGTAGGTATAGGGCTAAGATGAATAGGCACTGGTTCGCTGCTAGTGGAAGTTGTATCGCACAATGTTCTAGACCTCGGATTTTACAACATGTTAGATCAGTGCAGCTGTTAAATTTAATTCCCTTTTTAATTAGGATTGCAGTTCCACCTCCATTTTTAGAGTCTTCTCTGTCTTTCCGTATGAGTTCATAGTTGTTGAATTTGACCCTGTGCCTGAAGTTCAGTTTTGTTTCGTTAATGAGAACGATATCAGGTTCTTTTTTATCTATAAAATTTTGAAGTTCCAATCTTCTATTAAGAGATATAATTTAATTTACATTAATAGAAATTATATTAAGAGGTTTGTTTT
Organism: Chymomyza fuscimana; assembly: GCA_949987675.1. NCBI lineage: Eukaryota > Metazoa > Arthropoda > Insecta > Diptera > Drosophilidae > Chymomyza > Chymomyza fuscimana. Next base: position 38,622,434 of record OX465089.1, read on the forward strand.
TGTTATTTTGGTTTTGGTTGGTGAAATGATTCATTTAAATTATTTAATTATTAAGCATCGAAAACAAGGCATCAATTCTTGCCATTTGTATGTTTAGTTGTTTCTGAAAGCTGATTATTTGGTTAGTTACATTCATAAGAGAGTTTTTAATGTCTTCTAAGAAAGAGTTTTGATTGATCTGACTTTGCTCTGTATTATTAATAAATACGTTTTCTTTTACTGCCTGTGCATAGCTTATGTTTGGGTTCCTCTGTATTGACTCTCTTATTTTTACATTTTGCGTTAGCTTTTGTTTTTTTGCTCTTATCTTTTGTTGCAGCTCTTTGTATTTCTCACAGCCTTTATAGGAAGCGGGGTGACCGTGTTTATTGCATAGTACGCAGAATAGTTGGTTACGCTCTTCTGCGTTTGTTTTTGGTTTTGGGCATTCCGAGCTGCGATGAGGTTCGTTGCACCGCACACATTTGGGTGGTAAGTAACAGTTTGCTGCACTGTGAAAGAAACCTTGACAGTTGCGGCATTGGCTTATTTCTGGTTTGCGAATACTTTCCCATCTGATGCATCGGTACAGAATCGTTTTTATTGCCTTAAGTGCGTTAACATCGCTAGCAGCTGATATTTGGACAAGATAAATGGGGAGGTCTTTGTTTTCTCTATTTGATTTATTTGTTTTAAATTTAGTGACTTTAATAAATTGTAAGTTTTCTGCTTCGTGCTTACATATCTCCGTCGTTAATTCATCTGAATCGATATTGTTATTTAGGCCTTTAAGTAAGTATGATTGATCTTTGAGTGACTTTGGAGTGAAAGTGAAAAATTTAGTTTTAGTTTTTTCCAAATAGTTGCACACTGTTAAGAAATGTTTTACTGTATTTAAATACAATAATATTTTGTTGTTGTTTATTTCATTTAATTTAAATTGTTCTATTTTCAGACCTTTTCTCAAAAAGTCAATTAGTTTTTTTGCATCAATGCCTAAAATATTAATAGGCGGCACTTTTTCGCTTTTGTTTTTATTTTCATTTTTGTTCGTTTGTTGTTGTTCCGGAGAGACAGTTTGTTCACCTTTGCTGCTGCTTGCTTTTGGCGATTCGTTTATGTTGCTGGTTTCCGCATTAGTTGTTTTTGTATTATTGGTGTTATTTTGCATTACATGATTTGCAAACGATTCTATTTGCTCATTATCAATTCCCGTTTCTGTGTCGAGAATAGCATAATAGTTGCTCTTTGAGAGCATTTCACTTGCTTCGTTCATTGTTAGTCTTTTTCTTTTATGAGATTGCACATCGGCTTCAGTTTTATTGCTATTAAAGCTAAAGTTAAATTGAGAGTGCTGAGCACTAGGCTCGCACATGATTAAGTGACTTGATTTTAATTTGTGTTAGTATTAATGTTGGGTAAATTAAGTGAAGTTATAGCGACTGCAATTAAATTGCAATCTGCCAAAAAAATTATTTAAGTTTGTTTGATTGATTCTCCAATATAAGGTCAACACTCGGTGCACGTCTTGCTCTGTTCACGGTCGCGATTGAACTCCAAATCGCGTCGTTTCTAATTGTCGACAGTGTGACGTCAACAGTGTGACGTCGACAATCGCGTCGTCAATGTCGAAAATGTCGACATTTGTGCCGTTTATACGGTTGTTTTAAATCAGCTGATTTTGGTTAGTGATGTGCATTTGAAATAAAAATTTAGCAGCTGATTTAGAATCTATGCATGTTCCAATGCTTTTTTAAATAACTAATTGTGGTGCATATTAAAATAAAAGTGTGAAATTGAATTTAATATTGAGTGGTCGTAAAAAAAAACAATGCTTTATCTTTTCAAAAATCAATAAAACTGTTATACGTACCCATGTATATTATTCATTAAGAATCAAAGATGTTGCCGAAAAGGAAGATTTTAATATAGACTCAATAGACTAAAATTATATTTAAGACAAAAAACTGTACGAAAGAAGACAAATATTATGCAATTCATGCTTAATTTTCATTTCATAAAATTTTAGGTTTAAACTATGACTTTAATTGTTAAAGTAAATTGCCGACATTGTCGACACTTAATTGGCGAAACTCATAACAAATAATAAATAGTGTCTCTACTTAAAACCCAATATCTCTGTTTGTACTAAACTGATTTTGAATGACCAAACTGTAGATAATTGAATTACTCATCGACTATATTTGTAACATATTTTTATACATAGTATCTTTTTAGTCAAATTTACGGTCGAATGGATATTCTTATGAAAATTTTCGTCATTTTTAGCAAAGTTTTGAGAATAATTCTATTTCGAAGTTCGAACGTAAATTGCAAAAAAATGTTCGTACAGTTCGATTGATTACGAAGAAAATGATTGGTGGAGAAATAACGGAAATTGTTGTAAAAAGTACAAAAAGTCAATCTCTCTCAAAACCTAAAGTTTTGTATGGCTAATTCGTTTGTTTATGAAAATATCGTAACCAAATTTGATGGTTGATAGTTTTTCAGAGTTCCAAAGCACTGTACTAAATTTGTTAAAAATCGGTTGACTAATTCATATAGCATAAATAAAACTTTGAACTTTTGTTGCCTTGGAAGTTTTTGTGTACGACTTATAGAATTCGAGATAAATGGTCTCAAACATATGTCTAAATAACGGAAAATACTACGGGGGAGGAGGTAACCTTTTTGGTTTTAGACTTTGGATGGGCCTTAATACATTAAGCAAGAGAAATTCCGCAAGCAATTTTTTTCTGGTCAACCTTTTTTTTGTTGTCTATTTTTACTGTACTAATAAATTGTTAATAATTCAATTCATAAAAGTATGCAAGTTTTCATGTTTTCTTATGACGTTATCACGTAAAATTATCGTCCGTAAACCGACTCTACAGACATGGCTAATTTTTTGGATCACGTTTGCTGCTTGACTTTTTATGTTTGTTACATTAGGTTAGGTTAGGTTGTACCGGGTGACCCCTGGGGGGAGTCACACATAGACTAGGTAGTCCTTAGTGGTGCCGGAAGGTGCGGCTGGTGTACAAAGCACGCTAGTCGTCAAGTATGTGCGTGTGCTCGGCGAACGCCAGTAGCCTTTGAGGTGCGCTGTCGGCTGCCTCTTCCAGTGAGGTAAGCCAGGGTTTTCCTAGATGTTTAATTGTCGATATACAGAGGGCGGGGCAGCGGCATATGAGGTGCTCCAGAGCCTCTTTGACATCTGTCTCCCTATTGCTGTCAGGCAATGACCAGTGAGTATGCCCACTATAAGCCTTCAATCTCTTCTTGGGAGTTGCAGAGTATACTGGGCTAATTTTCTGTTTATTCTCTTGCAGGTTCATTCAAATTAATTTTTATACCATGTACCTTATGGTAAAAAGGGTATAAAAGTTTGTTTAAGGCGAAAATATATTTAACATACAGAAGGAGAAAGTTACCCAACGTATAATTCGGGTGGCTAGAGAAATCGATATACCCATGTTAGTTTGTCTGTCTGGCTTTTTGGTATTGGGGTATTTTGAAAAAAACGAAAAGTTTTAAATGGGTAATACCTTTGTTTGTTTAAATTTTTTAACAACTGTACCAAAAAAATCAAAATCGGTTGCCTATGTCATATAGCACACATAGCACCTATCGGTCAAAAAAATGATGCGGCACTTGCAAACAGCATAAGAATGTGTTATGTTTGAAGGGTCTGGTTGTCGCATCGTTCGAGCACTCTGGCTAAAATACATTCAAAAGCGAAAATATAAACTCCCACCACCCTACACAAAAAAAAAAAACAGGATTACTGTACCATAGGCCTTATTTTATGCGTGTGTCTCACCACCGGCCTACACTTCTTTAGTGACCTGTCAAGCTAAATTTGCCTTGAGTGGACCTGTTGCCTTGAGTGGACCTCCACTATTCATCGAGTCCTCAAATTGTTTTAGCAAGGGAAGCGTATAGACTGTGTAAGCAAACGCATCCAGCAACGCTTCCTCCTTACGTCGTCCTATCGTTCTCAATTATTAGGCATCACAATAGGTCATAAGGACTCCCTAACTTCGTACTCATTTTTTCATTATTCCATGCTTGATCTAGTAGTTTAGTGTACTAGTTTTTCATGTTAGGCCCGAGAAGTGACTCTTTATCGGAATGCAATATGCAGCAAAAAGCAACACTCCCCCATACACACACACACACACAAACACACTCACATTTATTTTCAAAGGAACTGTCATAAAACGCATTGGGACTTGACTTGTCAGAAAGCGCTATGTGCCTCCCCAAAGCAATGAATTTTTAGAATTCCTTTGCCATATCTGAGTACGCCCTGGAGACCCTGTAAACTAAAAGAATGAAGTCTGCCAAATGGATACAACAAAAGAAACAAAAACAACACGAAGCACTTTAAAGCAATGCATAAATAAAACTCTCTGAAATTGCGATTTAATGACAACATGGCATACAAAGAGTGTCATTTAAATAAACTCAAAAAAAGAGAGGAAAAAATGGAGAATGCATTGAAATTCGATTAAAACTTTTGCTTTACTGGCAAAATAAACCGATGCCACGTTAGTTAATATAATGAAAATCGATATAATTTGTAAAAATTAAAAAAAAATTATTGTTTGTTCCATCTTATATATTGGCACTAAGAGGCGTATTTAAAGGGTTTATTTCACGGGTGTCAAGATTTATATGTTTTTATTTTGTTATATTTATGTTGGTGACTATCCTGTCAAAACCCTTCGGTTCGGTTCAGGACTTAATCAGATATGAAATCATAGCTGAATGTTCAGTAACAGCCATGAATCAAGGCATGTCTTAGGCGTTCAGGCCTGAAACTTAGCCGTAACAGTCAGTGATCTGTATATGATTTTATTGCCATATGAGGTAAGCTAAGAATTTTTTATAGACAACATATTATCTGCCAAGCTTGCTGCTTACACCAAACAAATGTATGGGCAAATATATTTTTACACTCCTACAGAGTAAAAATATATGCGAATTGCTCTGCTTATACCTTTCAGTTCGCATACACAAATTAAATACTATAAATAACCGAAAAACTTTTAAACTTTCGTGAATAATAATCACTTATTTTATAAAATATACGTACAAACAAATATGTACCAGGTCATGCCATCCGCATTGCTCATACGCTGAGTATGCTACTTATAAGTAAAATGTGCATTTAAATTTAATTTTTTAATAAATTCCTTGCAATTTCCTGATATCATTACGGCCGTTCTCACTACGCCTGTGACCTCCATAGACCTTGTTGCAACTGTTCACTTACCGCATCTCTATCAGATTAAAAATTATATATAGTACAGAGAGATTATACCATTATATTTTCTCGCTCTCTCATTCTCTGAGTTTTGTGCTAAATTATGCAAAAGTTCAAAGTCTTAAGATTAGCCGTATTTGTATTCGGGCTTCTGCTTTTAACAGTTTTTAACTAAAATGCATTTAGTTAAGTGTTAATATAAACGAGTTGCAGTATATATAATGAACATAGCCTGGAGTTAAGAAATTAAGTTAAGTAATAAATAAATAAACACTTAAAAAGTCTGTTATTTCTACAGCTTACAATGATGACGTAAACAATAGTTACTAGAAAAATATATCAAACCTGTTGTTCACTTTAATTTTTGAAAGACTGTATTTAATTTTAATTGTGAATATTTTTGTGAAATATTCCTTTCAAATTTTAATTATTTTTGTTTTCGTGTTTACTTACATCTCGATTTTTAATTGAATGATAAGAGTCCCACTTAAACTTTCTAATTTTATTAATACTAGAGTATTTATTTATTACTTATTCCCTTAATATACATATTTTCTTAACCCTCCGATTAGTGAGTCGTTCGTTGCCCTTATGCGAGGTACAAGGTCCGCAGGGACCTATTTCTATTTGTATGGAATTTTGTAGGAAAACGAAATTAAATTTAAAATTTTTTTGTTTTGTTTTATTATTATTTACTAATTATAAATGAATAATGAATTTTAGAGAGTATTTTTTTTTTTTTTAATAATATTAACAATTTTTAATGAGTTTTAAATGAAAAAAGCTTAAAAAACTATTGTTGTGTAGATTTTCCCTCGTCCAATATATTTTGTGTGCAGGTGTAGCATCGATGCATAAGTGCACACATAAGTGGATTGTTACAGGAATAGCAATAGGCCCTTGTTTTCCGCTGCATTCCGTACTCAGAACGGCATAGGCGACATGACGGTCTGTTCGTTCTAGGCGCAAACGACGGTGCAGCTCCTTCTTTCGGTCTTGGTAATATCTAAAAATATGTAGTTATTTTGCTATTGAACATTAGAATTGTTATTTCTTACCTTTACATCAAATACTTTCATTGCGTTCCGTATCCATCGATATGCGGTTATGCGGTTGATCAGCGCTCGTTCCTATATGTTTGGTGTTGCCAATTGTTTTTCGTTATATATAATAAGTGCAGCTAATGCAGCAATGTCCACCATATTATAAAACATGGCCAGTGGCCAGCGGTTTGTTGATGTTGTGTGCCTAGCATCTGGTCCATTGTATCAACGCCCGATTTGTTCGCCATGTAATCCAAAATAGCAAACGGCTTCTGCTTCTGAGTTTGCATGTCCACATCGCAAGTATAATTTTGTGTGGACAGAAAAATTACCGCTTTGTCCTTCTTGGGCGCATATGAACATAGTGCCATATCGCCTTCGTTGAAGCCGAACAATATGCTGTTGGAACACCCGTGGCACAAATGTCTTATTCGAGCGCACTTTTCCAACATATGCAGTTTTCTTCCTGATCAAAGTACGCGCCAAATCCGAAGATGTGAAAAAATTGTCAGCATAAATGGTGCGGCCTGCATCCAAATATGTCTCCGCAAGTTAAAGTACAACATTCTGCCCTTGATTGAATTCTTGTTTCTGGTCAGGCAATTTCCCAGAGTAGATCATTCCTTTGACAGGATAAAATGATTTCGAGTCGCACAACCATCATATCTTTATACCATACTTGGCAGGCTTCGACTGAATGTATTGTGTGAAGCGGGTGCTGCCTCTATATGGGAATAACTACTCATCAACGGTTAGTGCATCAAGCTGCTGCCAAGTTAGACTGCAACATTTGCCAAATATCATCCAATAGCCACAGTTTTGCTGTCGATTAGTCGCTGCTATCGCGTATTTCTATTGTCAAATCTAAGGCATTGTTTTATGCACACAATACGATCAGATGATATTGCAGCTTTGTATATCGGACTAAGCGTTGGGCCCTATAACTCTGTAAGAGGTTCACTATTCGATTTAGTGAGTCCAGCATACAAAATAATAGCCAAAAAGGCATCGAACTCTTTCAAAGTGATTGGTTTCCATTCCTTTGTCTTCGTTGGATTTGCCAAATTCCATGCAGCTGTCACTTCCCTGCCTTTGGATTTGATTCGCGTATTATGATGTACGTCATGTCTTCGGTGATGAGCGAGCCCAATATGGTAAAGGGATCATATGTGGTTCAAAGAACACGTTTGTGATGTGTTCAAACAACAAAACAATTTAAAAAAAACCAAAAGAAAGTGCATTTATTAATGATTTCTTGAAGTTTCAGTACAAGGACCTTTTCACTCGTTCCCGTACTAATCACCTTTAAATCTCAATAAAAACTAAACTAATGGTCGGATCGCCTTGATATTTTTTTTAAACGATTCTAGATAAAATTTCCTTGGAATACAAGTGGGGATCGGGTATACTTCCCATAGACCATCAAAGAGTATTTTAAGTTTGAAAATGAAAAAGGTCCCCAGGGACCTTCTCACTAATCGGAGGGTTAAGCTAGTAAATATTTGAAAAATATTTATTTATTGTTTTCACCTGAATTAAATATTTGGTATGCTGTATTCAATAATAATAGATGGTTTTATTATTCTTAATACATAAAATTAAAATATAACAAATGGATGGCTTTTTTTTCATCATAAAAATCATACATACAAAATTGATTAATGATCTTGTCCTTCAATTTTTTATGGAAACCGCAACAACAGACCATAGCGGTCAAATATTTTTTTTCCAAAACAAGGACACTTTATTTATATATGTACATTTTTTTTCAGCTTTCAATATCAAAAAATGTGTAACACGTGTTTTAGATGATATAACAGACAAATATTGCAACAAAATAAATATATGGAAGAATGAAACAAAAAAAAAATATATAACAGCAGATGTTTTAGTTCATACCATGTATGGCATTTGGTATTATTTTTATTGAGACTTTGTCAAGGATTTTTTTGTACCCTGTACCTATAGGTACAAATGGTATACTAGGTTTGTGCAATTTATGGAACGGACAGAAGGAGGCGTGGCAGACCCCAAGCTCTTTATTTCAAAATGATAATCATAACTTCGGGTAGCGATGGGGCCCTGTCCGTATGTCCGTCCGTGCGTCCGTCTGTATGAATACTTTGATTCGGAAACTTCACCAGCTGGTGCGCATATTTCCTCAGAAGATGAATTGTGTTAAATTATGTCCATATCTTACCCCGTTCTTACCCAGTAGAACTTCGCGTTTTTTAGCTACCCTTTAAAATTTCCATCTGAAACTTTACGGAGCTATGTGCCAAGATTTCTGTGTGTCGAAAATTAACAAAATCGGAAAAATACAATAAAAGTTATAGTCCAAATGTACTAATTTCAAAGTTAAAACTATTGATAATGTCAGTCTTCGTCAGCACAAAATAATATTATGTCTCACATTCAAAAGCAGTGTAAAAATATTGATAAAGCCAGACGCACACATACGATGCTGCTTAACTAACTAGAATCATTTGACTAAAAAAATTAACATGTTTTAAGAAAAACACCCTGTAATTGAGCCCTTTGTCGATAATGGATAACGTATAGACAGTTTTTTACATCAGTGAGCCTGGAATGTCATCAATAACTTTTCTTCACTAACTCCTTCTTGAGTAGTACCAAATGTTGTACCCATTACGTATTCTTTTGTATTATTAAAAAATTCAATTATGATATAATGGGACACCCGCTTTTTCTATTTTATTTAAATTATATACGAGTACTTAACAACTTAATGATAATAACAACCTCTAAGTCATCGTAAATGTCAGCAAATATGTAATAAATATGAACATTTGATTGCACAAGAAAACTACGCTCAAACAATTAAAATTTACACAAAGTGCATCGCTCGTCGTTTCGACTACGTTTAGTTTTCACTATAAAACAACTTACGTTGTGCGCCATCCGTGGCCCGTTTGAATCCACTAAAATCTTCACAACAACTAACGGTGTGCGAAAAAAAAGCTATTAATCCAAGTTCATGTGATTATCTTTTCAGCTTGGACCATATGGACTAGAGATATAGGTAGAAATTAATGCATATATGCGTATTATCCACACAACTTATTAGCTGCATATAAGTATAAACACCTTTCCTACAAAGTCCCTCCAGATTTTGGTTCTATGGAACTGTGCCGAAGAAACCATAGCTGTAAAATCCCTCCAGATTTTGGTTCTATGGAACTGTGCCGAAGAAACCATAGCTGTAAAATGGAGCAAAAGATCGTCAACCCATTTTTCCAACTTTTGGGGGATCCGGAGCCGAAAATCTAGACAAAAACTCACTGCGTCCAATTAAAGACAAAAAATTAAATTTTTTTTATTTACTCTATGAATGAATAAAGCATATTTTTCTTTATTTAATTTAATTTATTTTTTATTTTAAATTCAACTTGAGAGATACTAACTTAAAAAGTGTGCCATAAATGAAATAAAAAAATTCACTTGAATTCCATAATAGATGGAACGGAATGTAGAGCTATTCCCCAAAAAAATTTGATTCAAAAAATACACGAAAGCGCCCTCTGGCATCACTCAAAAATAATATGAATATAAAAAATTGACTCCAGGATCCCAAAAACTCTACGTTCATATTTTTTGTCATTTCATTGCAATATGTAGCTCGACATTTAAATATTTTAAGAAATAATACCTTTTTTTTGGCACAGTTTCTTGGAATGTTTCATGAAACTAAATTTCGATGCGTATTTGAAGATTATTTCGGCTACCTACAATTTGATAATAATAAGTCCGATCAGTTTACAATTTTTAATAATCAAAATCTAGCTGCAATTACAATATTTTTTTTAGGACCTATTCAATTGACCAGTTGTGTAATATGCATTAAAATTGAATCTGATGGCTTTTATTTGGCCAACTTTAATTGCAAGCCCACAACAGACGATGGTCCCCCAAAAATGTTGTTGCTTTTGTTAGTTTTTGTTTCTGCCTCCGTGGTGGTAACAAAAAACGGAAATGCATCGCGGCGGCATAGTCAAAATCATGGCTAGATAAATTGGCAAAGATAGCTCTCTATACATATATGTGGGGAAAAACTCTACATCTATCTCTAAGTATGCTTGTGTGTGGGAGCGACTGCTGCTCTATTGTTCAAAATCAATTTAGTGTTGAATTGGTGCCAAAAATCTCATTTTCAAAATCGGGAACAACAACGAAAACATTGGCATTGGCGTCGGCGTCGGCGGCAAAAAGGAAGTGAAAAACCGGAAACGCGACAACGACAAGAAGCGTCAGACATTTTCGATGCCAGCTCAAATGAAAGTCATAGTTAGTTAGGGCGACATTTGGCCTACCATTTGGACTCTTTGGATTTGGCAAGAGCAAAAAACACTAAAAAAAAGTAAAATTGTGCTGATAACTTTCAAATAAAGGCAGAAACAAAAAACTATCTAGCTGACTAGCTTAAATCCGAGAATGCAGACACAGACGACATCCTACACATTCTGCTTAATTGTCTCTACAGTCTACAATATATTTAGATATATGTATATTAGGGCGGGTCAATTTGTATGGGGCCGAAAAAACCTTATGGGGCTCACTCGGATTTTGATTCTTTGGATAATTCTAAGCAAATTTGCTCAAGAAACTATGGGTCTAAAATGAATTTCGAGTCGCCCACTTTTTCAAAATAGGTTTTTTTCGACATATTCAAAAATCGACTTAGAAATTCATTGAAAAGGCCTAAAATCGATATTTTTCTCTAGCCAAATGTGAATTTGGGGGTTTTTGGGGTCGAGGAATTCATTATTGACATCTATTTTTAATTTTGGGTGCCGCCAGAGGGCGCTTTAGTGTTGGTTTTTGATTTTTTTCGGTTTTTTTTCTTGAAAATTTTTAAAAAGTGGGCGACTCGAAATTCATTTTAGACCCATAGTTTCTTGGGCAAATTTGCTTAGAATTACCCAAAGAATCAAAATCCGAGTGAGCCCTAATACCGAAAAAAATTGACCCACCCTAATGTATATATATATTTGCTTATATACACATATGGCTATGACTCTATTTCCACACATAACTCAAGCGCTTAAGCTGCCAGGCCGTAAATTCAGCGAGTCGCGTTTAGTGGCTTAACTTAAATGCTGATGAAGCACAAGGAGCAGGCCATGTTGGGTTGGAAATATCTACAGTTCTTGCCAATTTTAAAGCCCAGTCACCAGTATTTTTTTTTTTTTTTTTTTGTAAGAAAAAGTAATGTATGGATTTAAATGCGAATTTTAATTTTAATTAAAAATGAATTGATTCTTAACCATTGAAAAAATGTTATGCGTCTTTGTTGCCAAGAAACTTTACAATATTTAAAACAGAAATAAAAATGAAAATTAGAAATAATTTTTGCAGTAATAGCTTACTTTTACCTATCTGCATTACTCATCTGATTTGTTTAGTTGAGTTCTCAGTTAAATGTTTACACTACCTGTGCCAACTTGTATACCTTTTAATTTTAATTTATCAGCTAAGTTTTTCTTCGCGTTAACTATTATTTTTATGCATTTGAAATGCTATTGCAAAGCCAAGTCCCTTCAGGAGCCTATGCGTCGCGCACTGCTTCACTACCTGGTCTACTCCTTCGCCGAGTTTTATTCAACAACTGCATTGAAAACATTACACACCGTGCCAGCGGAGCCTTTGGATGTTTATCCATTTGGCAATACAGTTTGTCATTCCATCGAATGGTGCAGTAGTCAGCAACGCGTAAAGGGATCATCACCCATGGATAGCGCAATAAAGAAAAACTGGTAGGATGAGCGTCTTGTACAGTGTTAGTTTTGACCGCCGAGAGAGGTATCTACTTCTCAAATGCCTACTAAGACCAAAGTAGCATCGATAACATTTCGGTTTGGTTCGACCAATGAAGTCCACATCAATCGCATACACAAGAAACTGGATACTTTTTTTTTTTAATTGTCTCTTTTAAATTTATCACGGCATTCCGCACGTCACTCACTATCTCAAAGTCAAAGAGCTTGCAGGAGAGAGTATCACCTTGTCTTCAGCCTCGACAAGGTTCAGGAAAGTCCTTGCCCACTTTGACGAAGCTGCGTATGTTAACTAATGAACTCAGACAATGCGGCGTATACGCGATCTATCAACGGATTATCCATTCTGCTTTATTATCAACAAAGATCAAATGTTGGTGTCAATTTGGTATTCATGGGCCTTTTCCAATATTTGGCATAGTATTTATATCGCAATAGCCAGACCTAAAACAACACGGATCATTTTCGTGACGTCATCATTGAAAGAAATGGAACCAATCTTTGTACCCACGATTGTCTCAGCTTATTTTAAGCTGACCAACTCAGTTAAGTAACTGAAACCCGTCTCATTTTCAGTTTCATTTAAAACAAATCCTGTCTGCTTATGTAACATTTTCTTAAATATATGCAAAAAGTTTGAAGGCTAATGTTGCGCTGGCTACAAGCTATTATAATTTAGAATTAATTTCTTCTTTATAATTAAAAATGTGGTACAGTCGAGGCGGTGCCCGACAGTGGAATACCCTGTACCTTTTGTCTCGCAAACAATTTTTCCTGCATATTCCTTCTACGAACTTTCCAATTGGAATTTTTTTTTTTTTTTGGTGAAATTCGATATTTATACCTATAAGTTCCCTAAATTTTTACCGATTTTGATGAAACTCGAATGTTACGTCAAAGAAGTTATTTAAAGTATATGGGGTAAGTTTCAAGTTGGTATGTTGAGGGGTGTGGGAGAAAACACGGTAAATCGATTGCGGGGGGTGGTGGGACCGCATCGATAAAATTTGGATGTGGATTTGTTCATTAGAGCCACATGAATCAGCTTACCAAAAATTGTTCTAGGTCACTTGTAGCCATAATTGCGTATAGTCAAATATTGACGCAGTTTATTGGGAGATGAAAGGGGAGATGAAATTTGCACATTTTTGACTATAACTTCTGTTGTATTTGTCCGAATTTGTTCATTTTTTACACATAGATGCTTGTATCCACAACGCATCGCTCTGTTAAATTTCAAATGAAAATATTAAACGGTGTGGCTAAAAACCGCGAAAATCTACAGTGGGGGAACGGGGAAAGATATTGACATGATTCAACAAACTTCATCTGCTTAGGAAATATGCGCACCCGCAGGAAAAGTTCCGTGTCTCTATCTCTTATAGTCTCCGAGATCTAGGCGTTCATACAGACGGACAGACGGACGGACGGACATGGCTCAATCGCTACCCGAGGTTATGATAAGCATTTTGGTATAAAGGACTTGGGGTCTGCCACGCCTCCTTCTGTCCGTTACATACATTGCACAAATCTAGTATACCCTTTGTACCTATATGTACAGGGTATAAAAATTTTATTTTTATTAAAACAAAAATAAGTATTGAATCCGTACGCAGAATGTACCATAACAATAACAGAAATAACAATAAAAAAAAAATGTGGTACAGTCGAGGCGGTGCCCGACAGTGGGATACCCTGTACCTTTTGTGTCAAAAAAATTGTTCCTGCATATTCCATCTAAGAACTTTCCAATTGGAATTTTTTTTTTTTTTTTTGGTGGAAAACGATATTTATACCTTTAAGTTCCGTAAATTTGTACCGATTTTGATGAAAATCGAAAGTTACGTCAAAGAAGCTATTTTAATTATATTGGGTAAGTTTCAAGTTGATATGTTAAGGGGTGTGGGAGAAAACACGGTAAATCGATTGCGGGGGGTGGGGGGACCACATCGATAAAATTTCGATGTGGATTTGTTCATTAGAGCCACATGAATGAGCTTACCAAAAATTGTGATTCTAGGTCACTTGCAGCCATAATTGCGTAGAGTCAAATATTGACGCAGTTTATTGGCAAGGGGTGGTGAAATTTGCACATTTTTGACTATAACTTCTGTTGTATTTGTCCGATTTTGTTCATTTTTTACACATAGATGCATGTAACTACAACGCATAGCTCTGTTAAATTTCAAATGAAAATATTAAACGGTGTGGCTAAAAACCGCGAAAATCTACAGCGGGGGAACGGGGAAAGATATTGACATGATTCAACAAACTTCATCTGCTTAGGAAATATGCGCACCAGCAGGTAAAGTTCCGTGTCTCTAGCTTTTATAGTCTCTGAGATCTAGGCGTTCATACGGACGGACGGACGGACGGACGGACGGACGGACGGACGGACGGACAGACGGACGGACGGACATGGCTCAATCGCTACCCGAGGTTATGATAAGCATTTTGGTATAAAGGACTTGGGGTCTGCCACGCCTCCTTCTGTCCGTTACATACATTGCACAAACCTAGTATACCCTTTGTACCTATAGGTACAGGGTATAAAAACCAAACTTCGTCCACTAAACACGAGGATTAATAATATAGAGGTATTACAAAAAAATGTATACATACTATATGATTTTTTTATTGTTTTTCAACAAACATATTTTTATTACAATTCTCAGACTTGGTCAGCTTTCATGTTTAACTATGTTCGTGTGCAACATTTACACCGTCATTATATTCATGTTTGACATACTCTCAACTTTGACCTTTAGAACTAAGACCAGAAAAACACAATACTACCAAAAACTTGCCCTTAACCTTAGTTATAGTTATAGTTACTTATGAGAGTTAACTACTAAAAACCTAATTACTAAACATGACTAAAGACTTGTAGGCCAATATTTTTCTTTTTTTAACTCAGCTGCAATGTGTGTGTGCCTAGGGGTTTGTGTGTGAATCATGTTCACTTCAACCAGACTCGGTTTACACTTTGCACCTGAGGCCCTTTTTTCAAACCGAACTCAATAGTGAGCCAGACAGAGGAAAAGAATTGGCCAAAGGAGCAACACGAACATTTTTAGGGATTTGGAGTCAAACAACTTTGAGCCATGTATGAACATGCAAACAGCCCAAAAGAGCTACCAAGAGGCTCCTACGAACCCGACACGGCATATTACGGATTAAACTATTCCTTTTACCCCAACAAACGCTTAAAAAGTTAATCCTTTACTCAAGGAACGTTCGCAAAAAAAATGGGCGGGTTATTTCTCTGTGACTTTTTTTGGTGGAATTTAAATCTTTCTTTTCTGCAAATTAAAAAAATTGTAAATTATTAAATTTTTTTTTAACATTTTCATGAATTTAAAAAAACACAATTTATTATTTAAACGTCTTTGTGAGTTTTTTTCAATTATAATCCTACTATCGGCAATGCGGCTTTACAAAAATGTTATGTAATTAATAAAAATATATTCGTTCACTTTGTGGAACTTTTTTAATTATTTTAAAATAATAAGTTTCAGTTAAAAAATGTTGTCTATATACAGATAGTTTACTATATAAGTGGTTATAAGATCTTTTGTGAAAAAGCTGAATATTTCAAAAGATTCGTAGTAGGAAGAAGTCGTTGTAGAGATTTTCGGTATTCGACTGTTTTTTTATGTTTATTTTTAACAAACAAGTGTGGTATATATTAAACATTAATAAACAAATGAAGCGGTATTACACAAAAAACTAATCACAGTCTCCAGTCGAGCGCTCGTGACAAAAATTCTTATATATAATTCTAATTTCCAAAGATATATAACAATGGTAATTAAATGATTAAAGATTTATATAAGTGTTTAAGTGTGGTTGCATTGAAAAGGATATGAAAAAACACAGATTATGCGTTGTTCGACTGTTTATGGGTTGTAATCACAGAAATTTATGATTACTTTTATAAATATCACGAAAGCCATTCACGCTAACTTTAATCGTTGTTGATTCCATCAATTATATTTTAAATTTTCTAAAATACTACGGAGATTTTGAATTGTTAGAGCTCTTTGGTATAATATCCAATGCTTCAAAACAATAAAAACTATAAACTATAATTTTGTATTAAGATGTACTCAGAAGTCACAGGTTCAGGGCGTATTATTATCAGAATGTTCCAACAGTTGAACCACTTCTTTTTATTATATTAGGTGTACAACCGTTTTTCGGTGCACGAATGCAGTGCATGTGCTGTTACCAATACGAAGATTAAATTGGTTTAAAATAAGCTTAGTCCTCTGCCAAAATAATGACATAACCAAATCCGTGAACTTGTACTTTCATTAAAAATGTATCCCTGATCGAAGAGATCGAAGTTCTGACTTCCTGTTACAATTTAAAGAAAAGGCTCATCGAATACTCAAAAGAACTTATAATAAGACTGCTCTTAGTGGAAGAAAATGTCGTGAGTGATTTCTGCACTTCCAGACGCAAAAAGAAATGGCAATATCATTGAGAGAGTACGCCTTAAAGCCATCGGAATGATTCAGAAACGAGGAAATTGGGTTCCGTACGAGTTGAAGAAGAGAGATGTTGTGCGGCGTTTCTTCACTTGCGAACAGCCGCTTCAAATACACAATCGGAAGGGGATTTTATATGGAATTGTGATCGACGACGAAAAATGGGTCCACTACGATAATCCCAACAGCAAAAAACTATGGAGAATTCCTGGACATGCCTCCACGTCGATGGCTAGACGAAGCTCTGTATTTGGTGGGAGCAGCTCGGTGTAGTATACTATGAGCTTCTGAAACCGGGAGAAACCATCACAGGAGATCGGTATTGAAGGAAAAATGGCCACAGTACCGAGAGAGACACGACAAAGTCGTCCTCCAGCATGACAATGCTCGAAGCCATGTCGCCAGGCCGGTCAAGTCACCCGCTGTACTCTTCAGATATTGCTGCTTCGGATTACCATTGGTTTCCACTCTTATGAAGAAGTCAAAAAATGGAGCAATTCGTGGATCGCCTCAAAAGATTCCTCGTTTTTTCGAAATGGTATCCCACAACTACCAGAAAGATGGGAAAGTACTTTCAATAATAAATATATTGCCACTTTTTTACAATAAAGCCTCAAACATTGAGAAAAAACGGTGGAAGCAAAGTTGTACACCTAATAATTACAACTATATTGTTTTTGTTGTTATTGTTTTAAAAAAAATTTCAATTTAGTTCAACTCTTAAAAATAACAAACAAGAAAAACTTGAGGTTATTGAAATTACGATTACAAGGATGTTTAGCTCTGGGTCCGACATTCGTTTGCCCGACAATGCACATGTTTATGTATCATGTTTGGCTTGCTGTTTGTTGCTTTTAACCTTTTGTATTAACTTGGCTTTTATTTCACCATAACCATTGCTTCTGTTGCGTTCCTATTGTTAGCACTCTGTTTAAACGAGTTAAGTATCGTTTATTGTTTTGATAAATCAAAATGCTACTATGCCCATTTCTAGATCCTGCCCAAAACTGTACCTTGGTTTGTAGATTTAATTGTAAGCTAGTCAGCTCAGGATAAACACTTATTTGTAATCCTGTATTGTATTATTGTGCTTACATTTCTATGGTCAGAGTTAGACCTTATAGCTTTTGATTCTATATATTACGTATACGTCATATTGACTTGGGGGAAACGTCTGTGTTTGATTTCTAGTCGCTGTTAGTTAATCCGTTGTCGTTAGTCATTCAATTAGTCTGCATTCAATGGCTGAAAATAACAATGTTGATTATAAAGGGAGCAAAGGGATTTTCAAATAGTAGGGCCAAGGAGCCTAAAAGTGTCTTTTGGCACACTTTTATATAGATACGTTTTAGATTGTACGCAACCAAAATAGGTAATTGTCTTAGTAAGGGATGGCGAGGGTATTTTTCGAAAGTTAACCATTATTTGTTGATTTGGCACACCTGACTCTAACAACCAAAGTTGGTGACTCTAGCTGGTTTATTCATGAAAAAATTCAAATTATGTGGCAATTAGTAGGAGAGAAGTCAAAAGTTAAAACTCTTATATTTTTATAGTGGATACGGCAGTCGCTGTCTTACCCAAAACAGATTCAAGAAAATCTATAATAAATGAAAATAATTTGAGCAATTTACTTCCATAAAATATTCAAACTTTGACTAATAACTGTAAAATTCCATTGGAGTAAGATTGAATCAAAATGAATGTATACAAATATTTTCTTCAAAAAAATCACTGAAATTGTAAGTTTGTAAAAATTTAGTAGTACATGAGCAATAATATTTGGTTACTAATATAAATGCCATGGAAAATTAAAAAATTAAAAATTTCAAATATCCTTCGAAATTGGCTGTACGGCCTAATTTTTGAAGTTCTGAAAGTAAGCTTTAACGATTTATAGACGTACCAAGACCGAGAAGAACTTAATAAAATGTCTCTAAGCAAATCGGTTCTCGAGTTATAGTATTGTAGGCACTCGGAAGAAAAGTAGGTCTTGTCACAAAAAAATTATTTAAACAAGAACTAGTAAATAGATTCGAATGCATTGCTTTAAAAATTATAGTTGACCTTCTGATTGTTTAAACTTTAGATAAAAACTAAAACTTACGGTCACCTAAGAGAAGTTTGACTATGTTGGAAGAATCCCTTATTAACAAGACTGAATAATTTGTGTTTTTTTTTGGCGGAATCTTTTATTTAATTTTGGTTTTTTTATAAAACTTTTTCAGTAAATTTATATACTACATAAGCTGCCAAAAATTTATGATATAATAATATTTATTATATCCACTAAGATTAAGATTAAGATTATTAAGATTGTCTTATTGCATATATTTTATAATTAAAATTTTATAGTGAATACAATGAGTATTAATGAATCAGGCACCACAATTTTTCAATTTAAAATATTTTGATAGATAATTTTTATAATTTTTCTTAAAATTGTGTCCGAAAAAATAAGAAATAGATCTAAAATATTATATATAATACAATATAATGGACCACGAGATAGTTTTATGTTTCTAGCTCTTTTCTTCTCCGTATTAGAGTCATGTTGATCAACCGAGGCGTGCCAACAATATTTTAAAACGAATATTGACTTGGAATACTGGCATAGTGGAGTTCATTTACACATACATTTTTTATTGTTCATTAAAGAAAATCGGCAGTCCAGATTGTTCTAGGTGAATGTTTTTATCCTAGAGATCTTTACTGTCCTCTCTTGATTAAACCTTGGCCTGTAAATGTAGTCACAAAAATTTGTCTGCCAACAGAGTAAGAAATCGACAAAGTGGTCTGCAATTAATTAGCCCGGCTTTATGAATTAATGATTGAAAATCCCAACTGAATTTTAGTTGAAATTCGACGTGGTTCCTTTTGGCCAACTTAGTAAGTGTCTTTATGAAAATTGCTCATCCGCCCTGTGTAACGAAGCAGCCCACACAACGCTATTGTTATTGATGCTGTCTTTTCTTTGTCGGCACATTGCAGACATTTTGCTCATTATATTGCCAAGATTAATGCCCATTTTGTTTGCTTTGCGGCTAACCAAGTTATTTATATGAAATTAGCCACAAAGAGGTACGTTGAGCCAAAGTCATAGCCATGGCTGCAACCAAAGCCGTTGCAAGATGTAGACAATGGTCAAAGCATTTTGTGGTTAATATTGACCATGTACTCAAATGAAAATACATTGAAAATTTATTTGTGTTAATTGAAAATTTAATGCGCACATTTAAGATACTTTTCTTTATAATTCACTGACCAATAATACTAATTGCATTTTCTTGCTACATTTTACAGAGTCACACTCTGCTTAAAATTAATTTTGGTAAAAAAGACAACATACAGATACAGAGATACAAATAGCTCACAGTATTCAACAATTTCAAAACATAAAAGAAAAAATGCAATATTATCTAATGATATCTAATAGTGCTTAGATACCCCCAAATTTAGTGACGATATCTCTGTAAATACACCAATTATGCACAAAAAGTTTTCTATGACAGATGGATTACTTGATAACGGCTAAATTCTATAGTATTCTGAGATCTGAGATCTAGACAATCATACGGACTGCCAGAGAGTGATTCGCTAGTCACCCTGATCATACTCCAGGGAACTTTGGGGGTCTACGACGTCGTCTTCTCGATGTTACGTACATACATTTTCGGTGTGGTACGCCCTCTTCGCCCTCATTAATCCAAGTGCAGACGAATGCTCCGTCTGCCGCCTTTATGTAGGCGGGAATCCCACTCGTGGTCAATGCTCGATTAGACGAAGTAGTACAGCGTGTTCAATACCTTCTTTGACAAAGCCTCACATCGCTTCGATGAGAACTCTAAAATTTCTTGCGGGCAAAACCAAGTTTGTGCAGCAGCTTGCCAGGGAGCTGGTCAAGCAGTACTTCCCACCAGTAAACTGGGATTCGATTTACAATAATCCCTATAGCTACGAGGTGCGTTAGTTGGATTCTAATTTATCGTCTAGCTGCCGCAGCTACAATGTATGTAATTTCTGCCTGGATCCCAATCACGATTTGGCAGCGCAATTTCAAATACGCATGTACATGCTGAGGTTTTTGCAATATATTTGATGCATTCCAGCTCATTTTCTCCACTGGTCAAGGTGTTATTTTTGAGCATAGCCCCTAGCTCATCATTTAGTCATCTATTCCTCTGAAATTACCTGTTGAGGCCGTACAGATACAAATCAAATCTAAGGTCTTTATCGCGTCCTATTTGTGCGATGTGGAGAGCTTGTACAAGCAGCAGTATCTAAAGGACATACCTACCCATGCTGAGTTGTTGATCTACGACTGGACGCCGGAACCGCGGCTGTAGTTGGTGAGAATTGAAGAAACTATTTTAAGTTAAAACTTTTATTTTTGTTTCTGGGCCATAAAGAAAAACTTTTAATCAAAGTGTTTGATGATAAACATCTAACAAAAATTGGCTAATTCACAAACAAAGTTTTTGTTGTCCGACAAATTTTATAAGCAAATTTGAATTTATGTAGCCTTTAAATTGACAATTTTGAAGAGATTGGGAATAGTTTGCTTAGCTTTAAGTTGTTAAAAGGTAAAGATTGCTTGTATTTAAAACCTCTGACGTAAGGTAAGGGGTATATTAATATTGTACAAATAAATGCAACGTAGAAAATGAGACTCTGAAAACCCTTCAATACCTCTTTCTCCTTGCTTTATTAAAAATAAATTTGAAAATAAGTCCATTACCAGTGGTTCGTGATTCTTTAACATTCTTAACGTCATCTGACTGCGCATACATTCGATATTTCACAATAATTTCTTAGATAAAATGATTTGTTATTAAATGTTGAGTTATTTAAGAAACAAATAATTTCAACTAACCCATCGGTAATAATTAAAATAGTTTTAAGTGCTGAGCCTTTCCCACTGGGCCTTAGTCAAGTCTAGTCGCTATAGCTTTAAACAAACTTTGATCCTATTTGTAATAGTATAAAAGCTGTTTATTAATAAATAAATAATTTAAAATAGTTATAAAAAAACCCATCAAGAAAGAAAATTAATGTTAGCGATTACCATTTTTAAATCCTTTTTGGCTTCGATGCACTTTTAGTAAAGATTTTTGTTGACTTCGCAAATCTTAAAGGATTTATTTTAAATGGCAAAGTGGTACATTAAGAGATTATTTTGCTTTATATAAAATATGCATATATATTTTTTTTTATTAACCTTTTTTTTATTGCAAAAATTGTGCTTTGTCTCGGTAGCAAATGGTTCAAATTCCCTACAGCAATTATCCACGATATCTTTAATATCTCCCAATTTACTTTAACAGAATTGGTGACACTAATATTGTTAATGTATATATTCATATGTATAATAATTTAATAAAAACGATTTTGTGTTTTGTTGTAGTCAAAAAAAAGATACCTAACTGGTTTTCAATAAGAGTTGTAGCTTTTTTCGATTATGTAAAGTTTTTAGGCTTGTATTTGATTTCCGTTTTAAGAAGAATTTTAGGTTGAAAGTGATAAAAAAATTATGCGACATTTATGCCTACAATATGACAATGGTGGCCGTCCTACATTTTTTGCAAATTTTGGTCAAAACTGAAAACGAATAAAATCAAAATTTGGTCAGCACCAAAACTGTAGAGGAATCCTCTAAGAGGACATGGTAGCAAGTAATGTGGATTTTTGCATGTATCAACAACCACAACAGAAAGACCAAACTCGAAAGCCGCTAAAATGCATCAAAAAAATTTCACCAAAAAGTCAATCAGCAAATTTCGCATGAGCAAATTTGCACATTCACAGCCTGCCACGCCTTACTGTCTAACCTGTAAATCAAAATGACACAAAATGGCGTGAAGCCATGCTAGCAGCCGCAACAAAATGGGGTCTGGTCTGACACCCTACCTTTAAACTGTTTCTTATTAATGACAGAGAAAGGGCTTGACGTTAACACGGACACTCACGCGGGTAAAAAGTAGAATATATACGAGGAATTACACGATTGCGACTAGTTAATACAAATTGAATATGCTCTAGTAACCGTAGAGATTATTGTTGCAAATTGCTTAAGGATAAATCAATGTTGACTATGGAAAACTATGTTTATTTGGTGATGTCAATCATTTTTGTTTAATAGTCTCACATGAGTCTACTTACAAAATTAAGTTAATCTATAAAGTTAGATATTGCGCATCCATTAGCATCCTCCCCACTTTCACAAAAGTCTGGAAGAGGCGAATGGTCACAAGGATCACTGAGATTGGCAATTATCTTTCTGACCATCAATTAGGCCTTGGGGAAGACCATGGCACCGTCGAGCAGTTTAACGAAGTGGTGTCTTATGATAGTGAATAATGTATTTTAGTATACTTCGCTCCCAAACGACCCCATGTTTTGGCTTGCTTTGATCCTATCTAAAGGAAGAAGCTTTCAAATTAAAATTAACAACAGTGCAAGGCCCATGAGGAGCGGGAGTTCTGCATGAAAGCGTGCAGGCGCCTCTACTCCACAACTTGTACACTGCTGACATTCCAACCTCCACGGAGTTGACACAGATTGTAGACAACGGCAAATTGTTGATAGCTACATACCACACGCCGACGATCAGGTGACACTCTACTCAGCTAATGGAATCCAGGTACATATCCGTCTCACTCTTCAAAGTGAAGCCCAATATCATGGAGTAACCCATGATAAGCGACTAACATTCCGAGATCACATTAATACTACACTAAAAAGCTGCTATACAAAAAGGGAAAAAATTATTTAGAAATGTAGCCAGCTCCCTTTATGCGGTATGGCGGTTTGAACGAATCGCTTATGTATCCAGAGATTCGCAAATAAGGCATATCTTCTAATTAGAGGCTGCGAAAGGTACGTAAGAAATTTCACCTTACACCATACCTCAGTCTGGAGAGAGTAGAGCTCCTTATCAAGCCGTTATAATGAGCGTCTAGCCCGACAACAAAATTGGCTTGCAAAAAACCTGCTCATTAACAACCCAATTAAGAGATTAAAATTAGCCGAAGGCCTATGCTGCCAGAGCTATAAATAAGCACCTTTCCTTATTAGTTTAGTTTTTAAGCTACTCTAATAATATTAATAAATAAGAGATTAAAATAAAAAATATTCTAACTACCTAACCATCACTTTAAACTCTCTCAACACTGCACACATATGCAGCTAGCGTTGATCGCTCAGAGAGCAGAAAACTATTGCGACCTTATATGATGCTCGTTAATACATAGGGAAACCCTAATCCTTTTGTTTTAAAGTCAAAACTTCACAGAAAATCTTCTAAGGCTGGTGTTGTCGGAGAAATTCTACCTTTTGTACAATTTCCTTTTTTTCATTTATTTGCCTCCAAAACAATCATGGCGTCTCGTTACGCCATTGTAATTTATTTACAATTTTAGCACGCCTTTAACTGACAGACTGGGAGAAATTGGGAAAAAAAACAACGATAAACCACAATGAGAAACAACGTAATGCGACGACATCCGGCATTCTGACAGTCATTGGTCGGTTATATGGACTTTTGGTCTCTTGTTTGGTTTGTTTGTTGGATGGTTCATCGGTTTCCCGGTTGGGAAAACGCATTACGCATGCACTTTGCTCAACACTTGTGTTAATTTTATGCTATGTTGCATGCCACATCCTCACTGGGGGAGAGCTTGTGTATTTGTGGGAGCGTTTGTTTAAATATTCATTGCAAATTCCAATTGCATTTTCACTTAAATTGGCAATACCAACAACGCCAACAACAACAACTACAGCTCGTTGCTTTTTTTTAAACGGTTGTTGGCTGATCAGAACTTCAATTGCCTTTGCCTAGTTAAATGATTCAGCTGCTGCTCTCGTTGTTCAACATTGGACTTTTTGAAGGATCGAAAGAAAAGAAACAAAAAAACATTTTGTGAGTTATATGTGTAATTTGAAAGTATGAGCCCTATCACACACTAAGTTATATTTAGTGTGTAGCGATTTGTTTTTGTGTCAATATTGGATTATAACCTTTATTTATCGGATGATTGCCAATAAATAAATATATGATAAAAAAATAAAAAAAAAAAATAAAAAAAGTATGAGAACTTGGGAATGCAGGTAATATTCAATTTGTACTTTTTTTGATCAAGTTTGACTATTTATCGACTTTTCGATAATAAATATTTAGGTTTAGTTAAGTTTTCGTAAATAAATTAGATATTTGAACAATTTGTAGGGGTGCAGGTTGAAGCAAGCTAGTTGTTTTAATAAATTTTTTTGGTAAACAAGTCCACAAATTGATTGGCAACTATCGACAAAGTCAGCTGACTATTAGTGCAATATTGTGCAACACCGATAGCTACCGCTCTGGCAACGCGTATGCGATGTTATCAAACATCGATAAGCAACAGCTGATCAAGCAGCGTGTGTGGCAAGGCTCAGCTTCTCGTATTCA
Source organism: Chymomyza fuscimana (assembly GCA_949987675.1). NCBI lineage: Eukaryota > Metazoa > Arthropoda > Insecta > Diptera > Drosophilidae > Chymomyza > Chymomyza fuscimana. Next base: position 38,647,459 of record OX465089.1, read on the forward strand.
TTTCCTGCGGGCTGAAACCTTCATTTTATTTTTCACAACCAAGCCAATAAGACGAGTTTATTGAATCCGCTAGCATCAAGGGTTAATGACACTAGTTTACACGACAAATGAACCTTTTATAAAAAAATGTTTTTTAGGGTAATTTGGGGTAGAGAAACACGAAAATGGAAACCTTTTTTTTCTTAAGCACCGTTTTCGAGAGATTTTCGAAAAACATGTTTTTGGGCACTTTTTTTAGTTATTCCTCAATATCGCGTGAACAAAATTTAGATCGAAAGGTATTGATGTTCTCTTTCCAGTGATATATAATATGTACAGATTAAGTAAAAATTGTCGAAGTTACAGGCAACCAAAGTAGAAAAAAAGTGTAATTTTTGACCATTTTTCAAAATTACACATTTTCGGTATACTTTTATTAACGAAATATAAAAGAAGAAAAAAAAAAGTTACAGGTTATCTAAGGATGCATTTTATTCAATTCAAACGTTTGTGAGTTGTTTTTAGAAACATTATACTTTCTCTTTGGAATTTAAGTAAGTAACTTCAATTTTTCAAAACACATCTTTTTACCCCATCTTTATATGGCGATGACATTTAATCAAATCTATTTGGTGCAATAAATTTAAAAAAAAACTACGGGTTTTTAAATTATCTGCCTAAAATTATATAATTTTAATAAATGTGAATTTGAACAAAAAAAATAAACAAAGGTAACTTATTTATAATGAATGAAATTTCAAAGATGTTAATTTTTTTAACTAAATATAAATGTTGCATAAAAACCTACGGGTAGTCGGCTTTATCACGATAGCGACTATGTGTACAGAATTAAGTCGATAAAGAATGTCAAACATGGCTGGAGAACTTGTCCCTTGACTGCCATCCAGCAAAAATAATTAATTAAGAAAACAACGAAAAAGTGTGAAAATTGTCCTTAAAATTCGTCGTGTGTCTAAAAAAGAGATAACATACAAAAATGGGTACGCACACTATATTTACAAGAAACTTTGGCCACAAAACGGGTACGCCTCTTCCTGTTCCAAGATTGCTGAATTTTCTGCAAAAAATTGCAACCCAAATCTGTTGCCAAGGAAATATTCGCAATGAGGGATACGGATATGCAGCATATTATAATTGGTGGAGAGATTTGGGTCTACAATAACCAAGTCCTTGCTCAACTTTTGGTTCCAAAGTATAATTCGAAAAAAAGACTCGAGGTTGTTGTGGGTTCTTGAATCAATTCGAACGTCATTCGCCATTCATTTCAGTTTATTTATAAATTCTCTTGCAACAGGAACTTGCACAGAAGCTTTAATGGCAGACAAGGCTACAAGCGCACTAAATGGAATTGAATTGAGTTTCTGTCAACAGCAAGGACAACAACAGGAACAACAGCCGCCAGATGACGTACTTTAGTTGACGTCGTAGTTAACTGTCCGCCTCTGGTTCTTTAGTTGGGCTAGGCCTGTCATCTGTCGTCAACAAACACATCTTCACTCACGCACTCCCTCATACAGATGCAACTGCATGCATGTATTTATATTGTATATCGAATAAATGAAGATGACAATAATGATTGACATTGTTGACTTAAGTCATTACACATTGCCTGCAAGTTATTATTGTTGTTGTTGCTGCTGCTGCAACAACTGGCCATAATGCTTTCTTTTGAGTTCGTCTCTGTATGTGAGTATCTGTGTGTGTACTGAAAAAGAAGAAGCAGAGGATCTTTTTTAAAAAAAAGTCAAGAGTAGTATACACTTTCAAAGTTTTCCAAAAAAATAGGTAATATCTTTTCTTTATATCGCTGTGTTGGGGAATGGCTGTGAATAAGCGTTGCTTTAAGAAAATAGGTAACGTTTCGCTGTTTATTGGGCTCACATGTCACATGTCTAAAAAACAGATTTTGTGGCTGTAGCTTTTTCATTAATGAAATAGAGTCGACAACTGTTGCAGTTAATGGGTGAGGAGGTTTTTATTTGGTTACTGTGCCAATTTCGACAATATAATCTACTTTATCTTAAGTATATGAGCCTTTATAATTAATATTTTTAATTTGAACACAATAATTTATACTAAAATATTATTTTATATTTTTTACAAAATAAAAACTGTTGCAGAATTATCAGGATTCGCCGCGCTGAAACCGAATTCACTGTCACAATTTGTCTTAGACGTCTTGGTTCAACCGTCACCACAGACAACAACTAAGAAGAATAATAAATTGTGATATACTGCCAGCTTACTAACTCAATCTAATCTGTCAATACAAATCAAACTTATCACCTTTTTTAGGTAATACACCAAAATCTTTTCGCACTAATTTTATATTTATGTAGGAGAGACAGTTGGCAGCTGATCAACTGCCACTTCAGCCATAAAAGGGTTAGCAGGCTCACGTTTGGGGTTATAAAGGCAGGTAGAAGAGTTGGCAGCACCAAATAAATATAAATTGAGAGACAAGTCTATTAATCAATATTATAATTAATGTACAACTTATATTCTAGTTCAAGTCAAGTTAAATAAAGTAATGGTTAATGTTCAAGAAAAACTTAATTATGACATAGATATAGCAGCTCAATGTCAATGTCTTACAATTTTTTTGTTTTTTGTGCTGGTAGACCCCCTTTCAACTGATTTCTATTTTATCAATCAACAGACTCGGACGAACAATCAAAATCAAAAACATTCACACGATATTAGCCAGGTAGTATATTCATAAATCTAAAAAGATGGTGTACGTTAAAGTCGGGCGCGGACATCTTTGGACATCTTTACATTATTGGCTTGCACAAACTTAATATACCCTTTGTACCATAAAGTACAGGGTATAAAAAAATACACATTTCCTGAATGTTTTTCTGGCCACAAAAACATGAAAAATATTCAATTAAACATATTTGCACAAACAACAATAAAAAAAAACACTCTCAGCGTACACTCTCAGCGTTAAGCCCCCGGATATCAAGGGAACGTAATAACATTGCGCCGAACGGAGCAAGCAAACCAAACTTCATTAGAAAGTAGTTAAAAGGCATACTCGTTATTTTTATGATATCCTAAAAAAAAAATAAGCTTGAATGGGTACATTCCTTTAAGAAAAGGGCATATTCAATTCATAACAACTGTTTTTAAAATTGTCAAGGTCTTATGTTAGACAGTAGGAACCACAGCTACGAAGTTTGAATCAGTCTAGACGGAGTCCTGAACAAATTTAGCTATACATACATAAAGTAAATATGCAGCTCGCGTCATTCACAAGTCGCCAAAAAACTTTTTTAAGACAGAGTGAATATAGTTTTTTATCGACAAAGTAGCTGATTTTTTCTGAGTCGATAACTCTTAGCCAAAAATGCTATGACCGCAGTGGTCTCTGACGTTTGGTAACAGGCTGAGTACAGCTGCCCAGATAGTTGTTTTCCTTAAATTAATCGACATCATTGTGCCTATCGATCCAACTATCTCCGCTTCAGTATCTTTAACTATTACAAGCAAACACTGAAATCCATCGAAACCTAAGAAGTCCATAACAATGTTGGACAATTGGAGTTGTTGAGCTACTGAGCTTATGCCTTCTTGGCATAACTTACATATAAGATATATAATTTGGTTTAACTAAGCACAAAAAGTTCCGAGTTTATATTGCAGGCAGCCCCGATATAGGCTGTGCAATTAACTATTATAAGTTGCGATATAAAATTAACCGGCCAAGCGCACTCAAATAGCCGTTCCGTTGCGAATGATAGCAAAAAAGAACTGTTCTAATGAGATGAGAGCAATAGATAGCAATAACAATCTTTGTGATGAGCAAAAAGGAATTAAAGTATGACTTAAGCTTAGTTAATTGATCGATCCGAGATATCGATGATAACTTTAAAAATACTTAAAACTATTAAGTTCAGCAATTGTTAGCTGCTGCTCCGAACAGAAGTATTATGCCAAAAAATTACTATTTGTGGAACCTAATAGTACTAAATTATGAAATTAATTTATGAATTATTTTTTCTTTATTTATTTTGGTTTTATGGTATTTTAGAGCCTATCTCAGAACCCTCGGCTATTGGCATGTTTGGACCAAGGATTCACCAGCTCAACTTCCATATGGAAAGGCCTGTCACATGCAAAGTTTATACTGTAGTTTTTTTTAAGTGGACCCTTTGTTATCAATCTCAATTAGGGTATCTTAAAGTTGACATACATTCTATCGGCATCTTTGTATTTGTTGCTGTTTTTGGAATAACCTGACACAAATGGAAAAATATTAAGACCCAAACCGCAATGAAAACCAAAAAAAAAGCAACATATTTGTTTTTCACTTTATTCGACAATTGAATGGAATTTCCAAGAATTAAATACCAAATACAAAATTATGGTCTACAAGAAGAATCTGAAACAAACAAATTCAATTTATTTCATATAAGAAGGCAACATAGGGAAAATAAAAACAGTTTTGAAAATGCAGGAGGCTATAGTCGCATTAGAATCCATTGATGACACTAATGAGCACCAAATATGCATTCAGCAACATTTTGATTTAGTACTTGGCGTAAATATTTGCGGACAGGCCACATAACATATTGAAAAAGTGGAATTTTATACGGAGACAAGATTTTCCCATTTTGTTGGGTTCATTTTTTGTTTTTCGAATTTTCCCATTTGTTGTGTGAATTATGCAATTTATACCAAGCTTAACTTTTCATGCGGTTACGTATTTGTATTTGTAAATTTATTTTGGTGTTTGGTATTGTAGCAACTGCTATGATTATAAATTCTATGCCAGCACGTAATATGGAAATTAAAATCCTAAAGCTAAGCAAACTGCAGCAGAATCATAGCAGAAAGTACGGATTAGGCACAAGAGACGGGACAACAAATTGCAGCAAGAAGCTAACTGTGGCAAGCACATTGATTTAATTACATTGCCGTGGAACGAATTGCGAACTAAATGGAGGCAGGTCAGGCGCCTTGAGGTGGGCTTGACAAATGCATGTGTCAAAAAATAAACTGAACACGAAACGGTTTAAGCTAAAGAAAATTGAGAAAAGTAGCATTAAAATGGAGGTATCTTTGTCTTAAAAATTGGTTACGACCACAACATAAGCAAAAGATTGAAAGTTGAAGAAATTAAATTAAATAGTGAAATAAAAAGCTTCAAGAGACAGATATCCTTTGATTATGTACCATAGAAGTATTTTTTAATTAAATTTTATTAATCCATTTTATACGACTTTTATTTACTTCTATAAAAAATATTTGCTAGCTAAATTATTACTAACTATAAAAACTACAGCACAGTATTATAAAATTACTAACAAAAATGTACGCATTGCCCAACACTGGTAGTAATTAGTGCACTGCCATAAAAGACTGTTGCCTGTGTAATATTTTTTCAAGAAATTTGCGCTTATCAGCAATATAACACAACGTAAAAGCCTTAATAGGGCAACTAGAACGAAACAAGAGAAAGAAATGGTTCCACAAAAGAAATTATTCTACCTCGTAAAACTCAAGGCATAAAGTCAAACCACAAAACCGTACGACATACTCATAAAACTAAATGTTATAACTTACTGAGTGACTGAAAGACGACAAAGTAGCTGCGTTTGTTGGTACCAGCACATCAGGTTAAGAGGTCTCAAGGGGGATTGAAAGGTTGAAACTGCGTCCAGCGTCATTACCAGCAGCAAGTGCCATCGACAACCCCTCGCTCACCGCTAGATGGTTTCGTATAAAAAAATATGTTTAAGAGAACCCCCAAAGAAAATTTCTGCTTACGCTCCTGGCCAAGTGAAACTGGCTTACTACGCCTCAAGTTGCAAATAAGCCTGTAATTAGTGAAGCAAAATAATAAAAAAAAAAACCATTCAAAAGCTTGCATCCTTTCCACCAATCCAACATCACTTGCATTTCCCGAGACAGGAAATGTGCTCAAACAGGAAAACTGCAAAACAAAATGAAATAAAATATCAGTGTTGTATATAATTATACCCTGTTCCCATAAGAAAACGTAACACAAGCTATTTGAAACGCATATTACAGGCACACAAGCTTCACTTACAATAAGTTTTTCATCCAAAATTCCCATATATGGTATACATATTTTTTTTTTTCTATTTGTCTGTCTGTCTGTCTGTCAAAAAAACGTGCTTGGTGTAAAATTAGAATTGCTTGAACTCAAATCACGACGACCATATAAATCAACGTCACAATCATAATTGGCTTTTTGACACACATAAAATTATGTAAGACCAAAAGTGTGACAATTATTGGGATAATAATTCAATTAATATTGCTAACGAATACTGAAACTGACAAAAAATAAAAGATTGTTCCGATATCCTGTAGTCTAAATAATGTATTCAGTCTTCAAAAACAAGGAAGCACTTGACATAATAGACGACATAATAAACATACTGTTAGGATAGGTAAATGTATAGAAATCAATATGGTTTTGAATTCTAGTTTCCATTTTATGTATTTCTTTAAACAAATTTTCTTGATGTCAACTGATGATATAGAGATTACAAAGACAAAATAAAATTTTTCGAAGTGCGTACTAATATGTGCCATAAATAGGAAAAATTAGCTTAAGGTCTTAGCTGCTACAGCAAAAATTTAATTTAGACGAAATTTATTACAACGATCCATTCTTTTTCAAATATTTATAAAAAGGAAAATATAAATATATGGTATAAATGCGGACAATGGATTCGTTTCCATTCAACTGTTTTAGAACAAATTATATTTTTGCTGTAAATTAGCAAAGTTTGTGCTCCTATTGGGAACCGTTCCGAATTAAATATTTTAACCAAATGCTTATTTTTAATTAAAATAGTGACTTTAATTATTGCTAACTACGAATGTTATTTGCTTACAATTTCTGTTTATTTAAAAAAATTCAAAGTAAAATCTTAAAATAAGCATATGTTAGCCTTCATATAAAGATTTTTATATAAGAAAAAGAAGCAGCCAAATTAATAGAAAACCTCAAACAAAAGTTGAAGAAAATCAATAAAACGAGTGCAAGGAAGGAACAACCGGAGTAGGGACTAAAAACTTTGGCAATGAAGTGGCACGCCTGGAATAGGTTGGGTTTTGGCTTTGCCATTATTTTTATTAATGAAATCTTAGGGGCAAGCAAATAGAAGAAACTGGGACACCAACATTCTTCCGTCATTTCAGACAAAAATTAAACCAAATAATAAAAATAAATAAGACAGAAAGGAGAGAAGTTTAAAGTAAGTTAAAAAAGTTATCAAAGTGCCATAAAGCATTACTTTTATTTTTTTCTACATCTTTCCGCTGTCGCATAAAAGAATATTTTCATAAGCAGCCACTCTGTGAAAAATATAAAATTGTTAAACTCAAAGTTTTATGTATGCCCAGAAGCAAAAATGGCGGGAACCGCTTTTCATATCGACTGCATCTTGACAAACTTAAAACTCAATTCTTTCAGATTTGTAATTTTCAGCGTAATTTCAGATGAACAAAAAGTTGAAGTTCACTTAATTAATAATGTTAATAATGTAGAATATAAAGCTTAATTAAATTAAAGCAGTATGTATGAATGGGAGTTACTTTAAAGCAGTATTTAGTTTGTCTTTCGGCATCAATAAAGTCCTGCATGCATTTTTTCAAAACCAACTCTAATTTCTCTCTCTAAATTCTCTAGCTCTTATAGTCTCCGAAATCTAGGTGTTCATACAGACAGGCAGACAGACGGACGGACGATTACTACAAATATTAAAAGGGTTTTTTTTTATTGACACAAAATACATTAAAATTTAAGAAAGTTATGGTACTTAAAAACTTTTTTCAATTGTAAACTGCTTGTATAGTGGCTTGCATTTAAATACTATTGTTTTTATATTAAATTATGCACGAATATATTTTCATTGGGAAAAGGGTACAGAGTGTCGCACTGTCGAGCATGACACCGATGGTATCATATTTATTATTTATTTTTATTTTGTTAGGGGAAATAAAAGAGACTACAGTAAAAAAGGATATAAAGATGCCTTTTAAAAGTTTTAAAATGCAGATCGATGCGAGTCGTCCAATGCTGAGAAAGTTGATTAATGGGTTTGCTCGGTATTTAAACCGTTTTTAAACGACAAATTCATACCCAAATCTAATTAAAAATCTCTCAAAGTCTTGAATACCAAAACTCGCAATGGCAAATCAAAGTCTAGAGCAGGTCCCATAATCTTATAAACAAAAACAAAGTGCACCAATGTAACACACTCCACAAAAACACAAATAACAAGGAAAATAATTTATAAAAATTAAGGAAAACGTGCAAATAAGCATTAAAAGCGGAGAAAAATGTCGAAACGATAAATAACCAGCAAAATATTTACGAAACGATAAGTTCTTATTTTGGCAAAAACTAACACGCAAAGTGTTGAAACAAAACTACAATCATAACTCATTTGCTCACGCGAAAAGCAGGAAAGGATTTTACGGGGAATACAGCAAAGAGCATGCAAAAGTCGTGAGATTATCGTGACAATAGGAACTCTTTTGGAATTAACTAACTATATACACTCTTGGATATATATTTAGGTACAAATAATAAAATATCATGATTAGGATTAGCATTAATAGGCAACATTATTGGGCGGAAAATATGAAATGAGGTAAGTAAATCTATCGAAGCATGTGTCAAAATTTTGCTTAGATTATGCAATTTTTTATATTGACTACTATAGTTCTTCTTATTAAAAAATAAACCTTATGCTAATTTTTTGATAGTTAAATGGTATATACTCATTTATTACACCAGTATCAGATTAAAGTCCTTTTTAATAATAAATTATTTAACTATCCTTTTGCCTATCATATTGTTTTGATACCCTCTATGTAAATTACAATTTTACATACATTTTAGATACATTTGTTTTATTTTTAAAAGCTTCACATTGGGACAAATATTATTTTTATAACTTTCCCTCTCTGGAAGTCTGTGACAGTAAGTTCTTTTATGGAACTTACTGAAATGATAGATCAAACTTCACGTAACAGTGTCAGGTATGTTGTTTTTGTATACGTCAGCGGATCGAATAAGCTTCAAATAATTGTTTAAAAGCATATATAAGGAAAGCTGAGTTGGTGGAACAGAGGTCTTATAACTTTAAAGGTCGGCTGAAGTCCCAGTTTCGATTTTGAGACGGGCCACATTTTTTGAATGTGTACCATATAGTAGAGTAAACGAAGGCTGAAAAATAGCTCAAAAATGTTTAGTAAATGAAACTTTCAGGGATTGTTTGGCTCTAAGTTTAAGACAGAGTTTTCGTATTCGGGGGAGATCGGCAAGTTACCCTTTCCTGCCAAAATGTGGTTGGTGACGCTTTTTTATGATAACTTGTTTGCTTTCAAACTTAGAGTCATGTCCTTCAGACAAATATTTTTTTTTTTGTTTTGCAAAAACACGAAATTTCCTTTATTTTTATATATTGCATTCTACAGATGTAGTGTTGTCGCCAATCCATGGTTCAGCTGGAGCCATCACGAATAGCCATATGGCCAAATTAAGCCCATATATTAACTATATACGGGGATTCATCTTTTCAATGATCGTCTTTAGACAAATATAATCAGTAATAAAATTATCAACCTTTCAAATAAAATTTAAATTAAAGTGATAGGTCAACTAATACAAGCACAATGGCTGCTTAAAGTTCAAAAAGTGGAAAGGAACTAGTGTTTTTCGAAAAATCTTATTCCAAAATTTGAATGTAGAATAATAGTTCTTAAACACCTTTCGATATCACCTTTCTATTGGTAATGCGAAAGTTATTGCAATTAACAAATATTAATATTGCGATTTTGACAAAAATAAAGTAGACCAAAATAAGTGTATCTCCTGAAATATTGATCCAATATCAAATAGACTTGGTGTTTTGAATTGCTATCCGCAGCCAATGGTATCCTAGAATTTTATGGAATTCTCTCATGGAATATATTCCAATCTCCTAGTCTTTTGGCCAATTTTGTGATGTTACCCCTTATGCCATTTTTCAAAAATCAATTCGAATGTAGTCATTTATAATGCGAGACTTAAACACTAGGAAATTCCGAAATCGATGCATAAATACAAAAATTATAGCAATTGTAACTTTTAGACAAAAATTCAATTTTTCAAAAAATAAGCATATTTCCTTTAAAATTAACTTAATGTCAATAAGACTTGGTGTTTTGAAATGCTCTCGAAGGGTATACATATTTCCAATATCCTAGGCTTTCGTCTTCGTGGCTCAATTTTATCATGTTTCCCCCTTATGAATTAATAGAGATTTTTTTGGCTAATAGCAAACCGAACCACCGACCATCGGGTTACAAAGCGAGTACGCTACCACTACGCTATGGATGGCCACCAATTCTCTATTAATTCAAGACACCGCCGTTCGGATTCGACTATATATATATTATTGAGTCTAGCTAACTTTGAACTAAGTCAACTAGTTCTATCCAGAGTCTAATATGTTTTGGCTTAAGCCACTTTCAACAGTTTTTCTAGGTGTGTGTGTTTGTAATTCATAGAAAAAACAGCCACAGATAACGTGGCGTATGTGTAACATATATGACACATGCCACGTGAAGCCAAAACACATCAATTTGTACTTTGTTTTTTCACACAATGGGAAAGTAGCGACAACAAGAAAATGGCCCAGAGGTAAACAAAAAAAATATTTCATATATAATAACAACAGGCAACAACTTTTATACAGAGTAAGAGGGGAATGAACGAAGCTCAGACAGGAGACTGTGCCAGTCAAAGTAAGACATTTTGTGATAAGCGCACAGGATAACAAGTTGGACGTGACGAGCATGTGAAACATTTTTTAAACTCATCGTTCTTTTAAAAACAATGGGTTGCCACACACTCTTGCTTCATGAGAAATGACAGCAAGTGTCGTAAAGCAAAATATTAATAAAAGATGGCGTACGTCAAAGTCGGGCGCGGACGACTTTGGGATACCCTGTACCACTGCTTGCAATCAAATCCGGTAAATTGCTTAAGAACACCAAAAGACATTTGATTGCCAAATTAGATTATGATACCTTCATAAACAACCAAAAACAGACGAATTTTTAATCAAAAACTTTTTTTTCGACCGATCGGCCCTTTGGGAGCTATATGATATAGTCAACCGATTTTGATAAAATTTGGTATAGTGCTTAGGAACTCTAAAAAACTTCTTAATGCCAAATGTGGTTACGGTATGTTCACAAACAAACGAAACACAACGAATTTTGTACAAAAATCAAATTTTCGACCGATCGATCCTATGGGACCTATATGATATAGTCAACCGATTTTGATAAAATTTGGTACAGTGCTGAGGGTTTCTAAAAAACTTCCGATTGCCAAATTTGGTTATGATATCTTCATAAGCAAACGAATTATCCATCTAAAACTTTTGCTTTTTTTCGAGGTCCTCTGAAACACCCCTATGGGAGCTATATAATGTAGTCCCGATATCAAAAAAATAAAATAAACTTGTCTCCTATGGATTAATAAGGGATCTTATCTGAAAGTTTGGTTGCTCTAGCTCTTACCATCTCTGAGATCTAGGCGTTCATACGGACAGACGGACAGACGGACATGGGTATATCGACTTCTCTAGTCACTCTGATCATAAGGTAACTTTGGGGGGTCTCCGACTTCTTCTTCTGTACGTTACATACATTTTCGGTTTGCACAAACACAATATACCCTTTGTACCATACGGTACAGGGTATAAAAAGGTAAAAGCGTCTAACTTCATGGCGCTAAAAGTTATATACTACATCCTACGAAGTCTGTTCTACTGGTATATTTAGAAAAAAATGTGGTACAGTCGAGGCGGTGCCCGACAGTGGAATACCCTGTACCTTTTGTGTCAAAAAAATTTTTCCTGCATATTCCATCTAAGAACTTTCCAATTGGAATTTATTTTTTTTTGGTGAAAATCGATATTTATACCTATAAGTTCCCTAAATTTTTACCGATTTTGATGAAACTCGAATGTTACGTCAAAGAAGTTATTTAAAGTATATGGGTTAAGTTTCAAGTTGGTATGTTGAGGGGTGTGGGAGAAAACACGGTAAATGGATTGCGGGGGGTGGGGGGACCGCATCGATAAAATTTGGATGTGGATTTGTTCATTAGAGCCACATGAATCAGCTTACCAAAAATTGTGATTCTAGGTCACTTGTTACCATAATTACGAGGAGTCAAATATTGATGCACTTTATGGGCAAGGGGCAGTGAAATTTGTACATTTTTGACTATAACTTTTTCTGTATTTGTCCGATTTTGTTCATTTTTTACACATAGATGCATGTATCCACAACGCATCGCTCTGTTAAATTTCAAATGAAAATATTAAACGGTGTGGCTAAAAACCGCGAAAATCTACAGCGGGGAAACGGGGTAAGATATTGACATGATTCAACAAACTTCATCTGCTTAGGAAATATGCGCACCAGCTGGTAAAGTTTCGTGTCTCTAGCTCTTATAGTCTCCGAGATCTAGGCGTTCATACGGACGGACGGACGGACGGACGGACGGACGGACGGACGGACGGACATGGCTCAATCGCTACCCGAGGTTATGATAAGCATTTTGGTATAAAGGACTTGGGGTCTGCCACGCCTCCTTCTGTCCGTTACATACATTGCACAAATCTAGTATACCCTTTGTACCTATAGGTACAGGGTATAAAAAGTTATCTGACTGAAAAGGTTTAAGTTTTATGTCAAATGGAATATTTAAAGTAATATATTTATACTTTTATTATCCTAAAGTTAAAGATAAATAAGGATTGGTCCAAAAAAATTTATTTTACAAATATTGCTTACTTTATTATCTTATGATGCGAAACTCGAAAAAAATCAGAAAATTTCGTTTTTGGTTTTTTTTTTGAGTCATTTAAAATACGAACAAAAATTAAGACAATTGTAAATTTAAAATCTTACAGATTCGAGCTATTTCGGACCTTGCTTAATTTAAAATATTATAAAATAGTCAAAAAGTAATGCCGCCAAATAAGTAGTAGGAATCATAAAAAATGTGTTTTTCTCAAAGGAAAATTGGTATGTTTTTAACCAAATTGTATTTTTTATTTTGGGATTTTTTATGTTTTTAATTTAAATTTCTCAATTTTGGTAAAAATAATAAAATAGTAAAAATTACGGATGAGTTTGCAATTGCTGATCTGATTGATAACAAGTTAACTTATAAGTCGTTCTTTTAACCACTAAGAAAAATAGTAATAGCAAAGGAAATAAGAAACGACCTTTTTTGGCACTATTTTTCTCACTATCGCTTTCTCGACTTTCACTTTTTATGACTCAATTTACAACCAACTGTAGAGAGAACGTAGTCCTCCAACTCGTCATTTGAGAGCACAACACAAAGTGTAAAATAGAAGCAGATAAACGTAAAGTACCAGGAGAGAAACTCACACAACGACGTCAACGTTGACACACATAAAAAATAAAACACAAAAAGGAATATAAACTAAGCAAAGACCAGACATATAGCTCCATGATTCCAGCTCCAACATCCGTAACCCTTCCACTTTGTCCTACTAATGCTAAAACAAAATGTAAATAATTTTTCGTTACGTATACGCCACATTGCGCGCCAATGCCAGCGAGCGGAACGCAGCAAAGCACCAAAATAAAAAGCAAAATCAAAATGAAAGTGAAAATGTCTGTGGCGCCATTTGTGAAAAAGGAGTGGAAACATTTTTGTTAGCTTTCTTCCGCTTAGCTTTGTGTGTGTGTGTCTGTGTGCGTGAGGGTGTGTGAGGGTTTGCGTATGCAGTGTGCTGTGCCGTTGCATTTTACAATTTACTCACACATTTATCAAAACTTTGATATCTCAGCTACATAAAATACTTTACTTTAAATCCAATAAAAGAAAACTAAGCTTTACTGTAATAAATTCGTAATGGAAAATTAATGCGACAGCGATTTGCAAATTAAAAAAAATAAATCATCGAAAAAAGAATGTAGTACACTGCAGCAATATTTTGTTCTTAAACATTTATCTTCGGATAGTAATAAATGTTCCTTTTTTATAAAGTACAAAAAAGATTTCTTCACAAAATTCCACTAAAGATTTTTTATGCTATTTAAACCCTTTACCAAAGGTACACATGCAAAATGAGTTCTTTTAAATGTATGTGTCGGGGAGAAGTATCATATCAATATCTTGTTCCATTCCCCGGTAGGAAAATTTCGCGGCAAAATACCGATACGATTTAATTGAATGAAAATGCCATACTTCGACTCATACATATGGATCAGCAATGGCAATTGGCAAAATATTGACCCCAGAATTTTTATGTATCTAACATAGTACCAAGAAAATTATAGTTTACTCACGATTCATCCGTGCTCGTTCGTTGAGCCCAAAGAAGCTGCGTGCCTTATTTAAAATGTTACGAAATTCAGAACTTAAAAAAAAATATTAACTAGTTCTATTAATATTATTAATTATTAATACGTATTGGTTTTTTCCTTTTTCTTTACCTAATTACAAATTTTATGTTAGTTTATTAACGCAAAATAATTATAATAAATAAATAATAATAAAAAACAAAAAATACACCTAATTCTGTTTTTAGTCTGTTTCAGAAAAAACCGTGTAAAAAAAGACATGAAGTAATTCCTTAAGCTGCCATGAAAATAAATAAGAAAGGGGAATTCTCCAACTAAATTTTTAAAAGATTAGGTTAATGAAAAAATTTTTCTTTAAAGTTTCAATCAAATTGATTTCTTTAATCGTACTAAATCGATTAAAATTTTGTAAAATTTTTTTTTCTTGACCGTGTTATTTCAAAACCGTATAAAAAAAAGACCTTGTAAAAACAGAATTGGGTGTAATAGGAAGATTCCAGTGAAGCCTATTGATTATCCAAGTTAAAAAAAAAAAAACCTAAGTTTAGTTTTATTCATTTTTCTTTGATCTGGCAGTGCCTCACATTGTTGCTGAGATAATGAGAGCACATAGACTGCCTAAAATGCCTAAGCAAGAGCGGAAGAGAAGGCAATTTGGCTCCTGCTCTCTCGACGTGTATGTAGCTGTGACAGTGTTATTTTGTGTGTGTGTGTGTTGCTTTATATGCTTTTTCTTATTTTTGGTAGAGACTCCGTCCTGACGGTGAAGCCACTTTGGCCTTGAGACACCGTGAACGATAAAGTATGCCAGGCGATGCACAGGCACGAAAAATTATCCGGACGTAATAAGGCACGTCTTAACAAGAAGCTGACTTTAGGAAAGATCTTTATGCAGCAGCTTTGCTTTGTATCAGTCTGGCGAGTACACAAAGCAACTGCACTTTTCCCAAGAGAGAGCGTGCTCTTAGCAGTGCTCAAAGTAAAACAGAAAAGCATACCGAGAAGCTAGAGAGAAGCAGTCTAAATTAACCCTCTAAATTTCCATTACCCATCACCCTTATTATTATTAATGGGTATAAAGATGCACCGCGACCCAAATGGATCTATTGTACCCCCTTCACGGCTCAGAGCTCTCCCAACAGTCCAATGGCCTGTATATATTCCAGCATTTTGATTGGACTTAGGGTAACAACGATCTCCGGTGGGAGAACGTACATGCCCAGAAACTTGTTTCTTTTGCTGATGAGGGCCATGCATTCATCTCACCCTTAACTTTTACCATATTTTTTGATGTTATTTTTATTCAGGCAGCACGATCGCTCAATATTTTAGATGCATCAAAAATCGTCTGTATCTCAGAACCGATCGTTCTTTGCATTGTCTTTTATTTATAGGATAAAATATTTTGAATACATTTTTTTTTTTAATACAAAAAAGGTTATAATGGGATTGGCTTTCACAAGTTAAGTCTCTTCTAGTGCCATGGATATAGTACTAGATTATTAACAGCCAAATTTTTACTTTAAAAAGTTAGCAAGAAAAGAATGAAATTAAAAGAATGAATTATTATTATTAATTACGAATCGCTTTACTGGTTTAAGGCCACTATAACATAAAACAAAAAAAAAGGAACAACACACAACATTGCAGCATCTGCTTCTATGTATGATAAATATAACAACATATTTTTGTTGCTTTTATACATCAAGCATACCAAAAAAATGTTATGATATTTTTTTATAATAATTTTACAATAGAAAAAAATGTTTCGCACATGTTGCACATTTTGATTGTCATCATAAAGTATACGAGTGGCCAACAACAAAAACAACAACATGGCCAACATCTGATAGCTGCTGGCTTATATCCTGTTTGGTTGAATGTTTGATAGTCGGATTGTCTGATGTGCGATACTGGTAGCTGATAAAAATAAAAATCAACCACCACAGAGCAAACCGCAACAATTATTGCAACAAAAAAAAGAAAAACTCGAATGACAATATTGCAAACACAATACCATCATGATTATCTGAATTGGTTATATCGAAATTGTTGGAATACTGAGGATAAATTGTTTGAGTTTTAAATACTGTGCTTCGAGACGACTTTATATTTGTGCTCTATTTTATTCCGAATTTACTCCAAACAAGATTGTTACAATATAGAATGTTCTTGTTCTTTGTTCCATAATTTTCTTACATAGTAAAATATCTTCTCAATTTCAAAATTACAAGTAAACTTACTTACAATTTTCAAAGCAAAATTCTTAAAATTTGTATAAAGATTCTTAAATTGGTCTAAGAATCTGTCTAAACGTAATAGCTCTTAAAATCATAATAAACATTTTAAAATTTAAATATTCTGCCTACAAAAAAAAGAGCTTTAAATTAGAATTTTTTCTCAATAATGGAAAATGATTTCTTGACACATATTTTTGTCATAAAATCAAAAAATAAAGCTATTGACTTCATATTCGATACAACTAATAAAAAGAACTTGCAAAATTTTCAGAACTGTATTCGTAATGTTTGTGAGTAAGCAGTGCTGCCCATTTCTATGCAATTAACATGTAGGTGGCGCAATTCAAAATATATGGCGCCAGCACTAAAATAAAAAAAAAAATATAAAAATCCAATTCAACAATGTTCATAACTTGCTATTTAATTTGCCAAACAATGCGATATTAACGTACTTGTTTGCGAAAATGTTGACTGACAAAAAAAGACGCCAGGAAAAAGCGAAGTTTTCGGGTGCACTCATATTTAATACGCAGAGCAGAGAATTGAATAATAAAATATTAATAAATTATTTACATTTCGCGAAAAATTTTATTTTTCGAAGCCATGGTACCCAGTCTGCAAGCTTTTCTGAAAATTTCCATATTTCCATATTTGGAGCCCCACTCAGTCCCTAAACGGCTCACTTGGAAAGACCCAATTCCAAGTAAGGCCAAGTTGGCGATTTTTTTGGAATAGCATTACAAGTGTTACATTAATTTTTACTGTTTTTCTACCCGACCGTTTTGTTGTTATCAAAATAATTTATTAACTTTAATTTATTTTTTTTAGTGCTAAAACAAAGTAGCTTTTGTTACTGCTGGCGCCATCTACGTGTAAATTGGTAAAAAATGTGCAGTCTATTTTTACTTGAATACGAAAATTTTTTTTTTGTACTTCTGAAGCACTTACCAGTGAACCAACTAGAACAGTAAAAGCTTCAATAAATTGCATTTATCTAATTATACAACTTTTGCAAAAAATAACATATTAAACATCAGTCTTTGACGTGAGTTGGCAGCGCTAACATCTATTCGGTCAATAAATTTTACGTGCGCAAAGCCAAGTTTTATTTAATTAAAATTTATGGACAAGTCCACTTTTGTGGCATATACGGCTTATCGTTGTGCATTTGTGAATGTTTGCATTCAATTATAAATATACTTTGCGTTTGAATTACCAATAAACATAAGTTTAAAACCAAAAAATCAAAAAGAAAATTGTGACAGTGACAGTGCATTTCTAAGACTCCGCTGACATCTTTGCACAGGGTGTACACACTGTCTTATATACTGTGTGTACACACTGTTCTTGTGCGTGCATATTGCCGCAAGCTAATATTATTATTTTGACTTGAAAAAATAAAAAAACATATAACTCGATAACTAAATAATTGTGTATACTGGGCATCAGCCCTATACCAAAAACAATGTCTAGACCACCGGATAATACGGGTGCCTTCAACACAACGTCAATAAATGAGCCCAAGTATATAGTTATTAAACGAAATGACAATGTCAGTTTTGAAAATGTTTCACCATTTTTAATTAAAAAAATTATTGATTATACTTGCGGCGGCGAAATTGTCTCATGCAAGAAAACAAGAGCTGGACCCCTTTTAATTAAAACCAAAAATTTTACTCAAGCACAAAAGTTGCTAAAACTTACACAATTTGGAAATCACCTGGTTACTGCCTCTATGCACAATACTCTAAACTACACCAAGGGTGTCATCTACTCCAACGATCTACGGAATATTCCTGAATCGGAGATCCAGCTTGAACTTAAATCGCAGAACGTAACTGATGTCTACAAAATTAAGAAATCTGACAAAGACGGCCTCAAAGAAACAGGACTTATCATCCTTACATTTGCTTCAATCAACCTGCCAGAAAAAATTTAAATTGGGTATAAAATAGTCAATGTTCGTCCCTACATTCCGCTTCCTCTTAGATGCCGCAACTGCCTCCGTTTTGGACACCCCACTTCATCCTGTAAAAGCCCCAAATCTTGTCTCAACTGCTCCGCTGAGCAACCCATAACCGAAGAAGAACGTTGCCTAAACGAAAAAGCTTGCATAAACTGCAAAAATGAACCTTTCAGCACCGCCAAACACAGCCCTTTAGACAAGTCATGCCCAGCCTTTATTAAACAAAAAGAAATAACTGCGATTAAAATTTTAGATAAAGTTGACTACAAAACTGCTCTTGGGATCTATCATTCCCGTCATACCCACCAATCAACAACTTACGCACATGCAGCAGCCACCACATCTATAAAATCCTCCCACCAAACCACACCAACTAATACCCAGGACTTCTCAAACAATTCAATTTCAAAGCCTTTATCAATTATTATGCAAACAAATCATGATCTACATAAATCAACCCCCAATCATCAAAGAAAAATAACTTCTTATGAAGACACCTCAAGCGAATCAGATACCTTCCTAAGCCCTAAATCACCACATATTCAAGGTGAAACAGCAAATTCCAGTGGAAACAACGTTATGGACTCTACATTATCTGATGAACATCCATCCTGCTCTCACGCCAAATCCTCTAAAGATGTTAAAACCAACTCCAATAAGTCAAAAAAATTAACTATACCACTTAAGTCTAAAATCAAAATAGATCAAAATCACATATCCAAACACTCTGTGAATAATTTATACAAAGATAAGACAATCCACTAGTTATAAGACACTCGCATTCAACTCATTTTCTTCACTCCATCAACTTTAATTTTATTTAATTTTAACTCTTTTTATTGTTAAATGCTTAAGATTATTCAATGGAATATAAGAGGCTACAGAAATAATTTTAGTGAGTTGCAAATGCTTATGAAGCAATACAACCCACATATTGTTGCTCTCCAAGAAACTCACCTTTCAACCAAAATCCCCCTTCCCATCCCTATTAACTTTTCGCTTTTGGAACTCAATAGCTCCAACTCCTTCGGTGGTGTTGCTCTGTTGATTCATAACTCAATTAGTTTCCAACAATTAAACCTTAACTCTGACTTTGAAGCTATCGGCATCTCAGCAGAATCAAATGTTAAATTAAATATCATTTCATCGTATATACCTCCGAACAAACATTTTAACAATAATAACCTCAATAATATGCTTAGTCCTCAAAATATTCCCACCCTTATTCTGGGTGATTTTAATAGCTGGCACCCACTTTGGGGTTCCCCCAACAGTAATGCAAGAGGTAATATATTACACAACTTCATAACCAGATCGGACTATGTGTTACTTAATGATAAATCTCCGACACATTATTCTACCCACCACTCCTTCACACATATTGACCTCTCTCTTATTTCAGCCAACCTAGCCCCTGTAGCTCGATGGGAAGTTATTGACGACCTTTTTTTTATTTATTTATTTATTTATTTGAGGGGTACAACTACGTACAGTTGACATTATATTATAAAAAAGTACATATAAATTATTTAGAA
Organism: Chymomyza fuscimana; assembly: GCA_949987675.1. Taxonomy (NCBI): domain Eukaryota; kingdom Metazoa; phylum Arthropoda; class Insecta; order Diptera; family Drosophilidae; genus Chymomyza; species Chymomyza fuscimana. The sequence continues at coordinate 38,667,594 of OX465089.1, forward strand.
AAGAAAATAGAGCGAGGGAATTGATATGAACTAATCCGCGTCTCTAGCCCGATGGGTGAACTTTTTAATGATATGCACCAACTCACATCAAGAACTGGCCAGAAACTTGGATTTACAATATTAAAGTTGAAAAGAGGAAGCAAGATAAAAATTAAACATTATATCGCAAAAAAAGCCAATGGATCACCATTGACCAAGTGGGTGACTCATAATATAGGATTGGTCAAGGATGCTCGAAGTGGCAAGTCAAGGTGACTTAAGATAGAAGAAGTGATAGATTGAATAGACCGTTCGAAAGAGAGGAAATTGTAAAAGTTATTATAGTTAGAGCATAAGAGACGGAAAGGGTCGTGCAAAGCATAATTAGATCTACAAAATTGTAAGGCTAAGGGTCGAAAATTACGAGTTACTCTGGATGGTATGACCAAAGTAACTTTGCTAAGGAGTACATTGGAATCGATAAGACCGAGTAACAGTTTATGCAAGAATAACACGCCGTGGCATGTTCTGCGGTGATTTAAGGAAGACAATTTTATAAGGCGAAGTCTATCAGAATATGGCGGCAGTCGGATATTTGGGTCCCAGTTTAAGCCACGAAGTGCAAAAAGGAGAAATTGCTTTTATACGGACTCAATCATGTCCTGATAAAGGTGGTATTGAGGGCTCCAAACGCAGGAACAATATTCCAAAATTGGACGGACAAGAGAAATATAAAGAAGTTTGGTTGTGTAAGGGTCGTTAAACTCTTTAGACCAACGCTTAATAAAAGCAAGAACACCTCTAGCCTTATTCACGATGTTGCAAATATGGTTATTAAATTTAAGGTTATGATCAAACAAAACACCAAGGTCAGACACACTCTCGATGCGTTCTAAGGTAGAAGATTCTAAAGAGTAAGTGGCCAAATAAGGAGCAGAACGATAAAATGTCATAACGTTACATTTTGTCTTGTTGAGAAAGAGTTGGTTGATATTGCACCAAGATTGCATGTTATCAAAATCATGCTGAAGAAGTAAGTACTTATTATTATCGGAGTAGGACATACAGAGTTTAACATCATCCGCATACATAAGAATGTGAGAAGATGAGATTACCTGAGGGAGATCATATAAAAATAAGTTAAAAAGAAGAGGGCCTAGATGGCTACCTTGAGGTACCCCTGACGTGACCATAATTTCTGTAGATTCGCAGCCTTTAAAAACTACCTTCTGGACTCGGTTGGATAAATAGGACGATATCCAATTTAAAAGACAAGACGGAAACCCCAGACGAGACAGTTTAACAAGTAGAAGACTATGATTTACCGAATCAAATGCTTTACTAAAGTCAGTATAAATGACATCAGTTTGTTTTTTTTCCGTAAAACCAAGATTAATAAGAGACGAAAGTTCTAAAAGGTTAGTAGAAGTGGACCGACGTTTTACAAACCCATGTTGGGAATCCGACATTAAAGAACGACAGTAGTGTTGCAATTGTGAAGTTACAATCCTTTCAAAAACTTTTGGAATTGATGAAAGCTTGGCAATACCGCGGTAGTTCTCAATGTTGGACTTGGAACCTTTTTTGTGAATAGGGATAATAAAGGATTCATTCCAGATGGCCGGAAGATAAGAATATTTTAATGAAGTGTGGAAAAGAACAGATAATGGTGTAGAAAGAGAGTGAGCACAATGCTTTAAGACGCAACTAGGAATGGCATCTGGGCCAGGGGAGAAGGATGATTTAATGGACAGTAGGGATTGTAAAACGTCGGTTTCAAAGATTTCAGGATAAGCAATAAGATTTGAATGTGGTAGGTTATAGGGATAGTTAAGGTCAATGCAATTAGGGTTGACAGAATAGGTAGTTTGAAAAAATTTCGCAAACAGGTCGGCGATTTCAGAATTGTTAGTAGAGCTTTCATTTTTGAAATATAGCGATGAAGGAAATAAGGAAGATTTACGTTTAGAATTAACAAAAGAAAAAAATTTTTTAGGATCACTACAGAAGTTAAGCCGACAGCGGGAAAGATAATTATTGTAGCAAATTCTGTTAAGAAGGACGAACTTGCTGCGTAAAATAGAAAACTTATAAAAGTCGACAGGAGATCCAGATTTCTTAAATTTTTTGTAAGAAGAAGACTTGCGATTTTTTAAAGAGGACAGACTAGTAGTAAACCAAGGCGGCTTTAAAGAAGGAGCCGGGACAGAATAAGGGACAAAGAGATCAAAAGCAGCGTATAAAACCCGATAGAAATTGGAAATGGATAAGTCAAGGTCATTAGTAGTCAACAAAGGCAACCAGTTAACTTCGGACAAAAATTTATTAAGACCGACAAAATTAGACTTGCGAAAGCAGCGATACCGAAGAGCGTGAGCATGTGGCTGATTTCGGTAGAGACCATTAAATTTTAAAGAGATTTGTAATGTCGGATGGTACGGATCCTCGGGTACGGAGAGCGGACAGACCCTAGAAATTTCAAAATCAGAATTATCATTGACAAAAACGAGGTCAAGCATTCTATTTGAGCAATTATGTATAAAATTTATTTGGCTGAGAGAGATATCAATCAGTCCTGTAACAAACTCATGATTACCAGATGGAAAAAGAAAACTAGAATTGACTGAACTAAGCCAATATAATGTAGGCAGATTAAAGTCACCTAAGACAACAATTTGATCCCGAGTACCAACAGAATCAGCCACCATACGAATGGCAGTGAGATGATTCTGATATACACTCAAGTCGGAGCAAGGAGGTATATAGGAACAAGTAAAATAGATATAGGAATTATTAAAAAACACTTTTACCGCAATGAACTCAATGCCTATTGGAAAATTTAGAGATAGTAAATGAGATTCTAAGGCTACATTTACAGCAATGAGTACACCACCACCACGACCGGAAGACCGGTCAAGCCTGTAGGTTACATAGGAGCTAACAAAAATCTCAAAATCATAGACAGACGCATTAAGCCAGGTTTCAGAGAAAGCAATAATATCAGAATCGAAATTTACGCTATTGGTGAAAAGTCTACTAAGTTTAGAGAGGAGACCACGAACATTCTGATATTGAATGGTAAGAACAGAATTTAGTTTTTTGAAGCTGTGTTAACTACACTTGTAGAGGAAGCTACATTAGATGCTAAAGTCTTTTTAGGTTTTCTAATAAACTCATGCACTAAAGTATGAGTAGGCCAGAATGAAGGATTTTGGTAGTGACCATTTCCCCATTCTCATAACGCTCTTCCCCAATCCTAACCCCTCAAGGCACATTGCTAAACCGTCTTTCAAACTTACTGCTGCCAAGTGGGACATGTTTGCAGACTTAGTTAGTAAATTTGCTAACTCTTACCCTGTAAGTAACAATATTAACAAAGAAGCAGCATTAATCAAAAAAACTATTATTCAAAGCGCCCACTTTTCCATCCCGCAAAACTCAACTTTCTGCTTCTATCATACTGTTCCGTGGTGGAACAAACACCTTTCGTCATTAAAAAAGGTCAAAAATAAAAAATGGTCCCTTTTAAAGAGGCAAATAAATTCCACAAACATAATTGAATTCAAAAAAGCCAATACCATATTCAGAAGAGCAATTAGAGACGCTAAAAGAAAATCATTTACCGAATTTACTTCTGAAATCCGACCCGGCTCCGACTCTGCTAAATTATGGTCAAACATAAAAAGACTTAGCGGTCAATTCCCAATAAAAAACATCCACAGCATAATACTTCCCACCACACAGTCACTCACAACAGATCCCAACAAAATTGCCAATTCATTTGCTACAATCTGGTCAGAAGAAGCCAATGACTGCAATTTCTCCCCTCAATTCTGTTTAAACAAACAAAATGTTATTAACTCTCACTCTTATCCCCAACCATCGACATCAGCCCTTGAAATAGAAAAAGACATATCACTGCTGGAACTACTCTCATCGCTTAATTCCCTTAAAGGCTTTTCACCGGGTATAGATCGTATCTCCTATCCCATGATTAAGAACACACCCCTTTCATTCAAATACCATATTCTTCAACACTTTAATTCTATTTTCAAATAAGTAATTCCCCAAGTATATAAAGCAAGCTTAATCATTCCTATCCTTAAGCCAAACAAATGTAAAACAGACCCTAAATCTTACAGGCCAATTTCCCTAAACCCGTGCTTAGCTAAAGTACTGGACAAAATAATTGCTAAGCGGCTATGGTGGTTTGTTACTTCTAACAATCTTATCCATAAAAATCAATTTGGCTTCAAGAAGGGTAAGTCAGTCTTTGATAGTCTGCTTTTTATAGACCATCTTGCAACTAGAGCCTTATCTACAAAGCGTCACCTATCAATAATCTCTCTTGATTTTGCGAAAGCGTATGATAAAATTGGCATCCACTCCATAATCCACCAACTTCGAGAATGGAAAGTAGGTCCATATATTCTTTCTTATGTTCTCCACTTTATGTCCAACCGAAAAATAGTTGTCAAAAATGGCAAAACTATTTCTAACTATTTCCCTCTTCAGAACGGCATCCCTCAAGGCTCCCCTATCTCTGTTATCCTTTTTCTTATTTCCTACAATAAACTAGCCAGTGCAATTTCCATCCACAAAGAAATAAAATTCTGTGCATATGCAGACGACTTCCAAATTATTTTAAACCTCAATAAGCAAAAGAATCCCATAGTTCACTTGGACCAATTGTTTGCTGATATTAATAACTGGTGTGCATATTCTGGCGCATCCCTTTCTTCTTCTAAATCAGAACACATGCACATCTGCCGCAAACGTAACTGTTCATGCACAATATATACTGGTTCCTTCAGTATTCCGTCCGTGACCTCACTTCGTATCCTAGGTCTCACTCTCAACAGCAAATACAACTGGAGTGCTCATATAGCTAAGCTGGCTACTGACCTTACTAAGCCACTTAACATCATTAAACTCCTTTCTAATATTAAATACAACTGCAGCTCATGCACACTAACTCAAATAGTTAAATCAATACTTATATCTAAAATAGACTTTTGCCTTCCAATCTATGGTCGCGCCCCTATGTCCCTACTTAATAAACTAAATACAATCCAAAACTCTGCAATCCGATCAGCACTCGGTGCATTCCGAACTTCACCGATTAATAATATGCTTATTGAATCTAATATTCACACAATCCACAATAGATGCATCTTTTTAACAGGTAAACTGTCTAAGACCCTTATTAACTCCTTTGACTCCCCATTGAGATACCTTATTAAGCCCAACAAACGAGAGTATAAGTACCCAAGCACAATTGACAGAATAATTCATCTCTGCAAGAATCTGAACCTTCCCTACCTCCCATCCAAAACTATCAAAATGAAAGTGTTCAGATGGCAAAATATAACCGAGTCTATTGATCTATCTCTTTCAATCTACAATAAACCAAATACCTCCTTGAATATCTATCATCAACTCTTTCTCAACTATAAAAACATCAACAACAGCTACAATTTTGTTTATACTGACGGATCTAAAAAAGATAACATTACTGCGTATTCTATCACTTCTGACACTGAAATTTTCAAACTAGGTCTTCTTCCTCTTCACTCCTCAGTTTTTGCAGCAGAAATTATAGCTATCCACGAAGCTATGAAAATAGTTTCAAATAAACGTGGCAATTTTATCATCTGCTCTGACTCACTCTCAGCAATCAAAGCTATTGCTAATGAATTCAATAGCAACTTTTACGCCGTTTCAATCAGATACTTTATTATGAACAAATTCCCTAAATTTAAATTACTTTGGGTTCCTAGCCATTCTGGCATTTCAGGCAACGAATTAGCTGATAGATCAGCGAAGTCTGCTACTAATCTTCCCCTCATATATACTCCAAACCTTTCTTATAACGACGTCTCTTCATTCCTAAAAAAATATTCCAATAATAATCATAAAACTCTACTTCAGCACTCTTCGAACTGGTATAGACTATTAAACAACAGCCATAGCACTTACCCCATTAATTATAATAATCTTTCAAGACTTGACCAAGTAAAACTTACAAGAATCCGGCTTGGTCATACAAAATTAACTAATGCTCACTACATAGATTCAACACTTAGTAACACCTGTCCACTATGTAACAACTCCCCCATAAACATTACGCATATAATAGCATCCTGCCCAGCCTTATCCCATCACCGTTCTTCCATTTTCCTAAACCAGAACCCCCTCTCTTTTATCGCATACCCAAACCCAAGCAACTCTAAACTAATATTAGATTTCATCAAAAAATGTAAAATTTACCACATAATTTAGAATTAAATAGCATTAATTACAATATTACACATTTAATTTTAGTAAAAGAGCAATTAACAATAATACAATTTTACACCCTACACTTTTAAAATTAGTTAGCTAAAGGCCCCGGTAGCCATGGCTTTCTATTTTAACTGTTAGTTTATATCTTTTTAAGTATAAGCTAGCTTTATATAAAATAAAATAAAAAATAAAACATATTAAACATGAACCTGCATACATTTGAAATGAATTTAAACTTGTAAGTCAAAGTCGTACTTCACAAATCACAACATGTGACGTAATGCTTTGACCTATAGTGACTTCATGAGAGTGCTAAATTTCAAGGCTTGTAAGAAAACAAAAAAAAAAAGTTTTCTTCCAATTAGGAATCTGTTTGTAAAATTTGCCAAAAAAAAATTCGTACAAATTACGAAAAATATGTAAATTTTAAAATACCGAAACCAAAACGTAAAAATCACGACATAATGTCAAACTAAGAAAAGAGGAGGTAGTTGACAAAACAAAAAGCGCTTTTTTAAATCAAAATAAATGTTTCTATTTGAAATATCTTTAAACCCGTTCAATAGAAAGATTTTTGGACTCTCCAAGAAAATATTAAACACGCCTATTTTCTATTGAAATGAGACGAAAGTATGAACATACCAAAATCACGTATACGCTACGACGCACAGTGGCGTCCAATTGAGATATTTTTATGAATTAAATTGTAGTTGAAAGAAAAATCTTTAAGCTTTAAAATAAGTAGCCATACATTGTGATTCGACATCTGAGAGCTGCGCAATATGTTGTGGAAGTTGGATTTTGTTGCCTGTGCAACATTTCCCATTGAAAAATACGTAATTATTTTTTCCATATTTTCTAAACCAATTGAGATATTTTAATGAGTTAGGCTGTGAAAGAAAAACGTTCAGGCTTGAAAATAAGTATGTATGGTGATACGATATCTGAGAGCTGCGCAATATGTTGGGGAAGTTGGATTTTGTTGCCTGTGCAATATTTGTATATATGTAGGTATTTGTAAAATATGTACATTTTTTTTTCATTTATAAAGAAATTTTGATGATATATTTTTGTTCATAATTTTATATTTCAGTCAATAAATTTAATGTAACAATGCTTTTTTATTATAATATATTATATAATTTGTCTTATCAGTAGTTTTTTGTAAAATAATCATCCACATTTACATTTGAAGGAATATCTAAAAGACTTAACATTTCATTTGAATAACTAGTACTTGTTAATTCTGTATTGGATTTCACATTTCTAAGGGATGCAACTAGTGGGTCTGAAGAGGCTGCCAACATATTAAAAAAATCCTCGTTTTCCCTTGATCGTGATATTTTACATGTATTCATAGCTCTGAATTTTTTATAATCCTTGTTTCTCGATTCCTGGGCTTCTTCTGACATCTCCCCAATGGGTAGGCAATGATATTCAATTATAGTTTGGCCAGACGTTTTGCTGTATGATCCATCAGGTCTTGAAGTTTAACCTCTGCTGAAACTTCCATCACTATCGTGGGCTGCGGTACTGCGCTCTGCTTAGCCGATCCCATTTTATTGTATCCAGGAAGAATATTAACATTATGCCGGATTAAAGAATCCCGCAATATTATATATTTTCCCTTAGACAGATTTAAATCCATAAACAACGCCAAAGCCTCTTCAGCGCTATACTCCTTTGGTAGGGCTTGCATCGGCAACCGCTTTTGTAATATGCGACCTTATTTTGCATCGTCCTTCCTGTACTATATTGATCCGTGGCTATATCGACTGTGGCATCGGCAAATTTTCTCTTTCGAGTAAAGTTTGAACACTCGTCCAAACATTTTGTAGGTCTTCCTTTGTTTCGGTGCGAAGACGTCTGGGGTTCTTCCGAGAAATTTTCAATAAGAATCAGTCCTTTTAGCCAGTTTTCGTGTGTCTTAATAAAATTTCCTTGGCAGCGATGAGAGTCATGCCACTTTTTTTTTATTCGGGAGTGAATTAGATTAAATTTGCCTTTTTAGGTATCAAACTTCTCCATATTTGTTTCCTCAACATTTAGTTCTTTTCTGATGGCCGAAACGAATTCATTCGCTTTTGGAGCTTCTGAACAACTTAAATAATTTTAAGTTTTCCAAAGACATTGTTACACTTATAAAATCAATGCTTGCGAATTATATTTAAAAATACTTTCACTGCAATACGTGATCTTGTAAAGTCAAAACCAGACTATGATATTTCAGAAATATTCAGGCAAATATATGCTGAGTTTAACCCTATGTCCACAAGCCTAACAGGTAAAAAAGTAGTTGCATTAAAAGTTTTTAGTTGATACCTAACATTATAAAGGGAAAGGTTAAATCCCTATCCGTATGATTTCAGTTCAACTACCTAAACATGCAAAAAATTTGAATTTGTCTTAATAATAATTAATCTACCTTTTTTGAAATGTCACAGGTAGGTGCTTTTTTATTGTCAAATACAAATACATATAAGCAAACAACTCTAAATTTAGTGGATACATCTACTGCGTGTTCTTCTTCTTCTACCTGCGGTAGCATTTTTTGCAGTTGGGTGTCTGCACTTCTAGTGGCTTTACAGCCAAAGGTGGATAAAGGTAGACGAAAACTTTATAGAGTAGGTAAATAAATTGATAACAAAACCATTTATGTTAAATTGAAAAAATGTAAAAATATGTAATTTAAAATATTTTCTTCCAAAGTTGAAAAAGTGGTCCAAATATAGTGGTTCAGTTAAACGGAAGTATTGAAAAACCCAGAAAAGATATGAAGTCATTTTTCTTATATGTTTAAATTTCATGTACCTTTTTATAGAAACTAAGAAAATAGGGATTGATTGCGTAGTTTTTCCACAAAACAATCTTAAACACGAAATTTTATTCCAAAAATTGCTATTTTTTTCAAAGTTGAAAATATACTCCACTTTGAGCGGCTGTAGCAACTAAACTATTCATCCGAATTGAATAAAATTTTTATTTTCTTGATCCCTGGGAAATTCTAAATCAGATGCATGTATTACATTTAAAAAATGGTTACATAGCAAAATAGATTTTTGCAACGCTTTTGCGGCTGCCGTGCTACTGTGCGACGTTGCACCAAAGTGCAGTGCAAAAAAACTAAATAAAAACAAAATCGGATTAGAAACAAAATCAGCCATTAATAAAAACTTGTTGAAAACGTTTTTGTAATTCTTCTTCCTTGTTACGTTATTGTGGACAAGTATAGGATCTGTTACTACTGATTAGCTTGTATATAAATTATTCTTCTATAGAGATAAATTTGAATAAGACAAATAAAACAAAAAAAAAACACCTACCCTTAGCCAACACAAAGTATTTTGAACCAACACCCTTTTCTCAAAATAATTAAACCTTAAAAAAACAAATCTAATCAAAAAAACATATGTACTGGTTCCGTTCCGTCATTTGGATTATACGGATACTATACGGATTCTTGCAAAATTTATTAAGACTAGTTGAAAACTTTAGAAGAATCTTACAAAATACAGATGAAGGATGAACTTGTTGTTACTTATGACTAAGAAGAAATCTTAAAAAAACCTTTGAATAGAGCCTTTCCATAGAAAACCCAGCTTCATAACATTCAAACTGCCTGAGCTGATCGATTGTGAAAGCAGCACTATTCAACAGCATGGGTTGGACCAGAAATTTGAAGCTAATATTGATCAGCATCTATCATAAAAGAGCCCACCCGCTTCCTTTTGCCCTTCAATAACCATTCGCATGTCTTAAATTATATTGAATCTATAGGAAATCAATAATATTTCCTCAAGGGTCTGTAATTAATTTAATCCCAATCACATACTAACTAAGTATATAAACACAAGGGAAAAAAATATTTGACTTATGTAAATTATTAATGCCGCAGTGTTAACCGATTAGCTAAGAATGTGAGACCAAAACACATGCTTATCCATTCGCCTACATATTAAGGCCACGTTTTCTACAAAGGACACAAAAAAACAAAATTAGGAAAAGCCACGCTAATGTATTCCAAAATGTTCGAAGCGTTTAGAAAATAATTTTAAAAAATAATCCGAAGAGACCCCCGGGCTATAGCCTTGTTTGCGAATATATGTTGAAGCCTACATTTTGGCGTGGCTAAAATGAGAATCTCCCGCAAAAAGTAACATGCAAGTGCAAACTTCGCTGATAGCCAATGCAACTAACTTTCCAAAACAAAACTGTCCCCATCTCTAACATTATTTTTACACCCATACTGTGCCCTGTGTGCCGTGCCTTTTGGGTCTATTAGTCTTAATGGGACTATCGCATGTTTTACTATTTTATAGGGTTTTCCTTCAGTTTGCACTTTTAAATTATTTATGAGTTGTGGCTGCTCTTGCATGAAAACTGCCTAAATATTTCGAGGGACAGCCGGAGACCAGGGTATTAAGGCTTTAAGAAGAACCAGGGAACTTTTATGCAAAATATAAAGTCGTTGGTTGTAGCCACTGTTATAAAGCATATGAGCAAACCAAAAGCAATGGACTTGACTGACCAAACCCATCTGCCAGATGTGCACCCAAGTCACCTGACAGCCAGTTCATGTAAAAGTTGAAATGCTTCTAAATTGCTGCAATAACAATTCAATAACTCAACAATAAATAGTCCAATAAACTAAAATTATTAGGGCTATGTCTATGGGTTCAAGTTTACTTGTAATGCCGAATACATTTTTTTTTTTATTTTATGAAAGGTGATAAGCGATTATTGTGGCAGGTGACATTATCATGATGATAGCTACTGCCCTGTACCATCACAATGCAAGCGAATTCGACGTATTGTTAGGGTACTACGAAAAATTTTTGACTGCCAATTATATACGACATCCTTATAAACATGGCCTAACATTTTTTTTTGTATGGTGGATATATTATTTAGTAAACCCATCTTGATTTGAAACTTAGTACAGTGCTTGGGAATTCTTACAAAGCTCCGAGCGTCAAACTTAGTTATAAACAAACAAGCTATGCAACTAAAGCAGTGATCGGCACGGCCCAGTCTGCTGCAGTGACAGTAAGGCAGCGCAACAAGAGCCGAAGCCACGCACCATCAACTTAACCATTAACTTTGCTTAGCAACGACGACGTGGTGTTGCGTCGCTGCGGCAGAGAAAGTTCCAAACATACGCAAGAAAAAAATGTGAGTGTATTTTTTGCCGACTACTGATCTAAAGGTTTTGCTTTTTTCATTGAGCTCTGAAATACCCTATGGAATCTATAGAATACAACCTTATGTGTGATGTCTTAAAAATAAAAAAGAACTTGTATCCCTATACTGATTTAAGAGCTCTTCTCTGAGATCTTGGTGTTCATACGGACGCATACACGGACATGTTCATATCGATTTCCCTAGTCACCCTAACTATACTTTAGGTAACTTTTGAGGGGTCTTTGGCGACTTCATCTGTATGTAACATATATTTTCGCCGTTCGCAAACTTAATGTACGTTTCTGCCTTAAAGATACAGTGTTTAAAAACAATAATTTGCGTACTTCGATTGGGAATAAGACATTGCTCAAGAGACTTCGCGTCGTTCAGTCTGAGGTCAACACTCTACCAATTCAGCTACCCTTCAATATAGGTACTTTTGCGATACCACCCGAAAGACAAGTTGGCTTCCAGCATTTCGCCCAGACAAAATAAAACTGTGGATTGGGTATTATGGAAATAAAGGAGTTTGACATTATTTGGGAAAGGGAGCGTGGCACAAAAAAAAAAAACAAAGCCCGATCTATCTGGTCACATAAGTACCCCAAATGTCAAGTATGTAGATAACTCTATGATCCAGCCGCTCATACAAACGGACAGACACACTGATGGAAATGTCTAGACCAGTTTCTTTTGTCATCCTGATCATGTTGGTGGTATCTTTGGATGCACTAAATATACACTTTGTAACTCAAGGTACAGGGTTTAACCCTCCTCGTCCGTTGCCCTTATACGAGGTACAAGGTCCGCAGGGACCTATTTCTATTTGTATGGAATTTTGTATGAAAAAGTCATTTTTTTTTTCCTTTTTTTTTTTGTTTTATTATTATTTACTAATTATTAATATGAAATGAATTTAAGAAAGTCATTTTTTGTATTTAATAATATTATTAATTTTTAATATGTTTTACATAAAAAAAAAAATTTAAAAACTATTGTTGTGTAGATTTTTCCACGTCCAACATATTTTGTGTGCAGGTGTAGCACCGATGCGTAATTGTTGAATGCTCTGCACAAACTGGATTGCTGCAGGAACAGCAATTGGCCCTGGTTTTCCGCTGCCGTCCGTACTCAGAACGCCATAGGCGACATGACGGTCTATTTGTTCTAGGCGCAAACGACGGTGCAGCTCCTCCTGTCGGTTTTGATAATATCTAAAAAGAACAAAAATATGTTGTTATTCTGCTTGTGAACATTAGAATTGTTTTTTCTTACCTTTACATCAAATGCTTCCATTGCGTTCTGTATCCTTGGATATAACTCCCCATAACTCTGTAAGAGGTTCACTATTCGATTTAGTAAGTCCAGCATACAAAATAATAGCCAAAAAGGCATCGAACTCTTTCAAAGTGATTGGTTTCCATTCCTTTGTCTTCGTTGGATTTGCCAAATTCCATGCAGCTGTCACTTCCCTGCCTTTTCGATTTGGTTCGCGTATTATGATGTACGCCATGTCTTCGGTAATGAGCGAGCGGAATATGGTAAAGGGATCATATGCGGCTGCTGCTGGTCCAGGTTTCCTCCTTGTGTCGTCGACCACGTTATGAGCGCGAGTACGGGAGGTCGGTGGTGCATTTTTACTCCATTTGGTGCCATCTTTGGAAATGAAGTAATTGTCACTTGCTTGCGGAGCATCAGTTTCTTCCTCTTCATCATCGTCGTCATCACTATTATCTTCATTGATGTCTATATGTGGTTCACTTTCGGCATCCGAATCATCAACATGAAAATTTGGTTGATATGTTAAGTCGTCATCATCCCTCACCTTCAAGACCAAATGCAGCAATATCAACTTCATCGTCATCACTCATCTCCGCACTTATGAAGTCTGCAAATCTATCCTCCACTGCACGTCTTTCATCCACACTCATTTGCTGGTAGCGTGTACTACGACGTACCACAATTTCAGCAATATCTAAATTTTCATCTGCCATTGGATTTTACCACTTTTATTTTTCTTTATAAAATTCTATATAAAATTTCGCACTTGTTCACTGTTGACTGTCTAAACTTTGTATGACATGAAATAAATATGAAGGCAAAAGGAACAATGATAATTTACAGTTAGAATAAGTCTCTACTCATTGCTACTTTAGCGCCATATTATGTGCGTCTTTGCTTTTGTTCTCCCACTTCTTTTTTGATACACACATTCAGTACATATGTAAATAAGTAAAAAGTTTTAGTACAAGGTCCCAACGGACCTTTTCACTCGTTCCCGTACTAATCACCTTTAAATATAAAAAAAACTAAACTAATGGTCGGATCGCATTGATTTTTTTTTAAACGATTTTAGATAAAATTTTCTTGGAATACATGTGGGGATCGGGTATACTTCCCATAGACCATCAAAGAGTATTTTAAGTTTGAAAATGAAAAAGGTCCCCAGGGACCTTCTCACTAATCGGAGGGTTAAAAACAAAACCAAAAACTGTGTAACCACCAACTTACAAGTTCCAACCAGAACTCGTACTGCCACACCAACAACAGCACAGCCAGGATACAAAATATTCATGAACACAACAGCCTCATAAATAAATTGTAACCCAGAGAAATGGCATCGAAAACAGCTGAAGCTGCAAATGGCCACAAAGTGGCTACTCGCATAGACTTGGTTCGGCTCAATGCCCGAAAACTGCAAAATATGCTAACATAATGCAAGTCATTGGCACGACCCTACTCCCTACATACTAACATAGTTCCCACGACCAAGGCTGCAACTGCAAAAGCCTCCAGCATCCAGTTTTTATGACGCTTCGATTTCGTGGAATTAGTAATGAGCCAAAAACATCGAGTGGAAACTGTGGTTCGATATTTCTCTTTTTTTTGGCTCGTTTTTAATATCAGTAGAAAAATTGAGTAAGCGCTTAAGTTGCTTAGGGGGTTGTGCAGACTGCTGCTGAGTGATTGGATATAGAAATATATTCCCTGCGAGTAATAAAATGCAATTGTCAATTATTTGTTGGTAAGATAAATTAGAAAAGCCGAACTTCAAACTTATGAAAAAATTGAATAGCGAAGCGGTACCCGACAGTGTAATACACTGTACCTTTTTTTCGAAAAAAAATTGTATTTCTTCAAAGAACTTTCAATTTGGCTTTTTTATTTTTGGTGCAAAACGATATTTATGCATTGTAAAGTACCTATTTTGATGAAAATCGCTATTTAAAGAATATGGGTTCAAATGTTGAGGGGTTTGATAGAAAATACGGTAAATCGATTACGGGGGCGGGGGTGCCGCATCGATCAAATTTGGATGTGGGTTTGTTTATTAGGGCCACATGAATAATCTTACCAAAATTGGTGAATGTAGGTAACTTTTTTATCATAATTACGTGTAGTCAAAGATTGAAGCAGTTTTTAGGCAAAGGGGGGTGAAATTTATACTTTTTTGACTATAACTTTTGTTATATTTGTCTGATTTTGTTAGCACACAGATGCATAACACCATGACTCATGTCTCTGTTAAGTTTCAAATAAAAATATTAAATGCTGTAGCTAAAAAAGCGAGAAATTTTCAGCGGGGGAACCGGGGAAGATATCGAAATGATTTAACAAACTTCATCTGCTCAGGATTCGTGTCTCTAGCTCTTATAGTCTCCGAGATCTAGGCGTACATACGGACGGACAGACAAACTGACAGACAGACGGATGAACAGACATACCATCTGATCAATTTGGACCCGTATTGGTGTAAAAAAATTATATTCGCCACTAAATAGACTGCTTTTGAGTCCATACAAGCATGAATCGTTGGCATCCAATTTTCCATACACTTTTTGTAGGACCATGGCCTGTAGTTTTTTTTTAGCTATTTTCTTTTTATGGCTTCTATTGACTCATTGAGTTACAAAAACAGGAAAAAATCACAGGAGCCAAAAGTGGCGAGCAATGACTTTGTTTCGTTTTGTTTCGATCGTTTTATGTCCGAAATGACACTCAAAACTTGTTGAGTCGATTAATAAGAGATGTTGAGAGACAGAAGTCTCTCCTATGCTAACCCGCCGAATTTCGAGCCCGATTTCGATTACTTTTTGATGTGGATAGACGACTTGCATAAGGGAAGTTTTCTACAACCTCACGGCCCTCACAGAATGCTTTATGCCACTCAAATACTTTCGTTCTCGCTATAGTAGACTTCCCAAAACATATCTGAAACATTTCTTATATTTCTTTAACCGAAATGTCAAAGAAGATTGTACCAACTTAAAAAATAAAATATGGCTGATTCGATTTACGCGTGCCGTTTAAATGGACCAGATAGTATCATTATTAATTTCTTACCATTCTAACCATATTGGTAGTAACTTTGGGGGTCAACGGCCTCTCCAATCTATGTTACCTACATTTGCATACCTCATTTACATCTTGCCATAAGGAACAAGGTATGTAAAAGCAAACCTATCTATCTGGCCATACAATTTAGTTCATTGAGCTTTAAATCCAAAGTATATTGTTCTTGTGATAAGCAACAATTGGTCCAAATTAAAACCTAAATCCGTTTAGATCAAAGTAACACATATGCGTACTTATCACAATATATATTGACACAAATTCACTTTAATTAAAAACCAATTGACCAGCTTTATTTCCTATTGCTTTAATCCAATGTCCTTGCGCCCAAAATTAAATGCTCGAGAAAATTCGAAATGAACTGTTTCAAGGATTATATGTAATTTGCAAAACTTGCACGTTGATGTCCAGATGGACATTGAGTTTGCGACAAAAAGACATCGTAATAAATTATTTTACGAATCAATTACGGCTAACAGCATAAACCAGTTGGAAATCAATTCAATTCACTTGAAAGCAAGCAGCAAACTTTCGATCCTTCGAGACTCTCAGCCTGCCAACCTCCTTCAATTTTTGTATGTGACAAGCTTGTGAACTATCTTTGTGTATATGTGTATGTTGTACTTGGTCCGTATGTGACGATTTAATCTAATGAATTTTTGATGCTAATGCCTGGCAAAACGACTTTCCAAGGTTGAATCCTAAAACGAGGCTAAGTAGCAGTATTGGTAAGGGTAATAGAGAATAATATGGCAATCAGGTTACTATTTTATTAAAACTGCTGAAAAAAAATTTGATACAGTCTAGGGGTGCTCCAGAAAAGAAATATAATCTTACATATTATAATACTATGTACATATAAGATGCATGATACCACGATGCATATTTAGAAAACATATTTAGCAAACTAATTCTGAAGAGGGATTATGCGCATCTGTTGCTAATCTTTTGGGTCTCTCAGACATACTATACGTAAAACGCAACTCGAAGTTACGATAAACATTTTGGTGTGAAGGACTTATGGTCTGTAACGCCTTCTTCTGCCTATTATATGCATTGCACAAACCTATTATAACCTTAACCATATGTTTTAAAAAAAAGTAATAATCCAAAAATCAATTTGTGAGACATAAAAATTAAGAAAAATGTTTTTGTTTTTTTCAAGTTTAAAACAATTATTCTTCGAATTGCCATAGCCATAAACTTATTATTTTATTTAGTAAGAAGAAAGTTAACAAAGAAATTTTTAACCTAATTTAAATTTAAGAGAGAGCACAAGCTGCAGGGCTTTCAGCTCAAATAATAAACTTGCTCAGAAATTATAGCTTGTTGAGATTAAAAGTTTGCCGACATAAAGGATCATGCTGCGTACCTAATTCTGCCCCAAAAACAATTATAAAAGTTATATGGTGCAGTTCGATTCATAGGTCCAACAATTTTTTTCCAAAAAATTTAATTTCAAGTAAAATATGTAAAAATTAAGACATTCATATGTCAAAAAAAAGATGGCGTACGTTAAAGTCGGGCGCGGACGTCTTTGGGATACCCTGTACCACTGCTTGCAATAAAATCCGGTAAATTGCTTACGAGCACCAAAAGACATTTGATTGCTAAATTAAATTATGATACCTTCATAAACAACCAAAAACAGACGAATTTTTAATCAAAAACTTTTTTCGACCGATCGGCCCTATGGGCGCTATATGATATAGTCAACCGATTTTGATCAAATTTGGAACAGTGTTGAAGATCTCTAAAAAACTTCTGAATGCCAAATTTGGTTACAATATCTTCACAAACAAACGAAACACAACGAATTTTGTGCAAAAAACGTTTTTTTGACCGATTGGCCCTATGAGAGCTATATGATATAGTCAACCGATTTTGATCAAATTTGGTACAGTGTTGAAAATCTCTAAAAAACTTCTGAATGCCAAATTTGGTTACAATATCTTCACAAACAAACGAAACACAACGAATTTTGTGCAAAAAACGTTTTTTTGACCGATTGGCCCTATGAGAGCTATATGATAAAGTCAATCGATTTTGATCAAATTTGGTACAGTGTTGAAAATCTCTAAAAAACTTCTGAATGCCAAATTTGGTTACAATATCTTCACAAACAAACGAAACACAACGAATTTTGTGCAAAAAACGTTTTTTTGACCGATTGGCCCTATGGGAGCTACATGATATAGTCAACCGATTTTGATCAAATTTGGTACAGTGCTTGGGAACTCTAAAAAACTTCTTAATGTCAAATTTGGTTACAATGTCTTCACAAACAAACGAAACACAACGAATTTTGTACAAAAAACAAATTTTCGTCCGATCGATCCTATGGGACCTATATGATATAGTCAACCGATTTTGATAAAATTTGGTACAGTGCTGGGGGTTTCTAAAAAAATTCCGATTGCCAAATTTGGTTATGATATCTTCATAAACAAACGAATTATCCATCTAAAACTTTTGTTTTTTTTCGAGGTCCTCTGAAACACCCCTATGGGAGCTATATAATGTAGTCCCGATATCAAAAAAATAAAATAAACTTGTCTCCTATGGATTAATAAGGGATCTTATCTGAAAGTTTGGTTGCTCTAGCTCTTACCATCTCTGAGATCTAGGCGTTCATACGGACAGACGGACAGACGGACATGGGTATATCGACTTCTCTAGTCACCCTGATCATACTTTAGGTAACTTTGGGGGGTCTCAGACTTCTCCTTCTGTACGTTACATACATTTTCGGCTTGCACAAACTGTACCATACGGTACAGGGTATAATAATGGAAGACATTAAGTATACGCGACAAGTTCAGCTTATTTATTAGAAATGCAAGTTGACGTTCTGCAGTGGCATGCATTTTTTTATTATCTTTAAAGTCATGCAATAAAATAAAAATTGACTCCTTGTGAGGGATTAGAAGCAACTAGTGTAACACCGAGCAACCTAAACTTTTAATGGCTACGTAGTTTTTTACTGTTTTTCGGACATTAACGTGCGTTCAAAAAGTTTTTGACCAAAGAGAAGGCATAAAAAACTTTGAATGAGCTTGATTCTTAAGGCTGCAGCTAAGAAACTGTTTCCAGAGACGGATTTTGGAATCTTCGTAGAGTTTTACAAAATATGAAAAACAACGACTGGCTATAATCTCTGAAGCGATGTGTATTTTTAGAATTTATTATTAGTAGAATCAAAAAATTGTTTTTAGTTCGTTTTATTTTTTATTTTTTTATTAATAAACAAGTTTTTGTGAAAGGGTAGGTAATAAATATTGGTTTTCCTTTTTTGGTTAATTTGCTGTAAACAAGACAAAGATAAATTTTTATGGCACGGGCTATAAATATTCTTCTAAACATAATAATATTATGTAATGCAAATAATGGCAAAAACAGAGCAATTTCAATAATAACCATAAAAATTTGTCAATTTTTTTTTTTATGCAAGCACGAAATATATATATGCAGTTTTAAAAATATATACACATGTATATTTAGCTTATATTATTTTTTAAAAGTTAAGTTGCACCAAATGAATTTGCTATATAGTGTAAATTAAGTAAGTACCTTAACACATTTTCTTCCTCTGTTGCGTACACGCAACACCATTTTCAAAAAATTCTTATGCGCCCTGTGTGTGAGATATCGCTACCATTTTTTTTTTTTTTTTAAAGATATATATTTAGACTTTCTTCCTTTTCATAATCCGACACCATGCAAAACACACACTGACTACGGTGCCCCACGGTTCCCAATACTTTCGTGATCTAGATGTTAATTACCTATTAGGAATAGGTGATTTCCTTTAAAGTTCTGATTATTTTGGCTTATAAATAATTTATGAGGCCTTTCTTTCCAATTGTTACACAAAATAGGTAGCAGTAAATAAATAATAAGTGCATCAAAATTATCATGTCAAGGCATAACATAAATAGCACCATTCAAAGGTGTTTGCATAATGACAGGGTCTCTTGTTACTGCATATCGGCAATTGGTTTATTTGGAATTGCAAACTCATAACTTTTGTCAACTGCACCAAAGTGCTCGACCTAGAACCAAGCCTATACAAAATATGTTTTACGCTGCATAAAATGTTGGTTTAGTTTACTACGAGTTTTGGGATGCTTAATGTGGTGCAGCGGCTGGAGCACCAGCATCAGCTGCAAATAAGAAATTAGTATTCAAGCCCCACAGTGTCATTTCCGCGATAGTGCGAAAGGCACAAGTTTTCCTAGGCTTCTGTTGTTGTGCCATGAAGCGGGTTCGAGGTTCCTCGGTTGGTTCCTTGGTTGAGATTGATATGCGTGATGCAAGTAGATGCAACATGGCTGATTATGAAGCGGTTGCAAGTTGGAAGTGTTCATGATACTGAAGTATATTTATATATGTTTATATATATATGTATGTGGATGACAAGTTCAAAATTATCAAAGTTCAATCTGAAGTGTTGAGTGCTCAGTTGGGGCATGCAGGCGAGGCACAAGTTTTTCACATAAATCCTTAATTATGTTGAATATTACACAAACGTTATGACGTCATTTGACTAAAAAAAGCATTGCATTTATTAGAATAAAGAGACCAGAAGAGGAAAGTTGTTGGTATGTGTAAGATATACAATTTTAGAAGCATTTGGGCGATTCCTTTGTAATCAAATTGCTGGGATAGCCCGCATAGCTCGTTTTATGGGGATTTTTTTGAAATTACGACAAAACCCAGAGCCCAATGAGATAGCCCGTCGAAATACTTAGGAAAACGTACGCCTCAACCCCAGATCTCGAATAGAGAATATAAATATAAATAAATAACCTATAAACAATTAAATTGTTAAACTTAAAGATCAACAAATATTGTACATTAAATTTATACACAAATTTGCTAATATGTCGCTGTATTCCCAATAAAATTTTAAAGAATAAAATTTTTGCTCAGAATGTCAACTGATGCCACAGAATCCGACGCCAACGCCCACATGACAGACAAAGCCAACAATACCGCCTGCATTGGCGGAAATAAGCCCCAAATTGTGCAAGACCGTGCAGAGACTGAGAGTTGCAAACAGAGCAGAGCCCATAATCGAGCACTGGCACGGACATGGCACACCAGTTGGAAAATATATTTTGTATTGTCTGCCTGGAAATTCTGTTCTGTTCTGTTCTTGGCCAAGTGCCAAGTTTGACGCCAACACTGTAGCCACAGCATTAACAGCATCAGCCGGAGCAACTACAGCAGCCGGCGGCAACATGTTATATGGTAATCCTATAAAGGGATGGGCGTGTGCTGAGTCATAGGCGGTGATGCAAGGCCATGTCCATTATGGGTTCAGCTTGGAAACTTGAAAGGTTTAAATCAAACGCAAATAATTGACAACCAAAGGACTGACAGTTGAAACATGCGACAGATACGTAAAACTAAAAACTACGTTGCCGTAGCCCTTTGATGCACCTAAAGCAGTCGGCTTATACCTATGTTGAGATAAAAAAATTCCTGCCTATTGTCTACGTATCATGTGGTAACTAATAAATTGGCTGATGGTCCTACTTCGAAATAATCGTAAGGTATGCAACCGTTGCCCATAAATTTACCTCAAATATCGTCTGGAGCCTAAAAGAAATTCATATATGGTAGCTGGCGCCTAAAAGCCAAAAACTCTAGGAAATGCAGTCCTTCAATATATGGTAAAGCTATCAATGATAAATCTTTATAAAATTAAAACCTTCCAGATCAACACATTGAGGCGAATCACAATCCCAAGAGAAAAATATAATGAGCCAGGCGTACCTTTCATTGGCGATGTAATCAACATGCGCGCTGAAACTACCTGGACAGGATTGCTGGCAACCCTGGTATCTGCTGGTATCCCTTAGCAATAAAGCTATAAATTAGTTAAATAATTATATGTCTACTATTTATGTACTTTGCGTTTTGTATCGTCGTCTGTAAGGCACTGTACTGTGGACATTAAGTTTAACTAATGTATTATAAAAAATTAGCTTAATTTAATTATGGTTAACGAATTTTATTTATGTATAAACATCTCTTATTTAATTAAAATTATATTACGAGCTTGATTTAGCGGTTAAAAAACGTTATTAATATGCTACATAGAAAGTTGCTTTTTAATAGTAACAAAATAATACAGGAAGTTTATAATTGTGATAAACTGTGCATAAGGCAATTATTATTATTAAACCAAACAAGTTCATAGATTTGTTGGCCTTGAAATCGAATAAATTGTACAAATGTAGCAGATTTTTGCTAAACGTCCTGTTTAAAAATTTTCCAACCAGATATTTTTGTTGGGAAATTTTCAATGTACCCACACCCAAACATCAACTAACCTAGAGCTTAAATTAACCCCGTACTCAACTCAAGATTCTAAATTTTACAAAGCTCTTTCGAAACAAATGCAATCGTTTCAGATGACTCTAATATAAAAGGAATTGCTTAAGAAAAACTGAATATAGAGTCAAATGTGCACCGGCATCATACAGACATATTTGTTTAGACGGCAAGACTTAAAAGTTAAGCCCAAAGTTTTGACCCTGAAAGCCGCACACCAGCTACACACAGACAAACACACTCACACACACCCACAGCTTAACACACAAACAATGGAAAGCCATCCTGCCAAACGTTTTCTGTTGCCTACTTTTTGGGGCTGTCCACTTTTTTAGCTGCTGTTTAGCTTGTAGTTTTCAGCTTAAAGGACTTTTAGACTTTAAACAAGAGTTGGCATTGTACACACACACACACACACACAAACAAACAGAGAGAGTCGACAGCTTTAGCAAACAATACTTGAAATCTGAAATTGTAAATGTTTGCACAGTCGCAGAGCCAACGAGGCAAACATCAAGAAGCGTTCCCCAGACTTTTGTATCCAGCCATGGGGTCGATGTTGCCACTATGTTTAACTAAAGTTTCGTGAGCCCCGACTTTTGGCGCTTGGGCAAATAGTAAAGGGATTCCAGCGTCGTCGTACTCCAAAAGCGGATTACAATCATAAGCGAAAATTAATGAATTATTTACCATCAGCTTAGTTAGGAGAAATGCTTGCTCCCAAGGACATTGTTTTGTTGCCAGAAAATGTCAAAAGCTGTGACCAGGTTTAATGCCTCGGCATTCTTATACTCGTAAACAAGCCAGAAAATGCGCAGCTGTACCTGATAATTAATTACGCAAGTCATTAGTCAATTAAATGCTGTTGATACATATCACACACAGCTATAAATCACAACAAATTATTACAAAATATGGGAAATACCTTTAGGCCAAGAAAAATATTTTGATTAATGTACTTTTATCGTTAAGATATGGGCCAATTTTATTTGTATGTATTTTTATAAAATGGCAAATAAGTTTTTTTTCCAAAAAAAAAAAAAACTAGAATGTGAAATTCAAATTTAGAATAATTAAATTCTTTTATTTATAAAAAAAATTATGCATTTAATAAAAACTTTACACAAAATATTACATTATACATAATATCAAAATACAACCGAATGAAAAAAAAAAAACCTTTTTTTTTTTTTTTTTAAATATTTATTTATTAAAAATTATTTAAAAAAAAGTCATTAAATAAATTTATTCACAAAATGGTAAATTTATTTATAAAAAAATACATATATTTATTATAAAAAATATTTTTTAAAAATTGTATGCAAAATAGTTAATTATATTAAATTTACGGTCTAATAATTGTTTCTAAAATTGATATTGTCTTGTAATGCGAAATGTCTGACTTAAATGTTTTAGCGTATATTTTGTGGTATAACGAGGAAAAATATATTTTAATTCGGAACAATCTCGGCACATGTACAGTACATTTCAAAACTATCAAATAGTTTTAACCCTCCGTCGGACACCTGGGTCTGGCCAGACCTATTTCGTTTTTGATCGTTAATTCAAAGTATTTCTAATTTAGATATCGACTTGCGCTTCCAGGTAGCTTCCTAAAATTTTATTGGCTATCGATCCATGTATAGTAGAAATATCAAAAAGTCCTTAAAACGGACGAAAAAAAGGATTTAAAAAAGTTTACCCTCGGACGGACACATGATGCCTGGCTGGACCCCTATATATTTTGTATGGAAGTACATGAAATTTGATCAATATCGACCGCTCTTCGTGCGTTTTTTCAATATTTTATATTATTTATGGGCTCATACGGCCGCTCCCGGCCCCTTTCCTCTCTCTGCCCATTTTCCGAGCGGCTATGTTTTATCAGCGGTTCAAGCTTTTATCGCGATATATTCGTTTCGATGATGGTCGTACGCGAGAATTTCGCCAACAAAAGCGATACAGCTGCACCCATCCGCGATATATGGAATTTCATGAATGAAAATCTCGCCAATAACTATAATGCGACGAAACTGTAACAGTTGATGAGCAACTTTTTCCATATCGTGGTCGAATTAAATTCACCCAATATATACCATCGAAGCCAGCAAAATATGGTATAAAAGTATGGCGGGCATGCGATGCAAAAACAAAAAATACTTTGCAAGGAAAATTATACACTGGCAAAGAAGGACTCGAGCGTGAAGTAAATCAAGGGGAGAATTTGTTGATGAAACTTGCATATCGCTACGTGACCAGCGGCCGAACCATTGTGACCAACAATTTTTTTTCAACATTGAATGCAGCTAAACAACTTGCTGCTGTTGGTCTCGCACTTCTTGGCACCATAATAGCCAACAAAAGATGTATTCCTCCGGAGATGAAAAAATATGTTTCTCGTCCAGTTCATTCATCTTTCTTTGGTTTTCACGAAAACATTGTATCAATTTCCAGCTATGTGCCCAAAAAGAATAAGGTCGTGAACTTACTTTCAACAGTTCATTATTCGAAATCTTGTGATGGCGAAGCAAAAAAACCCGAAGCGATCCTTTTTTATAACAAAAATAAAGTGGGTGTCGACTGTATGGACCAAATGGTCACACACTTCACAACAAAACGACCGACAAGACGTTGGACGTATGAATTCTTCTGCAACATTTTAAATGTTATGGATTTGGCTTCTTTTTGCATTTATAAAGAAGCGGAAGGAAATAGACGATCAGGCGCAATACGTGCTTTTTTGGATTCGTTGGCTAAAAGTTTAGTTCTCGCTAACGTCGAAAGTTGAATGAATAATGCACACGTCATTTGTCAATTTTCCACACGCTTGGCCGTTGAAGAATTTTTCGGCAGACCAATCAAAATTACAGAAAGTGCGATCGTTGCAAATACAAGCTGCGCCGATACACAACCAAGAGAGACTGTCGCATTTGTTTGCAAGGAGGCGATAAGCTGCGTCGCAAAACTCGTGTTTCAACCACACAGTAAAATCGCTAATACTTGCTTTCTATGTGTTCCTAAGAGTCCATAAATGATCTTGCATTATATTTCATAATAAAATACATTTAAATCCCTTTACTTTCGTTCGATCAACATTACATTTAATCCAAAAAAAAAAAAAAAAAAAAAAGTGATTTTTTTTCCAAATTCAAATTTTTTTCGAATATTTATTTCCTTAGGCAAGTAGCTTAACATATGCCAAATCGATACAGAATGGTGATTATTTCAGAAAATATACCTCGTTGGTATATAATTAAGCCGAAACATGAGGTATATTCCCATATAAATGTATGTAAATACATAGGGGTCCAGCCAGGCATCATGTGTCCGTCCGAAGGGTTAAAAATATGTGTCCGACGGAGGGTTAAATATTATTTTCAAATGGAAGTTTGTACTTTTAAGGCCAGTAAGCAGAATTGAAAAAAGCGATAAGATAAAAAACTGTAACATATTTTGCGGAGAAAACAAATTGTTTGCGCAACGCTAATGAGTACTTCCTACCCATTTTTTGGGTAATTTACACTAGATGGCGCCAGCAGTACCAATAACATCAAGTGAACGTGGAGGGCGCTTTTTTCGATGCCGCGTATTGACCTTTATTACATAAATGATTATATATTGTCACGTGTGTTTATAACCATAAAATGTGAAGTGGACAATACATGTCAACTAAATAAATTTTTATTTTAAAAATACAATTTTTTTGCCTAAAAGCCTTTTAAACTTGTAAAAAATTTTAACTCATCCTGTAATGAGTCAATAAAAAAAACGCATTAGCTTTACGAGCGCTAAAAACGAATAATCTCAAAAAGCATGAAATATGTACTATCATTTCTTGCTTAAAGTTGATAATATGTATTATACAGTAGTCCGATTCCGACTAAACTCGTCTTCTTCTTCTCCCAAACCCTTGTTTACGTCTTTCCTCCTCTGACTAAACTCGTCATATACAAATATCTACTAAAATTGTAATATATAAATATGTTAAATTTGATAGGTGGATTTTTTTCGTAGATATTAGTTTTCTTTGGCGTTTGAAGTGTCTCTTAATCGAATGTCGTCTGAGTTTGATAATGACCTTAAACTGCTTAGCGAATATAATTTTGCAACTCCTCCAAAGCGTTCAGCCCCTCAATTGCGCCTTCCGCTTCCCTCTGCTCCTCCTACTTCTCCTTTAACTCCAATTCCAGGATCGCCGCTGCTTGCTTCGTTTTTAACTCCGGCCCCTTGTCTTGATTCTTTAAAGACGAAGCCCTCTACGCCACCGCAATCCTCAAATTATTCTATTGATTTGCCTCCGCCTAGACCTACTCTTAAAGTAGTCGCGCCGCGTAAACATATTTTTGTGTCTCGTCTGGCGGCGGACACTTCTTGTGAAGACTTAGTATCTTATATGGATATTGGCAACAATCCTAACATATCCATTGAGAAATTTAAATTCTCACAGCCTCGTGAAATTTCGTCGTTTAAAATTTCCATCCCTATAGGTGATTTTGACAGACTATGTGATCCAAACTTTTGGCCACCACATATGATTGTTCATGAATTTAAATCTATTCAAAAGCCTCGGCCTCAACCAGTTACCTTACCCTCAGCTGTCCCATCTTCTGTTCCAGCCTCTAGCATTTCAAAAAACTAATTTCTCATCTCTCTATTAAATATCAGAATGTTAGAGGTCTTTTAACAAAACTTAATGTTCTGTTTACGAATAGTTTTTCTTTTGACTCACATGTTCTTGCCCTTACAAAAACGTGGTTAAACTCTTCAGTTTCTGACCATGATATTTTATCTTCCAACTTTGTAGTATACAGGCTTGATCGCTCTGTCCGCCGTGGTGGAGGTGTCCTTATTGCTGTTGATGTAAAACTTTGTTCTAGCTTAGTTAAAGTAGATACTTCGTTGGACATTGAATTCATTTGTGTCAAAATAAGTTTGCATAACTCGTCATGTTTCATAACATGTTCGTACATTCCTCCTTCATCTACTACTGAAATTTATTTGCAACACTTGGCTGCAATTAACTATGTTCATTCGCTTTTACATAATCGTGACAATCTCTTAGTTTTAGGCGATTTTAACCTTCCAACCATTTCATGGGTTTCGTCACCTTCTTCTAACTCTGTTATTTCGTCCTCTTATAACGAATTCCTGGACGGCTTGCTCGATTTGCCATTACTGCAAATAAATGTCGTCCAAAACTGTTTAAATCGAATCCTTGATTTGGTTTTTGCCAATGATCCCGCTATTGTGTCAGTCTCCAGATCTTCCCCGTTATCTATTCCTGAGGATTCATATCACCCTACTTTGGATATTGAAATCCTTATTAGTGCGCCTCAACCACATTTTTCTTCTCCTGCTATTGTCCGTCGCCGCTGTTTTCGTAAGGCTAATTTTACTATGTGAAACGAACTTTTAACCTCCACTGACTGGTCCCGCTTGATGAATTGTGATGACGTGAATGTAGCTGCATCATTTTTCTATGATACGCTAAACATTATATTTGATGCGTGTGTCCCTTCGACAAATGCTTGTTTTTCGCTCAAACCTCCCTGGTTTACTCGGAATTTGTCACATTTAAAAAATTTGAAATCTAGATATTACAAGAAATTTAAAAGGACAGGCTCTAATCGTGATTTCTCTAATTATTCGTATGCTCGATCTGAATTTATCCTTTTAAACAGAAATTGCTATCAAAATTATTTATCCCGTTGCCGTGAACAATTTTCTGTTGATCCGAAACAGTTCTTTAATTTTGTAAATTCTAAACGTAAATCTGATCTATTTCCTTCTACACTCATGTATAATGGTGTAGTAGCCTCTACTGACGCAGGTATATATAACTTATTTGCTAGTTTTTTCAATCTACTTACTCTTCAAAGTCTTACTCTCCTACTTCTTATCCTTTCAATATTTCGTCTGGTAGCGGTCTATATGTTCCATTTATTAGCATTGATGACCTCAATTCTGGTATTTGTTCACTTAAAATGTCTTACTCGCCAGGCCCTGATAATGTTCCTACCTGTGTTATCAAAGCTTGTGCACTTGCGCTTCATGAACCCTTGCTGAAACTATTTAATTTGTCACTTGAATCGGCCTCTTTCCCTATCATTTGGAAATCGTCTTTTATTATCCCCCTTCACAAAAAGGGTAATAGATCCGATGTTTCCAATTATCGTGGCATCGCCAAATTGTCATCAATTCCCAAATTGTTTGAAAAAATTTTAGTGGCTCATTTGCAGCATCTTTGTAAGTCCCTTATTTCCCCGTGCCAGCATGGATTTATGAAAGGTCGATCGACCTCTACAAACCTTCTGGAGTTTACATCCTTTGCATTTAAAGGATTTTCAAATAAACTTCAAACAGATGTCATTTATACTGATTTTAGTAAGGCCTTTGACTCTGTTAATCACAAGCTCCTTCTTTTCAAGCTTGGGCTCTTAGGATTACCGACCAACTTTCTCAATTGGATTTCATCTTACCTTGCTGATAGAACCCAAAGAGTTATAGTTAGGTCTACTGTTTCCAAAATTGTTCAAGTATCTTCCGGTGTTCCGCAAGGTAGTCATCTAGGTCCTCTTTTTTTTACCCTTTTTATAAATGATCTGCCAAATGTGGTAAATCATGCCCGTGTTCTTATGTTCGCTGACGATGTTAAACTTTGTTTCTCGTTTAATGATTTCACGTCACATCTTTTACTTCAAGATGATTTAAACTCTCTTTATAACTGGTGTACGGTTAACCATTTGAACTTAAACCTTTCCAAATGTATGTTTATGACATTTCATCGACACAAACCTCACTTGGTTAATTACTCCATAAATGGTTCTCTTTTGGTGCGTATCTCTTTATGTACTGATTTAGGTGTTACTTTTGAGCCTAAAATTACCTTCAACACCCATGTTTCTACAGTTGTGAATAAAGCTAGGTGTGTTTTAGGGTACATTAAACGCTGGTCAAAAGAATTTAATGATCCGTATACGACCAAGGTTCTTTATTCTGCTCTCGTTCGCCCAGGACTTGAGTACTGTTCCTGTGTTTGGTGCCCTCAATACAAAAAATATCAAGCACGAATTGAATCTGTTCAGAAACAGTTTCTCCTTTTTGCTCTACGAAGCTTAAATTGGGACCCCAATATCCGTTTGCCTCCTTATGCCAGTAGACTTCTTCTAATTGATCTACCTTCTTTGAAAAATCGTAGGATTGCCCTTAATGCTATTTTTTTGCATAAACTCATAACTGGTTCTATTGATTCCCCTTTCCTACTTCGGCAGCTTTTGTTTAACATTCCTAGACGCTCCTCTAGAAATTTTGTACCCTTATCTCTTAAGAGATGCACTACAAATTATGCTTTACATGAGCCTTTTAGAGTTTTATGTTCGAATTTTAATGACTTGGCACGTATCCTCTCAAGTGAACTTTGTAGTGGTCAGCAGAAAACGGTGAATTTTATAGGGTTAATTTGTTCTGCAGATATCATTGTCTTTGGTGCGTACACTGTTTATGTCTCGCTTTACGTTCACCAATGTAAAGAACGCGCTCTCTTTCTCTCATAACAGCGACAAGCGACAGGCAAGAAGAGCATTTAAAAAGACAGCTTGTGGTGTACGGACGTGCTCGCGCTAAATTTTTCTTATGTGCGTTTGAGTGTTTAACTTTATGTAAAATATTTAAAAAGTATATTTTGCCAATGATTTTGTGTGTATACGTGTACTTTTATTGTTATTGGCACAAAACAGGCTAAAATGTGAGTTAAAAGTGAATGGTTGGTTGTGACTTTACGGCTTTTTGATTTAAATTATTACATACAGAATCAAGCCCCCTCCCTGGCTAAGTGGGATCGGCCGCTGCGTTCGTATGGTTGCTTTACTGGGCACCGTTGGTTGTGATATTGTCCTCAAGTGTCTCAAGGCCAAAGTAGCGGAGTCGCAACCAAAGGCGCACACAATTTCACAACAGCGGAGTCGCATTTCGTCACACAGCTACAAACATTAACGTCGCGTCGAGAGAGAGCAGAAGCAAAGGTGCCTTCGTTGCCGCGCTCAGTAGATCTGCTCTCCCGCTCTCAGCGATTTGTGTGGCATTGCCAGTTTTGAAAACTGATAGAGCAACGAAAGGGAATACACAAAATTTCTTATATCTAACTGGACCTACATAAACACACACGGACTTTATACATATATAACTGCTTTATATATAACTGCTAACATATACATATTTTTGACCATAACTGAGTGTAACATATACACTGGAATTTTAAACATAATTTACTTTGAAAAATAATTGTTTGTTTTTATTAAATAATGTAATATTTAATTTGTATTAGACGATAAACGGAGAAAAAAAAGAAAACAAAAGAAAAATCCTATATGAAATAAGTAATACACTAAATGAATTAGTTACATTTATTTTTAAGTTCTTATATATAACAAAATTTAAAACAGAGTTACATCCAGCTACGTCATTGGGCCCAACGAACGCGCAGGATGAACGTGAGTTGAATCATTATATTTTATTTAATCAATATCTATTTAAAAAGAATATTAATAATGTAACTAAACCGTTTGAATTGGACAAGTTTTAATTGGATAATTTAAGTTTTTCTTCCTTCTTTTAAATACCTTATTTTGAAATCATATTTTAATCGTAAACTATGGAACAAAGCGAAGTCATGAATTTTGAATTTCAATATTAATTTTGTCATAAATCTTTTATATATTATTATTATGTTAGTTTAAATAAATAGTATCAAAATCATCATGACTCAGGCGTATCGAGTTTAACAGCTTTTAGCTGACGTGTTTAGGGGCAATTGCTAACATCGCTCCGCCAATTGCCAAGGTTGGGTGGGTACAGAGATGTGGATAAATACCATCTTAATCCACATCGATAAGTCGGAGTACAGCTAATTTTTTTATTTTAGCAATCTAACCGAATCGGCAATAACTGGCTTCATTGATTTTATCTTATCATTTTTAGTTTCTGATATCGTGCACTTTAATTATTATGTTAGGTGTCACGGAATAGGGTAAGGAAAAGAACCCCGCCGATCCGACGAGCTAGGCATAGAGCGATGCATAGTGCACGAGACTTCCGATCCCTATCCGATGCAATGGCCATTTTAGGCCTTGGCAGCCGCACGTTACATAATTGGCGCCCAACGTGAGGGGCCTGACAGGATTGATTGGGTTAATCCCTGCCATACAATAACACCTGTATGGTTATACAACAACATCAGTATTTAACAGAGATGCGGTTAGTCCGTATTTCTAAATATCAATTGGTTTCTCACAATTAGCTCCTTATTTTCATCCAAATTCAAATTCTTTGTTTTATATCAAACAATTTTTGGGGATTTTCGTTTGCTTTCATGATAGCGCTATTTCACCTTCTTGGAATTTTCGATTGAAATTCGATTATTTACGGATAGATTGACCAGAGGAGATTAGTTGCGTCTGATTTCATTATAAGAAATTTCCAATTTTGTTTACCGAATAATTTCATTTAAAAGTTTTTACGCATTTGAATTTTGTTTAGAGGTATGTCGTCTGCTTGGAATTTTCAACTGCAACTCGATTATTTACGGGTTGGTCGACCGCAGAGGATAGCCAATGGACGGATTCAATGAGGTAGAACTGTTCACAGAGGTACGTGGGAATAATTGTATACCGTTCTTGGAATTTTCGACTGCAATTCGAGCATTTACGGATTGGTCGACCAGAATTGCTTGCACTTTTTCCTACAAGCTTCAAAATAGTGTTTTTCTTTGGTTCAAGATGAGGGCTCGGAATTTTCAGGTCTTAGAGGTTCTTTGTTGACCTGACCAGTCTTCATTAAGGATGAAAGGAAAAACAACAATAGTTTAGTTTACCAGAAGTAATAGTTATGATTGCTGAATGAACTTTGCTGAGTCTCGATATTGCTTTGAGTTATGATGATTTTTGACGATATATATTAGGATAGTTACAAAACACAAATATGCCATTACACCGTAGTAATGAAAATATTGCAGCCGTGCTGCACGAACAGAACAAACTTTGTAAAAGCTAAGGTAACTCGTCAGCTTAGTCCTGTTTATTATGAGCTGTGCAATGAATTGGGCAAGAAAATGGGTGTTTATCACTTGAAGGACATACAAACTAGATAGAATTGACCTTTTTCAGCTAATAGCGTCTTTCACGAGTTCATCCGGTATTATCTGTGGTGTAGTGGTCAGCAGAAAACGGTGAATTTTATAGGGTTAATTTGTTCTGCAGATATCATTGTCTTTGGTGCGTACACTGTTTATGTCTCGCTTTACGTTCACCAATGTAAAGAACGCGCTCTCTTTCTCTCATAACAGCGACAAGCGACAGGCAAGAAGAGCATTTAAAAAGACAGCTTGTGGTGTACGGACGTGCTCGCGCTAAATTTTTCTTATGTGCGTTTGAGTGTTTAACTTTATGTAAAATATTTAAAAAGTATATTTTGCCAATGATTTTGTGTGTATACGTGTACTTTTATTGTTATTGGCACAAAACAGGCTAAAATGTGAGTTAAAAGTGAATGGTTGGTTGTGACTTTACGGCTTTTTGATTTAAATTATTACATACAGAATCAAGCCCCCTCCCTGGCTAAGTGGGATCGGCCGCTGCGTTCGTATGGTTGCTTTACTGGGCACCGTTGGTTGTGATATTGTCCTCAAGTGTCTCAAGGCCAAAGTAGCGGAGTCGCAACCAAAGGCGCACACAATTTCACAACAGCGGAGTCGCATTTCGTCACACAGCTACAAACATTAACGTCGCGTCGAGAGAGAGCAGAAGCAAAGGTGCCTTCGTTGCCGCGCTCAGTAGATCTGCTCTCCCGCTCTCAGCGATTTGTGTGGCATTGCCAGTTTTGAAAACTGATAGAGCAACGAAAGGGAATACACAAAATTTCTTATATCTAACTGGACCTACATAAACACACACGGACTTTATACATATATAACTGCTTTATATATAACTGCTAACATATACATATTTTTGACCATAACTGAGTGTAACATATACACTGGAATTTTAAACATAATTTACTTTGAAAAATAATTGTTTGTTTTTATTAAATAATGTAATATTTAAAACAAAAGAAAAATCCTATATGAAATAAGTAATACACTAAATGAATTAGTTACATTTATTTTTAAGTTCTTATATATAACAAAATTTAAAACAGAGTTACATCCAGCTACGTCATTGGGCCCAACGAACGCGCAGGATGAACGTGAGTTGAATCATTATATTTTATTTAATCAATATCTATTTAAAAAGAATATTAATAATGTAACTAAACCGTTTGAATTGGACAAGTTTTAATTGGATAATTTAAGTTTTTCTTCCTTCTTTTAAATACCTTATTTTGAAATCATATTTTAATCGTAAACTATGGAACAAAGCGAAGTCATGAATTTTGAATTTCAATATTAATTTTGTCATAAATCTTTTATATATTATTATTATGTTAGTTTAAATAAATAGTATCAAAATCATCATGACTCAGGCGTATCGAGTTTAACAGCTTTTAGCTGACGTGTTTAGGGGCAATTGCTAACATCGCTCCGCCAATTGCCAAGGTTGGGTGGGTACAGAGATGTGGATAAATACCATCTTAATCCACATCGATAAGTCGGAGTACAGCTAATTTTTTTATTTTAGCAATCTAACCGAATCGGCAATAACTGGCTTCATTGATTTTATCTTATCATTTTTAGTTTCTGATATCGTGCACTTTAATTATTATGTTAGGTGTCACGGAATAGGGTAAGGAAAAGAACCCCGCCGATCCGACGAGCTAGGCATAGAGCGATGCATAGTGCACGAGACTTCCGATCCCTATCCGATGCAATGGCCATTTTAGGCCTTGGCAGCCGCACGTTACAACTTTCGCCTTCCAGTTTGATGAGAGCTGTCTTGAACCACCTTAGCTCCAGTTAAAAATTACCCCAACGGGCAGGAGTCCGATTATTTTCTGGATTGCTGGTTCTACTTGTTTGCTACTGACCACAATTGGCTGTGGGTAGGGGCATAGCTGGCCACCAGGCAAATAAAATTCCCCCAACGGGTCAGTGGCAAACTACCTAATATTAATTATATTATATTATATTAAATGTTTTAAAAATTTGTTTATAAGTTTTTTTTGTATTATCCTTTTTAAATTAACCTTGTTTTTTGTTTTTAAGTAATCAACTGATTATATTATATGTTGATCCTAAATAAATAAATAAATAAATAAATAAATAAATAAATATTAAAAAATGACTTTAATCCTTGGAAATTGGAAATAGGTGCAAATCTTTAAAATGAAAATCTAACGACAACTTATTTAATTTCAACAAGGGCCTAGAGTACTCAAAGCACTCAATAGCTATCAACACCTAATTGTCTCCGTTTCTATAACTTTAACCTGCCGCTATTATTTTCATTGTATTTCCTTCATAGATCCTTGGGCTATTTGTGGAACTTTTCGCCAACAAACAGCTCCAACAACAAAAGAAGAACAGCCCTGACAATGATTGCATACAAATGCATATGAAATTATGCGTCACCTAAGAAAAGAAAAAAGTGGCACCCGCAATAAAAGAACGGTTACAAAAAAGGAATAGACTCAGGTGAAAGACCAGTGGGTGACTCCTTTGTCAGTACCCCTCGGTGTGGTGACAAAAGTTTGTTTGATTGTTATGCAAAGCACAGCCTAGTACCAACTCAGCCCTGCCAACTCATCGCAACTTTGTCTCAGCGGCTGTTCTGTTTCTTTTTGCAAGGCAAACAAAGGAGTTACTGATAAATACATTATAAACGCACGCTTGCACATACAAAAGGAATTGCAGGCTGCCAGGTTGTGGAGAGAGTTTCGTTGCCAACATTAAACAAATGTTTAAAGACTTTCGGGCTTACAAACA
This sequence comes from Chymomyza fuscimana, assembly GCA_949987675.1. Classification (NCBI taxonomy): domain Eukaryota; kingdom Metazoa; phylum Arthropoda; class Insecta; order Diptera; family Drosophilidae; genus Chymomyza; species Chymomyza fuscimana. The sequence goes on from OX465089.1 coordinate 38,702,647, forward strand.
CTGCTACCACTAACTGTCTAATAAAACAATAAAGCAGAAACTGCTTTATTTGTAGGAAAGTCTGGCCAGTGAGGTGACAAATTTTGAGTACCCTTTCGAATTTTTGTTTAACCGCTATTATTTTATAGCCGATCAATTTAAAATATGTAATACAATGGTAATGGACAAAAAGTCGATGTGCCTTTGATAATTATGGCTATAAATGTATACTCAATTTATGATAATATAGCATGGAATTTGAGCAACATTTAGTAGAGTTTGTGTCTCTAGCTCTGGAAGTCGCTAGCTTCTGGTATTTCAAAAATTTTCAGCGTTGCAGGAAATTAAGAGACAATCAAATTATATTTGAAAAAAGTCACAATTAGGTAAAAATAAATGTATACACAGTCTTTCTCAAAGTAAACAGGGACATTTCTAGTGGCGCCACCTACACAAGTATATGTAATTTAAATTTTTTAATTCGAATATTATAAATATTTGAGTCTACTATTTCTGGCAACAAGCAATATAACTATCCGGGCTATCCTACGGGAAACCGGCATACTGTAATTTCATCTGCACATGGATTATTATATTATAATTATTATATTTTTATAAATTTTGGAGTCTGTAGAACCAGGTCTCCTAATCAAGGCGCTCGTATGGATGACAGGGCAGATGGAAAGATAAGGCTCAATTGTAAGACAGATGATAACTTATGCATTGCCGTCTCCAAAATTTTGTCATAAAACGAAAAAAAAATGTAACCTTTATTAAATTTAGACACAATATAATTGAAAATTTTACAATTTAAATAAAACAGCTTAGATACTATGAGACTGGCATGAACAAATACCTTATGGAATTTATAATTTTTTCCAAACCAATTTTCGAAAAAACTAGATTTTCTTCCGAGTTAATCTATCCTTAACTCATTGCGTATTTTGATACTCAAGCGTATTTCAGTTTTGTGTTTACACTTACAGTAAGTAATTGCTTTCCAACAGTAAGTAGCATCGACCGGGTATCGATATAGATATAGTTGATATAACCGCTGAAAGAGTATCATCAGAACTAGTTACATACTGGTAATTAAAAGCGATTACAGCTCATTAAATGATAAAGAAGGCGATACACGCAGCATTTTAAAGCAAGACAGAGAGAGGGAGAGAGAGAGAGAGGCAGATAACAGCTACAACAATCCGTTTTAGCTTCATTAAAATGATAAACACGCACGCTATTATGTCCTCCATATGCCCCTGTACTAGGAATCCTATCTGGCTCCGCCTATCTCTGCTCCAGGGGCACAAACAACCGCAAGTGGCATGCAATTGCGGCCGTTGCAGGGAGACCAAAATCGAAAAACAAGCCTGGCTCGCGTCCAAGTATAAGCAACAATTTTAGCAGCCGCCAAAGCTATTATCCTTGCCGGGCACAACCATAAACAGGAGCAGCAGCAAGAGACTCACAGAGTGGGGAAAAGGGGGAACAACAGGAGCAGCAGTTCGAACAAGACACAACGTTGTGGTTTTGCTTCCAGGCAGGCACACAAATTGTTTTTTTACACATGTGCGAGCTCCACATATTAAATTGTAAACATGCATAAATGTTGTTTATTGGATAGTATAAAAAGAAAAATAGAAGAAGACGTCTAAGGAGCAGCAGCAGCAGCAGGGAGTCTAAGAAGTGCCAGGATCTGATAGCAAAAGAAGTTGGCAGGCAGTCGAAGAGCGTGCCAAAAACAATTTTACGTCATTTGATGACATTTTGAATAGCGTCGAGCGCTTGCTGCGCCTTGAAGCTTAGCGAAAGTGTATCCTGTCAAAGGATATTATGCAATGATATTATTGTATTTGTCCAAAATTGCAAGAGCAAAAAAACTTGGGAACAAGAAGCAGCGCCGAATAACCGCCAAGCAGGATACCAAGAGATGAGTGGAGAATGGCGGGTATTAGGTACTCAACAAACCGCAGCGGGCTCCATAAGCTGCCAAAAAGCGCTTTTGAGCCGCAAAAATGTGTTTGTGTGAAAAGCCAAAAGCCAAAGTGAGGCATGTGGCAAGTACGCACACACACCCACAAAAACAATTTACATACATATACACAGACAAGGCATAAATATTAATTGTACACTGAAAAAGATTACTTAATCAAATGTGATTGTTTGTGACTTATAATAAATAAAGTAAGTTCTCTTGGACTAGTTAATAGTTTTAAAAAGTTACGAGTCGGAACTCACCGACTATGATATACCCTATAGATTTCATAATTTTCAGAGTTCTTATCAGGCAACAAAAATAAGATTGATTGAAGGTTGAAAAAAAAAATCAAATCGAAAAAAGTTTTTTAAATAAATATACATAATATATTCTAAAGGACCATTTGAAAAACTACAAATTTATATTTTTTATTTAATTATACATTATCTATTATTTATTGACCAAAAAGTCTTTTGATTTATAATATCTAAAAGTAAAATTTGTAAAAAAATAGTTAGAAACTAGTTCGTACTTAAAAGATCTTATAGATGTGTCAACTATTGTATAAAAAGATTGGGTTAAAAGATAATTCAAATTCAAATTTTATATTATGGAATATAAAATATCCATGGAAATGTAAAAGTGAGTTTTTGCTGCGAATTTTAAATTGCAAAATAAATTTAATTTTCAATCAAAAATTAATTTCGTTAATGAATAATACAAAATTTTAATTTTGAGTTATTGGTTGATTTTCAAATTAAAATTTTATTTGATTATTATTTCGTTGTTCTCAATTTAAGTTGGAATAATAAGAGTTATTGTTCCAATTTAATTGAGATGTAAGGTACTTTCTGTAGAAAACAAAAGTAAAGCAACATAATGGATGTTTTTCAGAAAAAATAATGATGCATCCGCTTCAATATCCTAGTCGAAATATCTATATAACGCTTAATAAATTTTATATTTTTAGCGTGAATTTTTTCAGTTTTATACTCAACAAATTGCGGAGAATAAAAAAAAAACCCAAATGGCATAACTTATTTTTAAGTTGAGAATTGAGTATTTTACAACTAAAATGCAAATGAAATTTTAATTTTTTATCTAATTTACGTGTATAACTAAGGAATTTATGAATTCTTAATTCCAATTGATCCATTTAGTTTAAAGGCTTTGCAGACTTACTCCTTTCTCTTTATACGCAAAAAGAGACCAAATAGGAAAAGCCAAAAATGGGCGAGAATAAAAAAGATTGGCAGCACCAACACGTTTGCGAACGAAAAAATTTGTTCTTCGGTTGCGAAAAATTAAATTGTTACTATTTAAATTTATGGACAAGTCCACTAACGTGGCATTATCTAATTTACTCGTGTACGTTAGTGTGTATGTGCATAAAAACTTATTAACGATTATAACACATAAAAATAAAATTGTTGTGCAGTGCTAGTGCAAATTTTATTCGAGACTTTTCTGGCAGCTGTCATTGTGCTACACGTGCGCACTTTTTACGTTTGCACACTCTGACGTGCATGTAGTGTACACAAAATACGTCTGACATCTGCTCTAGTAATGAAAAGCAGAGCAAACTTAATGAAGACATATCCTTACAAAATGCAAGAAAAAGAAAAAACAATATGACTAATCAAGAGAAACCAAAGCTCGTCAAAGGCAATTACTACGAATTACTCGATGTTGAAGTAAATGAAACCGGTGTAGAAGCATACATAAAAAAATTCGAGGACCATGTATCTCAGAGTTTTAAAAATGCAGAACTCCAGCCGGCTGTAGGCTCATCTCAAGAAGCTTCGCTATCAGATAAGGATTCAGCCAATCCAGAGGCAAATGTATCTAGCCTTAATGCTAAAACAGACAATAAAAGCCACAATAAAAAAATACCACCCATAATAATTTACGATATCGAAACAAATAAACTTATAGAGTTTCTGACAGAGGGGCTTAAAATCACCAAGTTTAAAATGAAAGAAAATAGCTTAAAAAAACAAATTCTTTTTATTCAAGATCTTGACAATTACAACAAAATAAAATCATTTCTTATTAAAATGGGTGTTAAATTCTATACTTACACTCCAAAATCTATAAAAACAAAATCCTACCTGCTTAAAGGTCTAAATGCTAACACAGACATTGAAACAATTTTCAACGAACTTCGGACACAAGAAAATGAAAAGCTCAAATTTACGAAAGTTTCCGCATTTAAAACAAAAACTTCTTCAAGACTAAAAGTCGCCTTGCCTACATTTTTGGTGCAAGTCACAGCTGACAGTGACGTAAACATGCTTAAAAAATTACAAATCTTTTATATCGTTGCATTTATTGGGAACTCTTGAAAAGAGAAGCCATACCTCAATGCAGAAACTGTCAAGGTTTTTTCCATAGCGCTGCAAACTATTTTCTTCCCTCAAAATGTGTTAAATGTGGAGCCAATCACAAAAGTAACGAGTGTAATGTGAACACCAATTCTGGCGAAGACAGGAGTAAACTATTTTGCATTATATGCAATAAATCTGGTCACCCTGCATCATACAGAGGTTGCGAAAAATATAAACTTCTGCAAGAAAAAATTAGAGTTAAAAAACAAAATTTATCAGAAAAAAAAACAAATGTTTAAATCAAACTACATAAGCAAGAATATAAGTTTTGCTAACGTTGTTAAATCTAATTTTCCCATTGTTCCTCAGAGCAGGACTTATTAACTTTAAACAATAACAACACATTAGTTGATCTCAAAAATATGATACAAAATCTAACACAACAAATTGTTACTTTTAAACATGAACTCACTATGCAATCAAATAGAATTGATGCAATTTTCACCATAATTGAATCTTAAATGCCTACTATCAACAAGCTAAGCATAATTTCCATAAACGTAAACTCTCTAATTAACCTAAATAGAAAAGTAGAGATGCAGAAATTCATATGTTACCACAATCCAGATATCGTACTAATCAATGAAACAAAACTTAACCAAAATCACAAACTTTGCTTCAAAAACTATAACATGTTTAGAAAAGACAGGATGAACTCTAAGCAAGGAGGCGGAACAGCGGTTCTCGTAAAAAAAACATAATATGTTCATTTTTTGAAAAACAAGATTCGACTCTACAAAGCAATTCTAAAGCCTGTGTGGACTTATGCTATACAACTGTGGGGAACTGCTAGTAATTCAAATATTGAAATTCTGCAGCGGTATCAATCCAAAACATTAAGATCCATAGTTAACGCTCCTTTTTACGTGTCTAATGCATGCATTCATAAAGATTTAAATATTCCTTTTGTAAAAGAAGAAATAATCAAATGTAGCAAAAAGTACATTGACAGACTTCACAACCACGAAAATAATCTAGCCTTAAATCTAGCCGATAACAGTACAGCAGTAAGAAGACTTAAAAGACTGCATATTCTCGATCTCATGGATAGATAAATTGGTCACATACAACATATGCTAAACACGTTAGTAAGTTTCGATGGAAACTTGCTATTATATTAAAATTGTATTAATTATTTTAGTAAATTTACTTAATGTCTAATAAAGACAAATTGTAAATAAAATGCAAAAAAAAAAAAAAAAAAAAAAAATTTGTCCATCTTGAAACATGTATCATAAAAATGCCAATGACTGACAATTGCCAATTGTTCATTATAGCTGCATACTACCCTAGCGGTAACAATGATGCATTATTTCAATTTGAAATTAATTCGCTTTTTGAATCGCTACATCTAAATTGCAACAATCACTACTATATTCTAGCTGGGGATCTAAATTGCAAGCACACAGACTGGTGTAACACTGCAAACAAGCCAAAGGCCAAATACTAAGACGTTGGTTGGATTCTAACTCTATTTCATTTAAATGCAACTTATTTGCCTCATCTTCCCCTTCTTTTCCAAGATCTGCATCTTTCCTGGACATTTGTTTAGCGGACGCCAGACTTTCAATTAAAAAAGAAAACGACTCAACTAATTGCTTAAAAACAATTGGCTACGACAGCGATCATAATGCACTCCATATCATAATTTCGTCTAATGATGAATGCAAATTTGATTTAATTAAAGAAAACTCAACGAGCAAATTCAATTTCAAAAAAAAGTATTGGCCAAATTTTCAAAAAAAACGCAATTACTTCAACAATCAATAATTCCAAACGATAGAAATCTCTCAAATACTGAAATAGACAATCATCTCGATCAAATTAATAATATAATATCTAACGCAATTAAATCCAAAGTATCCAAATTCAAAGATTCCGATTATACTCAAAAATTCCTTAATTCAACAATAAACAAACTATATAAAGAAAAAAGTACAACACTCTCAAGGATTAAATCCTATAACCGTCTTTCAAGTAATATGTCGCCATCGGATATAAAGTGGGAAAAATCTAAATTAAAACTTATTAAAAAATTAATAAATGAAAATTTCAAAATTTCAATTAATAATTTTATAAAAATAAACTGGAACAACTGGATCCCAATAACTCTTCACAAATGTTCCAACAAATTAAAAGCAGCCTCAAACAAAAATAAATAAATCTAGATCTTCAAACAATCAAAATTCCTCATAACTTGAATGACATTATAGAAAACGCCGAAATACCTGCAGAAAGCATTGAAATGGCTGTAAACAACATAGTGATCACTAATCAAAATCATATACTTAATGCAATAGGTTCATATTTTGAAAAAGTCCACTCAAAAAAAAAAAGAAATAAACCGAACAATAACACACATATTTTAACTGAGTCTACCTTCAATAAATTTATTTTATATAAACAAAGTTTTTAAATGAATTATATTCATAGAACCACCTTTAGCAAAAGCACACCAGCAGATAATTTGTCCAAATCGCAAACTGAGGATTATTTTATCACCATTGAAAACTTAAAATATATAATTAAAAATTTACGCAATAAAGTATCGTATGGACTGGATGAAATCCCAAACACTGTAATCAAAAACCTTCCAGAAATAATAATTAAGGCAAACTGCATTTTATTCAATAACATGCTGAATAATTCTTACTTTCCTGTCCAATGGAAAAGAGCAAAAATGATTATAATACCAAAAAAGAGCAAGGATCCAAATTTAGTCAACAATTTACGGCCAATAAGCTTACTTCCCAACATAAGCAAGATTTTTAAAATTTGTATATATAACAATATAAACAATCATTGTATAAAAAACAATATAATTAGCGAAAAACAATTTGGATTTAAATCTGGACATTCAACAACACACGCAATTAACTGTTTAGTTTCAAACATAAACTGGAACTGGAACAAGAATCTATTTACTGGAGCTTGTTTGATTGACCTGGAGAAAGCATTTGATAGTGTTTGGATTAAAGGTCTTATATGTAAATTGATCAATTTTAAATTCCCTATTCATCTTCTGAATCTTATACATAATATGATAACTAATCGAGAATTCGTTGTATTCCATGGCAACCAGTTCAGCTCGAAAACTTTCAATATTGATAATGGCTTACAACAAGGAACAGTTAATTCACCTATCTTATATAATCTATACATTTACGACCTTCTTGAAAAAATTGACCATATAATAACCTATGCAGACGATATCATTATTTATCATGCTGATAGCAAAGTTCAGAAAATCAATACTTTTCTACAACAAAAATTTGACACTGTTTATGAATACACAAAGAATTGGCACTTAAAAGTTAACACAGATAAATGTGAAACTATACTATTTAGACCTCCTGTTTCCAAATGCAACAACAACCTGAGGAAAAATTGGAAATCTTTCGGCATCGCAACCCCGAATGGTGAAGGACTAATAAACAACAAAGATACTGTCAATTACTTAGGGGTAAGAATTGATAGGTTCCTATATTTTGATAAACACATTCAACAACAAATTATTAAAGCCAAAAAAGCATTCTTTATATACAAACGAATTTTTTACTCAAAAAATGTCAAAACTAGAGTGAAAGTTATTATGTATCAATCACTCATCCGTCCAATTATAACATACGCTTGTCCTATTTGGTTCAAAATATCGCCATCATACATGGAAAGATTAAGGAAATTTGAGAGGGAGTGTCTAGGAGTTTGCACCTTATTGTACAGAACGCCGCAAAGTGACTTCTTAAAACTCTATTCAAACAAAAAACTTTACAACTCAACAAAAATTATACGGATCGATAACTTCATTATTGATCTTATCAGAAAACACATCGTTCGAAGCTTTGATTGTATAAATAACAACCTTATTTTGGCTCCTTATTATACCTTCGATGAATATCTGGAAAAATGTTTGCTATCCGGCTACGTTCCTCCTGAAGCCTTCTTGTATTTGAACAAAATGGGATACATCCAGAACTCCGAAGGGATCCCCTACTTCTATCATGTCTACAGAAGAGCAAACAAGAAAACAATAAATATAACAGATATTGTAAGCTGTACCAACTTGAGATTTGACACAAGTATGTCTCGTAAAGACTTGTCTTATATTTTAATCAATTTTATGAAAAAACGCTCTTGGTGGCAACATATGTAAACCTTACGATATTATTATAAATAACTGACATATTTAATGTAATGTTTTTAGATAATTTTTTTTCATTACAATCTATATTTTTTCTTTAACTATATGCTATGTGCATGGACAATATAGTATTAATATATTATTATTTTAAAAAAAATTTAAATTTTATAGGCCAAAGTTGGAGTACCCATCGGGGTCAGTGCTTTAAATAATAAATTTGTAACTAATGTTTATAATAGTAATCAAATAATACTGTCTAAAATAAATAAACATCTTTAAAAAAAAAAATAAAAAAAAAGCCCAAAATTGGCGAAAACAAAGTTTTTGTTAGGGGAAACCGTCACCTTTAAGTGATGTATGTATTGAATATGATTTTTACCATAATATATAATTTACCATTTTATATATAATTTTTTTTTTTAAATTACTGTTATGTTTATTTAGTATTTATTTATTTTTATAATTCGTAGAAATTTTTTATTTCGTGTTATACATTTACAACATAAATATTAAACTTACATTACAATATTTGACTGCGAAAAAATAAGGGAAAGGGATTTTATTTTGCTAGGTATTCATGACCGCAAGATTTTTAATTTTTTTTTGTATTGTCTTTTTCAACTCTTTTAGTAAGTGGGTCGGTTATAGTCGGAATACGCTGATTATGACGTGTAAAACTGAAAATTACTATTCTCCTAAAATGCCTTTTCCCATGCTAATGAATAACCACTTATCGTAATTTCGATTAAGCCATTTATTGCGCAAAGTAAAGTTATTAAAAAACAATATTCTCATATGAGCCCATGATTATGAAAGTGGTATAAGTCATATTTTTCTTGTTTCGAGATATTTAGAGTTTTGCATTTTAAAGGATTAAAAAATATTTTTTCTTCCATTTGTAAGGGTTCCGAATTCACTTTTAAAGTATGAACTGATTCTTCTGAAGACGATATTATTCTTATTCGTTTCCATTTCTTGGGAGCATTACTTATACTGCTTCGCCGTATAATGTCTACAATTAACTATAAATAGTACGTTTTTACATTAAAAGGATTACTTGATCATACCTGAACCGCTATCTGAAGACATGACAAAATTATTTTGCCAAACTTTGTGAACAGACTGACTTATACCACTATCAAAAAAAACCGTAACTGTATTTTGTTTACCAGCCAAAAAGTAAACTCATTTTATTGAGCTAATTTTCATGGCATACTGCTGATCTCTTCAGATTATGTTGTTTTATTAGGATTTGATATGAAAAGCCAAGGACCGCAAAAATGAGTTATGGGAATAAAAAAAATCAAAGCGAAAAAAGTGGTTTATATGAAAGTGCATGCTGCAATATATAATTTTATTGAAAGGACCTTTCGAAAAAAGGATAAATTTTTATTTAAAATTTATATCGAAAAATCAAATTTTAACTCTTATTTTTTCATATAAAAATAAAAATCATGCAATAATAATTATATATCAATTTGTATTAAAAATTGCGAAATAACTCTCAATTTTCAATTTTTAGAATAAAAATTAAAAATAATAATTATTGGACAATTTTTATTTCAAAAAATTAAATAAGAGTTACTCTGCAATTTTTATAATAAAAATCAAAAATAAAAGTTATGTTTTTATTTTAAAAATTGAAAATAAAAATTGTATTTAAATATCATTTGAACCAAGGAGCGCACAATAATGGTTTGCGCATTTATGTGTTGCGCACTTCAAGACCTTTCCGTCGATGCCTTACATGTCCTTGAAGGATCCATATTAGGTTAGGTTAGGTTGAGGTGGTTGCCTGTCTTGGAAGAGCCCAGACGCACTTAGGCACAAAAAGGCCCTTTGTGATGCCACAGGTAACGCTGGTCGAGAGCTAACCAGGGATGCTCTTATAACTATGTATATGGGCATTCGTGGTCAGCACACGGTCAGCTCTGAAGAAGAACAGGCACGAATATTCAACTGTAACCATATTGTTGCTGCGCCAGCCTGAAAGCTCAATAAACCTTGCTATGTCCCTAGGACATAGGTTCGAGAGGTCTGTAAGGTCGGTCAGAAATGGGGACCCTAGGGTCCTTAATCTTCTTCTGGACAGGGAGGGGCATTGATGTACAAGGGTTTCTCCTCTTCTTCGGATCCGCAGTAGCACTGCTACATTTGCCTAGCACTGGCATCGCCAGCTCAAAGACGCTATTTGCCCGAGAAAGTCTCTATTAAATTAAGACACCGCCGTTCGGATTCAGATATAAACTGTAGGTCCCTTTTCTCTTCGAACAGTTATTAATAGAGAATGAAATTCCAATACAAAATTTAGCAGAATAATAGGGACACACTGTTCGTTCCTACAGCCATTTTGTTAAAGTGCTTGTTCTTGAGCGTTTCGGATATCTGCGTATAGAGTTTCAAGATACAATACCATGTACTTAGGAATATTTGTAAGCAGCTTTTTAGAAATAAGCTAAGATATACACTAGGAACAGCCACCACAATAATAGTTCCTCTATGCAACACACAAAAAACGGCGAAAAGTTTTTCGCATAACTGCTTTTGCGTATGTTTATGTGAATATTTTTCAGTGTTGCATAACAAAAGCCGCATGTTTTGTGTGTTTGCGTATGTGATAATACAATTGTAATTGTGGTTCTAAGAATACGTACACACATTTGTTGCAAACTTCAGTTGTTGCAGTTGTTGCGACAAATTGCAACAATTTGCACATTGTTAACATTTATTTATCACTGTTATTTAGCAAAAACTTCGAGTATGATGGGAAAATGTTTGTTTGCAACTGTATTTTATCTCTAGCAAGCAGTTGCATATATGCGTATGCCATAAATTTCGATCCAGCCAAGTTCTAATCAGACAAACATGCAACAAAATTTTAAATGTTAGAGTGCACAAATGTTAAACAAACAAAGCAAGAATCTGTATAATGGAGTATAAGCAAGGCAAATATACACAAAAGTGGAGACTCCAGAGTCTAGACACAAATACACCCATATTCTCGTATATCACTGCCAAAGACAGCTTGCGCCGAAACATCATTGCATTAGGTAATAGCAGTTTGTATCAGGGCTGAAAGCATTCATTTCTTGTGAAGTTCGGCACGCTGGTTTGAACCAATAGTTTGCTTGGGTTAAGGCTCAGAGCCCGAACCCATAAAATAGTTTTTATTATCTTCATAAAATGTACACGAATAAGAACATTTGCGATGAAGAGCGTATATTTCGACAGAAATAGCAGATGAAGAAAGAACACAAGAGAAGAAACACATGAAATCGTACGAAATCTTGAAAATAAAAGTTGTCAGAAGAGACGACTTAGAAAAAACGAAAGTGAGAAGAAATAGAAAACATAACCGAAGACCAGATTGAAAAGAAAATATATGAGCAGTCCAAACATACAGTATCGTTCGTTTTGAAACCACATGTTTGGTGCTCTCAATTTCACCAAAACGAATTTTTTATGTGTTTTGAAACCGAATTTGGAAAATAGGTTTAAAAATGTACGCATTTTTAATTGAAATAATTTTTTAAATATTCTTTGATATTTTCAACTTCAATTTATGCCAAATATTTGAAATTATTTTTTTTCTGAATCAACCCAAAAAATATCAGCCACAACTCAAATCGAATTTTATATGGTGAACGTCTTGCATAAAAAAATGTTCTTGTCTTGCTTAAATAGTTTATATCTTGCATAAAAAATTTTTCCTTTTTATAGGAAAAGCATATTCGTGGATATTTTCCCATGAAACGTGTAGACCTGTGCTAACAATAAGTTAGGGAGATATGAGTAGTTGGCGACAACAAATAATTCGGATTTGGGAGCACGCGAAAACAAGTCCGAATAAAATTGTTCGTTTTAGTTTTTTGTTTTCCGGAGCACTGCCGAATGAAACAATTGGGTGGTCGATTTGGCATATCTAGTGGAAACATTGAATATCTTATAAAATAATCAACAGATTCGAAAAACAAACTTGATATTTTAAAATATTTCAGTTCAATTCTTTATTCACCATAATACTTATATACATCGGTTAGTAGCTTATAAAAAATATATATTTCTTAGCTTTACAACTAAGATGTCAAAATTATATCGTGTTAAAATTGTTTATGTAAAATTATATTATGATGGGAAAAAAAGAGGATATAAAGCAAAAAAAACAACTAAGACTACAGTTAAGAAATTTTAAAATATTTTATTAATTTGCGTTTAGTTCGAAATCGTACAACTATGTTATATTGTACAGAGAATTCGCATAATTTCCATTTCCAGTACGTGGGCCTTCACGTCCCCTTGGGCGTCTTCTATGCGTCTGTATCGGTTTATCTTTAGGTCCCGCTTGAGCTAAAGAAAAAGTATGAAGTCCGACGTTGCCACATCTGAAGTGTAGGGATTATTGGGCAACGTGATAACTCTTAGGACGAATGTTTGTGCATCATTCAGATGCTAGGAGCGGCTTCTCTTAGACCATATTTTCATCTTCATCCATTGGTGGTTGTCATATGCCACTCGAGCGCTGTTGAGCGGTTCATGGCAGCATTCCCGTATCTCCTTAGACGTCTCTAATTATTTTGAGGGTTTCGTTAGGGGTTTTACGAGTTTGATGCAGAACCTAAATGCGTAGCGCTGCTCGAGGTATTTCTTCACTTTGGACACTGGTTTAAGGAATTCGACGTGTTAACTCGGTCTCAGTTCAGTCCTACCACTTTTTGATATTGCTCTGTGCCATATAACCCGAAACCGGGCTTGGCCGTCATACTTACATATCATTCAATTTCCCTAAAATTTGGCAATAAATGATTTCAGGTCGATATTTAAAAATTTTGAGTTTGATACGAACTGGGCCACTATATGTTTTTATCTTTTGCTCTTCAATTCCCAGGATCTAGGAGTTCATGAAGACAAATATGTCTAGCTTATCTTTTGTCCCTGTGGTACAGGGTATGAAAAAACTCACTTTAAGTCTTTATGAGGCATAAACAAAATTTGAATACTTAGAAGTTGGCGATTTTAAGAAAGGAGTACAATTTTTTCAAAACCCTTTGCGAAGAACCAACTGCAGGAATTCGTGCATCTCAGGAAAATGCAAAATACAAAGAATTCAAATCACATTTTGTTCTGCAAAATAGAAAGTTCGCTTAAAAAAAATATGCGAAAATCTGAATGCGTAACGAACTTGTTTTGCAGCCCTGGTTTGCTTACTTACTTTTAAGTTTACATAGTACGTATGTATATAAGTGTGCAGTTTGGAAGCAAGAATGAGTTTGTGTGTGTATATTTTTAGTATTTATTTATCAAACAACATGCAGCTGTTGCATTTCCCATACGCATTTCCACGTGTTTTGAATCTAATGCCAAACTTAATGTGCCACTCTATAAATATGTGAGAGTTTGTATGCGTTTATAAGTATGTTTGTCTGGCAATGCCATAAGAACAGAAATAAAAGCTAAAAGAATAGAAACCTCTTTCGCTCTGTTCAAAATAATATGAAACCAAGGCTAGAATTGAATTTGCACTACATGACATATCACTATGAGTGCTTTTCCATTCTGCCGCTGCATCTTTTCTGCTGAAATCTTTAAGTTCTGACTTGAAGCAAGGACCAAAAAAAAACTAAATATTACTTCTCCATCCATTACAGAGAAAACAGCCAGGGAAGTAGCCTTGAAATTTATGCAATTGTATTAAGCCTTTAGTAGTACATATTAGCCAATTGGGCTTTACCAAACTTGATATACGCCGATAGGAAAGATAAGCTATAGAGCTATAAAACATAATAACTATAAAGGTAAAAAATATATGTCTATACTTTAGTTAGAAGTGGTTTCTAATATATGAAATACATTTGTATTGCTATTCTAACTGTCCTAAGCATAAAATAATGATCTAAGTCGTGATTACTCGTCAAAACGACGACGCTCGATTTTCTAAACTAGAGAAGTTGACTTTGTTTATTGTTTGTGGAAAAATAAACGTAGTCAAAACGACGAGCTAAAGATAAACAGGTATGTGATATGCCAATTTTTTTGGGATTTTAAATATTTCTTTTATAAACTTTCATTTTATTTACTCTCCTGACATTTTTTAAAGCTGGAAAGATGCCGCTAAAACGCCCTCTTTATGAAAAAGCTTAGTTCCGATCTTTTAGATACTCATCTAAAAGGAAATTTCGTAATGCCGACAATATACCCGTATCTATGGTCGGATGTATGTACAAAGTTTACTCCAAATGAAGACTTATATACACACTGAAAATATAGTATATCAGCGTTCACTGGAATCCAAAAAAACAAGAGAGTTCTTTCGTATTAAAAAGTAAAAATGTAGGATATCTAAAGTTAAATTTTAAGAAAAAATAAATTTTTATAAAGTAAACGCCAAAAAAATTAAATTTTTGTATTAAAACTTATTTGGATTAAAAAAATATAATAAATAAAATATATAGTATTTGCAACAATATTTATACTTTGGTTTTTTTTTAATATTGATTTCAAAACTGCCGTTGTCATTTGGACGAGCATACAAAACTATGTTGATTTTCCAGGGTTAATATTTTTAAATTACTTTTGATGCATTCTGCTGATTTAACCCTAGGATGTGCGACTGGGATTTTCGAGGCCCATTTTGACTTTGGGTAGTCGCCAACATTTTTTCTTGGGCCTGAGCGCCGAAATATTTTATGCCAACTACCGCTCATGTTTTCTAGACGTAACGAAACCATCTGCAGATTATTTGCATTGATTTCGTAGGACAAACCTGATCTGTTTATGTATGAAGGTGCTAAGTGTACCTACTGGGCGTCGCGAGGCCCGCACGTTTGATGTATGGGAAATGTATGTAAGCTGCAAGACAAAACATGTTCGCTAGCTTTATATGAGCTTTTGTTGAGATCTATGCAGTTTTCTTTTAGCATTGATCAGGTAAGCATCGTTTGTGTTGCGTTTTTACTGTGTTTCTTTTTGCGCTTATCGGTTTTTTGCTATCAAATGTCGGGAATAAGCGACGAAGTGTGGGAAGACCTTGATATGGTCATAAATAGGCGTCAACGGTTTTCTAGGCTGCCGACAGACCGGCAGCAGTTCACTGAGGACAGACTTGCCGCATTTTTTGCGAGCAGAATATTGAGGATGAAGAGGACGATCCATTCGGAGGTGACGATGATGTTGATGAAGACTATATCCCGTCTGGTAAAGCGGCGTCGGATGCTGAAGAAGAAGAGTTGAACATTGAGACGAATGTTGCGGTAGATAGTGACAATGACGAAGAGGAAGCAATTGTCGAAGGAGAGGCGGATGCTGTGAACGATTCACAATTGCCTGTTGACGAACCAGCCAGATACCGCCCGAAAGCGCACAATGTTCCAGTTGTTCCCAGAAGTGGCCCCATCCAAGTTATGCAGCAAATATTTTGCCAGCCCAATCAACATATTCAAGCAATTTGTTACTCCAGAGATGGTTGATTTGATTGTTCGCGAAACAAACCGCAAGGCATCAAGCATCATGCGCGATTGGAATATTGCCCATTCTGGCTCGACTGCAAGAGTTTGGACAGAAACAAACGAGACTGAGATGTATGCGTTCTTCGGATTATTATTATTTGTTGGTATGTTCAATTCGAATACACAGCCAGCTAAAGAACTTTGGAAACAGTACTACCATGACATCTACAAAGCCACGATGTCCTTCAACTGCTTCAAGCTAATCTTAATTCGCTTTGACAACGGAAACACGCGACCGGCTCGTGCGGCATTGAGTAAATCTGCAGCGATCGACGACCTTTGGATAATGTTAAACGCCAATATGTGCCTTCAGCGAATCTGACTGTTGATGAGTAATTGTTTCCATACCGTAGACTGTGCGTGGTGCAATGTTCAGCACGACAGAAAGCGGCGCAAAACATTCCTGTCGTGTGAAAAATGTAAAAAATTCATGTGCCTTGAACACGGCTCTGTGAAGAAAATTTCTCTGTGCCATGGCTGTGCTACTGAAGAATCATAAATTCAGCACTAAGCAATTCAACAGTCACCATTACCTCAATAATTATATACCTCACTATTAATTTATGTTAATAAATCAGTCAAAAGTTGACTTGTGCCACACAGAAACAGTAATTTCACTTTTTAAGGCATTCCAACCCCCACCCTCTTCAGAGACCAACCTATTAAAGCATCTGGCGGCATTTGCTCTTTCGACCATGTTGTTTTGAAAGCAATATTGGTTTTATAACTTTAACGGTTTTGTGTCTCAAGAATCGAAAATTATTTCTTTCCCTAGACAATTTTTTTTTTTTAAGTTTCGTTAGTGTTATTTGAAAATAATGGTTTCTATTTGTAAATTTATTTTTTCCAAAACAAAACATGGCTAAAAAACATTGACAACAATAGGGAGATGCTAGGACACCATTTTGTAAATCAAACAGTTCTTAAGTAGGCTGCCGACGCATTACAAGCCCCAATGCAAAATGAAACTAGCGTTGGCGGCATCAACATACGAGTTCCAACAAAAGCTGCTGGTGCCACTGTCATCATCCATGCCAGGGCACAAAATATTCATGAACACAACAGGCTCATAAATAAATTGGAACCCAGAAAAATGGCATCGAAGGCAGCTGAAGTTGCAAATGGGCACAAAGTGATTCCTCACTTGGTTCGATGGGCGGAAACTGCAAAATATGCTAACCCAATGCAAGTCATTGCCACGATCCAAACCCCTATGGCCTCGCTCAGTGCCCATGACCAAGGCTGCAACTGCAAAAGTATCGAACATACTGATTTTATGGTGCTCCGATTTCGTGGAATTGGAAATGATTTGTGGTTCGATACCTAATTTAAATTGAAATACAAATAAATATGTCGTAATGACTAATTTAAAGCTACGATGACACAAAAATTTGTATGTGCACACAAAGTTTATTTTAAATATGCTATTATTAAATTCAAATTTTATCACTTAATTTCCATTTAATTTAATTCAATGACTTTACTGCTCGAGATAACTCAAAATCTGTAGCTTGAAGGATTATACGTAATTTATAAAAGGCGTTGAGTATACGTACACGTATGGAAGTGTGTTTGTGCCTATGTGTGGATAGATATAGAGTTGGCGACAAAAAGCCAACGTAATAAATTATTTCAAGAATCAATTACAGCTAACATAGCGTAGACCAATTGAATATGAATTTAATTTATTTGAAAGCAACAAGCAAACATTCGATCCTTCGAGACTGACAGCCTGCCAACCTCATTCACTTCTCTTGTGTGTCAACCATTTGGGTATATGTGAGTGTATGGCTAATGATATGAGGATTTAATCATTTGCATATTAATTGGTATCTCTAATGCATTTTTAAAATAATAAAAAATATTCAAGTTTTTTCATTTAAATAGTAATTGTATCTTTAATAAAAAATAAGAACAACTTAATTTAAATTTAGGCCTTAAATTATTTATATTACGATATTAAGACTAAGATAATTAAAACACTAATGGTGATTTTATTTCCATCTAATACGGATGAAGGTCGAAATCCAACGTTAAAATATGCCGGGCTCACTCCCAGGCGATGCCCAAGTCTGCTGATCTGATAAATAGACATTACTAGACAGACTACATTCTCTTTACTTCTTACCAATCGCTGTCTGGTTGGTCGCTCCAGATCAATTTTGTTATCCTATATGTAAATACAATTTATTTGTATACACTTGTTAGTGCTTGACTTAACATGGAATTTTTTTTGCTTTTTTGGGAGAGAGTGTACAAGGAAAAGTAACACTTAAATAATACATAAATGTGAGCTATAGGTTAGGTATTACTTAGGTTTCTTGATATAGTATTATAAGTAAGATCCTTAATTTATGTGCACAACTGGCTACTTTATTTAAACGACTTAAAACGTGCAGCTCGACTGCTTATTACGACGGCGACATTGTGACTAAGTTCTTCTTCTCGCTGACGCTCATAGCTGCTGCCTCAGAACTGCCAACTCGTCTCTAGGCACCTTGAGGTGACAACTGCCAACTCTACTTCTTACATAAATATATACCTAATAAAATGTGCGCATTATTAATAATTCGGACCAAACTAACAATTTTCTTACTTGTACAATCCTCACAGACAGGATAATAAACAGACATTTAAATAAAGCTGCACTAGCCTGGCTAAAAAACAGAAAAGGACTCGTTGAAGGGCAGTCTGGCAGAAAAGTCTGAATGGAGCAAACGGTTGCACTTCTGAATGGCAGACATTGTGCAAATGTCAACAACAAAGGCACAAAAGCCAAACGCTGCATTTCAAGTCTACTATGCCACAATGAGCTGCAACTTTGGATGAAAGAAAAAAAAAAATTGCATCAGTCGGGGCAGTGTTCGGCAGTGGAACACCCTGCAATCACTTTACACGAAAAGAGTTATTATTTAGGATAAGTTATGTATTGATATATTGAGAATTGTAGGCACGCTCATGTTGGGGGAAAGATAGTTTGTTTCGACCTATATTAGGCTCGGATGAGTGTGTATGGCAAATTTGCTCGAATTGAAATTTAATGATAAAAATAATATACCTTGAAGTTGAAGTTTTTGATACCAATAATTTTTGCAGCGTAGTAGAGCTTGGCTCAACAGATACCCAAATCGAATCTGATTTTTTTGATCTAAATAATACACCTCATTTTGTTGTCTGTAAGTCCATATTACCCTTGTCTCTATGAGTCCAGAGTATAAAAAAGGAAAAAAGCAATTCCAGACAAAAGTAAAGTGTCTGACAATTGACAGGCTGATACGCCATAAAAATTGTTTATTAACTAAAATGTGACACAATTAGCACCAAATGAGTAACATAGCGTGTAGAAAAGCAGGGGATCAGAGAGGATTGCAAGGATTACACGTGCAAATAACTTAACATTCTAGGAAATTCATATTTTTTTAATAGACTTGTGAACTTTTTAATATACTGCCAGAGATATTAAGGATAAAGTGACGATTTGTGCACTGTGCCAACAAAGTAGGTTATCATAGTCCTATTTCAAGTTGAAAACTAAGAATTTTTTAAAAGAATGCAATGGAAAATAAATAAATATCAATTACCAAGTATCGAGTATACATACATACGAGTATACATACATTAGGTCAGAAATTGGGTTTTTAACAATGGACTGGCTACCGTTTAACTTCAATAAAGCAACCAGTGAGATTTCAACGATATCATATTTTTCATTTGAAGTTCCAACGTGCTTGAGAAAGGTCAATTTTTAGATACTCTGACATATAAAGCGCACAGTGATCCCCTTGGAAAACATTTCACAAGCCCACAAAAAGCAAAACTCTACTGTGAACTATATTCATACATATATGAAAGGGCTAATCTGAGTCCGAAAGTCCGACTGTATATTTTCCGAATCCGAGATCCGAAAAACCCCAGTACCTCAGGGGTGGGCATAACCTCAAAAACACCCAATAAAAGAGGTATTTTGGAGGCTATCTCGGAGTCCTGACGTGCCTGGATTTTTTGGATCTCGGACTCAGCGGCTCAAAATCCATAACCCAAAATCAATAGCCCGAAACAAATTAGGTTTATACCCTTTTGGACCTCAGAAACGGATTTAGCGATCCCACAATTATATAAAGATTATCGCCACCCGGACTCAAATAAAAATTTGTATCGGGTTGTTGCCGCTTCCCTTTAAAGCAGTAGTTCAAGATACAGTTTCAAGTAGAGTTAAAATGTTTAAGGTTTTTATAGGTTTTCTAAAACATATATACTCCTAATGTTTCCGTCCATCATTCAGAAGCTCACAACCCAAAAGGGAAGCCCTGTGACTTGTAACGTTCAAACCTGTGGTATAGGTCAACTTCATATTGCTATTGTGATCATTGATGACAGATGATGACAGATCCATTAACGCGATCCAGAGATTGAATTTACAGGCTGAATTAAATGAAGGAGAATGCATTATAGTGCACTCACAGTGTGAGAGGAACCATAAATGGATATTATATGGTGGTTAATGGAGCGTACTATTCAATAGTAATAGGAACAATCTTTGTTGTCATGGTAATGTATGAACGAGTGCATTTTGTTTTATGAGCGTAAACAGCGGAATTCTTATGAGGATCCTAATAGTTATCTGAGATTATAATTCCCATTTGGGCATAAGGAACCACGCGTTCTTCTGCTTGCTTGCTTGATTAGCAAAAAAAAATGCAGATTTCAAAATTCCATATATCCAAGTCAGAGGTACTATTACTATTAACTTCTCACTTGCTTAAGAGTTAAATAAAGGTAGAGGATCTAGTCACTGCTCCCAAATTTTGGACCTTTCCATTGCTCTTTCGACATCTTTTTTTTTTTTTACTTTTCGACATGCATAACTTTTATCGACTGCAGTAGACTCTCTTCGACTCTCCTCAATCTCATGCAAAATATGCTCAACACGGCATAAATTTTAGGACAACTTTGCTGCAAGTTGTGGTATGCTTAATGTGTTGCATTTACAGCAGCTGAGCCAGTAGCGGCAACTTCAGTTTCAGCTTCAAATTAGAAATTAGTATTCATGCCCCACAGTGTCATTTCCGCGAATGCGCGACAGGCATAACTTTTTCCAGCTCGACTCCTTGGTTGTGATTGATATGCGTGGTACAAGTTGAGGCAACATGGCTGATTATGAGGAAACTCCGACTTAACCAGTGTATATGTATGTGTGTGGATGACAAGTTTAAAATTTCCAGAGTTCAACTTGAAGTGCTTACTACAGTGGTTGCATGTGAGCGGGTGAACATGGGCACAACTTTTTCACATAAATCCCTAATTATGATATTACTTTGCATAATATAAGAATGTTTTAGTGTCATTGTACCACAAAGACCTTGCAGCATTTAAACAAGAACACAATTTAGCAAAACAGAGGATAGTATTTATTGCAATATTATTTAAAGTATGTACTTGAAATAAAATAATGTCTATACAGCCAACTAGAGAGATTCCGCGATAAGATATGAAAGCCTTGCAGCTAGTGCTCTTAAATTTGTAGTAGATTAAGAATTTATTTATTATCCTTCTTCTTAAAAAATCTTAAATAAATAAAAATAAAACTACAACAAAGGTTTCTTTCCAAAATTAACTTAGTATTGTTTAGTAGGGCCACCGAAACGATGTGTTCGTACGGAAGGCTGACAGATCCACCGCCTTCCAAAATCTTCAAAAACCTCGATACCTTAAGTAAAGGAAATAAAAAAAAATCTTTACGAATTCTGACTGACTTATGTATCCTCAAAAAGTTTTCAGTTTAAGAGAATTATTGCCCACAATTTAACATTGTAGTATCGAGTTCGGCCTATTAATATAAGGTCATTGGCAAACAAAGATTTATAAAAAATGCACATAAATTTATTCACCCTTTTTAACTCCATAAATGTACTAAATACACACATTTGCATCTAGGTATGTGCTTCTATGTCACTGTATGCCCAAAAATTATTTGAGCGACAAATTTTCGCACCACTTCTCTCTCTGACGTCACAGACTCCAATGCCAACGTCGGCGTCAAAGGCAACAATTCCGCATACATGAACAGAAGAAATAAGCTCAAATCTTTTTTTCAGAGCGACTAAAGACTGGAAGCGAGAGCAGACCAGAATATAAAATTGAGCGCAAGCACGGATATGGCATGCCAGTTGGAATATTTTGTATTTTATGTTTAGAAATTCTGTTGGCCAGAAGCCAAGTTGCCGCCAAAGTTGCTGCCACAGCTTCAAAAGCAGCAGCTATAGTAGGCGGCGGCATCATGCTACACAAGCAGCAAGAGCGTGGGTCGAGGGCAGTAGGTTGCATGTCGATTTTAGGCTTAACAGACAACGAGTTGAACCCAGAAGCTGGAAAGGCCTAACAAATGCAAATAAGCGACAAAGAGGGTCTGCAAAGGAGCTACCACCGAGACACTCAGCAGACAAGCAACGACCATAACTGCACTTCCTGAACCCAACTCCAGTCCAAATCTCAATTGCAAGCCGAACTTTATTCGCATAACCTTGCTTTTTTGCAGACCACTTCATTGTTAGTTGCATTTTCTGCTCTGTTGTGGGCATTTTCTTATGGTAAGGGCGTGGTTGAAAAAAGTAAAAATAAAGCCGAAGTGTGGAAAATTTACGCCTATCGATGTTTTTTTTTCATTTAGAGAAAAATATTGTAGGATCAAAAGCGTTTTTTTGACCGAGACAAATAACTCGGATGGGCCGTGCCAAAACTTGGAACGTTTAAGCGAAAAAGATCAAAGTGCACAAGACAACAAACGAGAGCGATACGACCGTAAGGTTGAAATGACAATTGGCAAGTGTTTTTATTGTAAGTGAGGGTGGGTACTTGTATGCTTATTAGTAATAGAGTGCAAAAGAGAGTTATGAGAGTGTGAAAATGTTATGTGTATGTTAACATTAAGTGAGATTTTATGAATAAACGAGGTGTGTCATGTAACTATGTATGAGTTTGACCGAACATCCCGGCCCACCTTGAAAGACCCTCTTTCAAGAATCAGGAAGTAACGCTAATTGTTGTATTGAGCGGCAGCAAATGTTTGCAACACGGAGGTTGCGAACTTGGTGGTGGCATTTCCAGTACATTTTATTGCAATGTACTCGGTTGCGATGACTGATCGAAATGCAGAAGTGTATGATGCGGTTGCTTACAGCTGCGACAACGATATTTCGATGGGCATTGTGCCACACGGTGACCCGAATGCAGACAATTAATGCAAATACTGGACTTCTTGGCGACTTCAAGTCTTTCTGTAGCATTCATGTCCATGAATCGAGAGCATTCAACAAGCTTGTGGGCAATACTAGAACAGAGAGCACATGATGAGTTAGTTATTGCAAATGTATGAATTTGACCAGGCTTGCCACTACGCCTCTGCTTCTGATTTTCCCATTGATTCTGTGATGGGATGCCACTGGATTCCAGAAATTGACAATGACGCTCCAGTACTTGGGTGCATTGTTCCCATTTGGGCAACGAAAGAAAATCCATGGCTTCGTTCCATTTGTTTTTAGTTTGTTGATCGCACTTTCCCATAACGATGTAGATTAACATAGCCTGTGATATATCTGAGCCTGTGCCCATTGACGAGAGTGATCCAAATATTGCTGTGGCCTTGTCCATTAAACTTCGCAACTGATGACCATCAGGTTTATTGACAGGCGGAAGATTAAAAATAGCTTCGATTTGATCTAGAAAAGTTAGTGTGGGATTATCATATCGTTTATTTAGATGAGCTATAGCTTTAGGATAATTTTCATTTGTTATTTGGAATGATCTCACCGCATCTAAGGCAGGGCCCTTTAGACAATTTAACAAATGGTTGAACTTTTCTATGTTGCATAGCGAGGTCTCACGAGCAATGATTTGGTTGAACGACGTTATAAAATTTTTGTAATCTGCGCGATTTCCATTAAAACATGGCAACGATAGTCTAGGCAGGCTTGGTGACGACGCAACACGAACAGGCAATGATGATTCGATTGATGTATTATGCATTTCCTCAGACAGCTGTTCCTTGATGCACAATTTAGCACTGATGTAACTATCTTCCAATTCAGCACGACCGTCATCATCTGGATCATTATTTTCTATCGCGGATTGGACTGTCAATGCTTGTTTAAAATATTCTTCCAAAATGCCCAAACGGCAGTTTAGTTCTGCACTGGACAATCTTGATATAGTTGAGGTATCATGTATAGAATTTGAAACAATTGTTTTAATGCGTGTAATACTGCGCTGAATATTTTCACGTTTGAGTTTATCATTTTCCAGATGCGACATAATTATGTTTGAACGATATTAAACGAAATAAATTTATATTTGATCTTTGCGTTTGTTTGATTTATATAGCGTTATGTTTGTTGCAACATTAACCGAAATAATTTTATATTTAATCTTTGCGCTTGCAAAATGTAAACAAACGTCAAAAGATGCAAAATATGTATGTGTGTATGTTTGTCGCTCAAATATGAAATAGAACTGCCAATTTGCCGATAATGTACAACAAATCCAACAGCCAAACTGCCGAAACGAAAAGCGAAAATAAGTAAAAGAGATGAAGCAGTTACGCTGAGGAGCAGCGACGCGACGACGCAGCAGCGATGAGAGCAGTTATAAGAGCAGCAACAAACGATAGCGTAGATAACTGCTGTGATGCGAGCAGTACGAAGAGCAGCAAAAAACGATAGCGAAGATAACTGCTGTGATGCGAGCAGTACGAAGAGCAGCAACAAACGATAGCGAAGATAACTGCTATGATGCGAGCAGTACGAAGAGCAGCAACAAACGATAGCGAAGATAACTGCTGTGATGCGAGCAGTACGAAGAGCAGCAGCAAACGATAGCAAAGATAACTGCTGTGATGCGAGCAGCAACAAACGATAGCAACGAGATAACTGCTGTGATGCGAGCAGTACGAAGAGCAGCAGCATACGATTGCGAAGATAATAACTGCTGTGATGCGAGCAGTACGAAGAGCAGCAACAAACGATAGCGAAGATAACTGCTGTGATGCGAGCAGTATGAAGAGCAGCAACAAACGATAGCGACAAGAACTGCTGTGATGAGAGCAGTAAGAAGAGCAGCAAAACGATAGCGACCAGAACTGCAGTGGTAAACAGCAACGGTGAAATATAACTGTTCCTTCGCAGCGCAGAGTAGCAAGCAAATCTGTTTGTACGAATTGACGAAACCAACAATGCAATAGGCATATGCAATAAGTGTATGTATGTGCGTATTGCTGGCGCCAATTATAACAGATATTCCAATAATTTTACCGCCTTCCAGGTGTTATAGTTGCAGCGATAAAGATGTCGGACTTCCAATGTCTGTATGCAAGAAATACAGTAAATTCAATGGGCTGCAATTAGCCCTTGTAAATTTATGCGACGAAAAAACGATGTGTCAGCTCTAATTGCGCGACACAGTGGTACCAATGTTCACAATCTCGCGATTTCGACAACGTTGTCTTGTAGCACTTTTTTCTTTTTTATTATTTAAATGTTTTAAATGTCAATTAACCGTCCGAAATTAATGCACCTGCCCCACGTTGGGCGCCAAAATGTAGGATCAAAAGCGTTTTTTTGACCGAGACAAATAACTCGGATGGGCCGTGCCAAAACTTGGAACGTTTAAGCGAAAAAGATCAAAGTGCACAAGACAACAAACGAGAGCGATACGACCGTAAGGTTGAAATGACAATTGGCAAGTGTTTTTATTGTAAGTGAGGGTGGGTACATGTATGCTTGTAATAGAGTGCAAAAGAGAGTTATGAGAGTGTGAAAATGTTATGTGTATGTTAACATTAAGTGAGATTTTATGTATAAACGAGGTGTGTCATGTAACTATGTATGAGTTTGACCGAACAAGTATTATATTGATGATTGGTGGTATGTAAAAAAATTTTAGAGTTTTATTCTTTATTTCATATCTTTCTCTTATAATAAGCGTTACAATCTGGGGTGCCACAGAAAACAATTTCTCTTTAATCTCTACAATTCCAATTCTCGATGCCACAGAGATACCTTCGAGACGGTTTTAAATCTCTACTAAATTTGCTAGAGGTTTGATAAAACTCACCAATAAAACCAATGTTATTCAAAGAAACTTTAACTTATTTAAAAAGGTTGTTCAATTTCTAAGCTATCTGCATGACTATAATTTAATAAATCGAAGGTTTTAAATCATGATTTTAAATATGCCATTCTGTGTCAACGTGCAAAACCATCTCGAGCTAAGGAGATGCCACCCATTTGTGGGACTAAATAATAACATTTCGGAGTATTTAATTTGGCATTTTAATACATATTTTTGGTGTTAAATTAAAGTTACAAAATTATAATTTTAGTTAACTTAATTATTATATGGAATTATGACGAATTTAGTGCACAATTAAATAAAGAAGCGTTACTTTTCTTTTTCACGTAAGGTGGCAACGTGCGTTATGTTAGCAATGGATTTGATTGTAAATAGTTTAGCATGTAGTGCAAATTTAAATGGAATAGCAATTTGAGGAGAAAAATAGCAAGACAGTCTTTTTGGAAAACATTTTTAACATCAAAAGAAAAACTTAAATTAAATGTTAACAAATTCATTCAATATTACTGACAGCTGATGACAACTGAGGGCTAGTGGGGTTGTCACTCAAACTCATGTGCTGGGTGGGATAAATATTCAAACTTATTTATCAGAAATTGCAAGTGAAAAATTGCAAAATATGCAACAAGTTATCGACTAATCCAATAATGAATTAACTTTTTGTAGTTACACTACACTTTGGCTGGCGAAAATCCTCTGGCTGAACCCTCCAAGAGGGTGCCGGCTGGGCAATGGATTGCCTGGCTCAAGCACCAGAGTCAGGCACTTGTCCCCCCTCGGTGCTTGGGCCAGTGCACGGTCTAGCTGAGGCAACGGCGCAGCAGTATCCGGATTACCAAGTCTGGTGCTGCTGCGTTGGAGCCATGGTCAGAGGTGCCTGGCAGCAGGCATAAAAAGCTATGGGGAGGCTCCCATGAATAAAATCAACCAAATCCCCGCTCTGAAGTCCATTACAGATTCAACTCGGGGTGGGATGTCGGCCCAAACGTCGGTGGAAAGCGTGACCGCTACCACCGGCGGGCCAGCGGTCACACCACCTCTGTACTGGTTGGAGCAGGCCAGGACAGTTGTATAGCTACTGCCACAACATCAACAACAACACGAGATGCCAAATTGTGGCGCAGTTCTGCGGTCCTAGAAGACTCAGACTGCGAACCAATAGGCTCAATAAGTGCTGAGGCGGAGGAAGAGCTCCTACGCTCCCCAGCCAAGGGTTCCACTTCCCCCTGCAGGGATGGGCACAAGAAAAGTAAGGAGGGCTAGAAAGCTAAAGCCCAGTATAAGGGCCGAACAAAAGATCGAAGACGGCCGCAAATACTATGACAGTAGACCGGCAATGAAGGCCCCTAGCAGCCAATATGCCAACAAGGTCGAAGAGCTGTTGCTTACTAAAAGGCAGCGCTCGGCTGACCAAGACAAAGCGGATGTGCCCGTCAGTAAGCGGCCACGCCCTAAGACGGAGAAGCCACCAAGGAAGCCACGGCCGAAGAGGGAAACGGCGAGCGATGTTGCGTGACGACACTTGATCGTCACCCTCATCGACCGCAGTGACCCTAACGGCAAAATGACTCCCAAGCAGTGGAAGGTGGTGGAGCTGAAGCTTTTGAATGCCCTCTTCCAAAGAATGGAGGATCCAGATGCTCAGCCTACCACCTTCGACGGAGCGGGGTGAAAATCCTAAGCTGAAAGGGTGACCTTAGCGCCACCCGAATGACGCAAACACGAACACGCTGGAGGCTGGTGAGGTCGAGAAGGACCTTGGCGTGGCAGCCATTACAGAAGCTGGCCACGGCCTCGATATTGATTAGGAATCAGAGGACAATGGCGGCACGACCTTAGTAGTCGCCCCATCGGAGTTGAAGGAGCCTGTATACAGCCATGCAGCTGAAGGTCATGCAGCTCAACCTACATAAAAGCAAGTAAGCGTCGGCGGAGCTTCTCATAACCTTGGAGGAGGGGTCCGTCGACGTGGCTTTAGTCCAGGAGCCTTGGATAGCTTCGGGTAACAAGGTCTCTGGACTTAAGTAAACCAAGTATAATACTTTCTACCCGACAACAGTAAGTAAAGCAAGAACTGCAATTCTGGTAAGAAAGGGCATCTATGCTTATCTTATGTCTAATTACAGCACTCACGATCTCACGGTGGTAGCGTTCGAGGGTGCCGTGGATGAGCCACTCATAATGGCATCATGTTACTTGGCGCACGACAGGGAGGCACCAACAGAGGAGACGGAGCGTCTGGTCCAGGAGGTGAGCCGGAAGAGGCAACCCCTGGTAATCGGCGCCGACGCAAACGCCCATCACACAGTATGGAGATGCAGGGACGTCAACGAGAGAGGTGAGTCACTGCTAGATTTCATGCTAGGGTATAATATAAGTATCTCTAACATAGGGGAGGAACCCACCTATGTGGGCCCCACCTCAGATAGTGTCATTGACCTTACTCTCTCGCTTGGTATGAACACTGCGAGGCGAGGTTTATGTGTGCAGTGACAAAAAGTGCGTACAAGAATCCCCGGAATGCAAACTGGGAGATGTTTAAAGATAAGGTGGCAAGGAAACTCCCACCACCACCAATAGTAAAATCCATAGATGACATCGAGAAGTCCGTGGAGACTCTTTGCCGTCATCTAAATAAGGCATTTAAAGACTCATGCAAAACAACAGTGAATAGAAGGAGACACAGGCCACCCTGGTGAAACCCAAGACTGAAGGAACAGCGTACCGACCTACAGGATATCTTCAAGCTGGCTAAACAAGCAGATGATGATACCGTATGGGATGAGTACAAGGTAAGGCTCCGGTTTTTTAAAAAACAAGTCCGGCTAGCCAAAAGAAACTCCTGGAGATCCTTCTGCTCTGGCATAGAGAAGGTCAAGGATACTGCAAGACTCAGGAAGCTACTCTCGAGTCAACCCGCTATACAGAGTCAACTGAAAACGAACGACGGACATTGGACAGAAAGCAGTAAGGAAGCGACTGACGCCCTTCTAGGCGAGCTTTTCCCTGGATGCACCGACGTCCTCACACCAGATACGCCTATAAGCCGTCCCAGCCAACAGATCAACGTACCTGGGGATGTAATCACGCCACATAAAATCCAGTGGGCTATTGACTCCTTTGCGAGCTATAAATCCCCTGGCCTAGACGGTATAATTCCGGTCATGCTGCGGAGGACCAAAGACAAGGTCACGCCATGGCTGGATTCGATATTCAAAGCATGCCTGAGATACAGACATGTTCCTGTACCCTGGAGGACAGCACGAGTTGTGTTCCTGCCTAAACCAGGGAAATGCAGTCACGTGCAGCCAAAAGATTACAGGCCAATAAATCTCACCTCATTCCTGCTAAAAGCTCTAGATCTAATATAAGACAAGGCATGCACCATCTTGTAGAATCCAACCTCTGGATACAGAGCCAACTGAGCAACAGAAGGATAAGTGCTGAATGAGGAACCACGACAGTGACAAAAGAGGCTCACAGAGGCACGCCGCAAGGCGGAGTACTATCGCCCTTATTGCGGAATCTAGTGGTAAACGACATTCTACACAAATTTAAACGGAAGGCCCCAAGGATAACTGTCTATGCGGATGACATAGCCATAATTTTCATGACGCGCTCAGCTCGATCATGGACATTACGCTAAAGGAAATACTGAAGTGGGCCAAGGAAGTCGGACTCAGTATCAACGCGGACAAGACGGACCTAATTCGCTTCGCCAAGAGATACAAGGTACAGCGATGGACTCCGTCCTCGATAAATGGCATTCTGCTCAAGCCCAGAATGAGCGTGAAATATCTAGGAATAGTACTGGATAGCAAGCTGAGCTGAAAACCCAATGTTGAAGAAAGGGTGAAGAAAGCCACTAATGCACTATATACATCGCAGAAGATGCTAAGTAGCACGTGGGGTCTATCACCAAGACTGATGCATTGGATCTTCATCTCAGTCGTGCGGCCAGTGCTACTCTACGGAGTTCTGGTATGGTGGAAAGCCACAGAAAAAACCACATACCTACAAATAATGGATAAGACACAATGACGTGCACTGATGTGCATATCGGGGGCTTTAAGATCAACTCCAACCAAGGCCTTAGAAGCAATACTAAGAAAACACCCACTAGACATCCAGGTCAACCTACTGGCGCAGAAGACAGCGCAACGTCTTTGCGCAGCAGGGAATATGGCCCTTGCGAACTACGGGCACAGCAAAGTTGTAGGGGTGACATCTAATAGCACAGACTATAGGACCCCAGTAACCAACTTCTCCAGAATACGCACTCTAATGGGACCAGAAGATTGGAAAATCGGCATGGACCAACAAGCGATAAAAATATTCACGAACGGATAAAAAATGGAGTCCGGCGTTGGGGCCGCGATATACTGCTTAGACCCACCCACGGAGATGTCTTATAAGCTGCCGGACCACTGCAGCATCTTCCAGGCGGAGGTATTCGCCATAACGAAGGCTGCAGAACTAACGCTCACCCTAGAGCAGAACCAAATAAATATATTTGTAGACACTCAAGCGGCAATCAGATCCATGCAAGCATACAGCATCAACTCCAAAAGTGTTCTGGCAAGCAGAGACGCTTTAGATGAACTAAACACCCAGAAGGAGGTGTGCATCTTCTGGGTTCCCAGCCACCAGGGCATTGATGGAAATGAAACAGCTGACAGGCTCGCAAAGGAAGGGGCCGAGTCCACTCAACCGTCACTTGAGGATCTGGAGATTCCTCTAAGGACGATTAATCACAGGTCAGAAGAAGACGCTGCAGTCAGATCTGACAGAAGGTGGTACACCACAACGAACTACAGGACGGCTCGCACAATGTGCAAGAAAATAAAGTGTACACCAGACCTTTCCGGTACCACTAAGGACTATTTAGTCTATGTGTGACCCCCCACAGGGTCTACCGGTACAACCTAACCTAACCTAACTTTATATGATTTTTTTCGTTTTGATAAAACAGAGGTATGCAACCACCATGTACCCCTCCACCATGTTTCAGTACAAAAGATTGATCAGCAAATTCCATGAGTTATATGTACCTATATTATTGGGGAAAGCTGCACTGCGACCCTTAGGATCTATTGTGCTCCCTTCAAGCCATATTGCTCCTCAACTTGCCTAATATCTTCAATCTATCTTCAATCTATCAATTTTATCAAACTTAGTTATTTGAGATGGTTCTAGTCGGGTGACATCAAACTTCAATATTCTATGCTAGCTGAGCAGGGATTCCCTTCATCTGGCAAGGGCATCACACTCTGCAATATTTACAATTGTAAATCTATGTTTAAGCAATAAACAATAATGGACTCTTAACTTGAGCACCACACAACTTCCAAGAAATTCTGCCCTGAAACCATAACTATTTCTGTGGTTTAAAATTTGTCTTTACAAGGCACGCAATCCTTGTATAAAATGGATACTAAGAAGTCTTCATTATAATATTGTGTCACCTTCTGATAATGCAAACCGTCATAGCAGTTTATGAAAAGATTGCGCCTTTCAGACTTGACTTGTACCTGAATTCAACATTTGCATATTAATAATTATTTTTTTTTATTGTTGACAGTCTATGATTGTTTTTTTATAGCAATGTTTTCATTGGGTCAGTATATAGGCGCCTTACACTGTTTACACTGCCACATCATTCTCTAAATTGTGACTTGAAAGAAAGAAAATAAATTTTATTAATTTTACTTAAATTCAAAATTTTTACTCATAATTTCTAACAATAGTTTTTGAATGAATTTCACTAAAATTTTCGTTTTCAATGTGTTTCTTTGACGGACCGGTTCTATGGGGACTATATCATAGTCCACCGATTTACCTATTTTCATAAACAAACGAATTACACTAGTTTACAGCAAAATGTATCCTCAACATGTTTTACTCATTCCCTTAGTAAAATGGCATGCTGAAACCGAAAATGCAGTCCAAAAAATCTTTCATTTAACAGATTTCAAGATATTTTGAAAAAAACATTTTTCGAAACTAAAAAAAAAAAATCCACTTAAAAGCAAATATCTCTGGTTGTACTAAACTAATTTTAATACTAAACTGTAGATAATTAAATTACCTGTATGAAATTTTACGTAATTTTCATAAAATTTTTTAGAGAAACTCTATTTTGAACGTAAATTTCAAAATTTTAAAAAATTTTAAACTAGTGTTATCAGTCTAAAACTTTTGTTTTTTTTTAAACTCCTCTGGAATACCCCTATGGGTATCTGATATCAAAAAATAAAATATCATTGTCTCCCATAACATAATAGGGGATCTAAACTGAAAGTTTGATTGATCTAGCTCTTATCATCTCTAAGATCTAAGCGTTCATATCGACGAACAGACGGACAGATGCACATGGGTATAACGACTTCTCTAGTCAACTTGTTCATACTTTAGGTAACTTTGGGTGGTTCGGCTTCCACTAACTTAATATACCCTTTGTACCTTATATAATTATACAAATAAGACCCCACAACGATTGGTAATTTCTTGGTTTTTTTTTGTACAGAGTATCTCAATGTAAGTTGAAAATTCAATACCTTCTTTTTTTTTGAGCAAGTGGTTATATTTTTGTTTCATTGTAAACAAGACAAGTTTTCGCATGTGTATAGAAAAAAATGCGGTAATTGGCACACGCGGCTCTGAATACAGGCCCTTGCTCTTTCATTCACTTTTCGATTATATACTGAAGATACTGCTCATCATATGACGCGTTTTATCTTGGCCTTTACCACTGAAATTGTTTGTGGCTTGTTCATAGAGACCTGAGGTTTTAAGAAACCCCAAATAAAGAAATCGACATTAAATCTTACTACCTCGATGGACAATTGACATCGAAATTTCAGAAGATTAATCGGTCTGAAAATCGTTATGCTTATAAATCTATTTTTTCATTCGCTGTGTGACAGGTGGCACCGTCTTGCCTGAGACCACATGTCGTTCAGATTCGTACAATGCCGTAACGAGAGTCATTCACAGTATAATACATAATCTGCCCTGGCAGCACCCCACTGTGGACTTGCATCAAAAAGTAAATTTACAAAGGCTATGATGCCTGACTTCAATATAAATGTTAGCATTTTATGAATTGTAGTATCGCATAGAAGAGAAAAAAAAATGAATTGAATTGAAGTTAACATGATATATTTACTACAAAATCTAAAAAAAGGCAGCGGTTGTGACTGTTAAGCAAAGCAAGCAGGAGGTGAAGCCCCCTTGATTCAATACTAAATTACTTTTGAAAGCATGTGTTTCGTGATAATGAAAGGTGTAAACATCGTATAGGCCAGGCAGACCCTATGTAAGGCTATAAAAATGCGTGCACCAAGAAAGTTTGCAGTTGCACATATCTGCACTTACTCACACACACTTACTCGCACACAGATACTTACAATAACAACAAAGACATTGAGTGTATGCGAATGACGTTAATTTATTTACTGCACTCAACAAATGGCAAGCAAGTCTCTGCACTTTGTGGCTGCCACATGCAACTCGTGCAACTTGTGCACATTCATTGCATTTTATTTATTGCATGATTCAACAATTTACGTAAGTTAGACGACGCGAATATGAAATTATCCTTTTATATGCGTTCCTTTACTCAGTCGTCTGTGGCCAGGAAGTGAACAATAGAAACACGTACACACCTTCATTATGGTATTGTGGCTTTTGGCTCTTATTCCCATTCTTACATTCTTTTTGAAACGCTTTTCTAGTACCTGGCAGAGTTCTTTTTACGGCCTTTTGCCAAGTTGGCAGTTCTGCGCGTATTTATGCATATTTAATTTTTTTTTATGAGCTCAAATGGGTTTTCTTATGAATTGCAGGACATTTTAAGTTATATACAATGTGCAAAGTTTTTATTTGTATACATAGCTAAACAGTTCCACCGAAGTATATTAAATTAAATAGTTGCTAAAACTTGAAACACAATTTTATTCCCATCTGCAACAGTTTTACAGTTTAAGGAAATTGTCAATTAGATATTTTATAGTGGAACATACTTATATAGGGTGGGCCATCTTTTGGTTTGTTTGGTAAATGCATTTTATTCTTATATTTTCTAACAAAATTGGGTAAATGTATGTACCAAATGCAAGTTTGAAACTACTAATACCGCCCAAATGGCCGCTGCTCTACAGGCCCGTAACATCGAACATCGTAATTTTCGATGATTTTGTTTTTGACGAACCATTGAACGAATAAGCGACGCCGATAATGGTCCGCGGGCTTCAATTGTTGCTTCATTTGAATCTTGTAAGCGTGTAAATGCAGATCCGCATGCAAAATTCGACGCAAAGTGTTCCTAACAAGGTGTAATTGTTCCCGGCGACTCAGCTATGTTTTTTACTCAGAATGACCATGACTAAAATTGATTAGTTTTAAACCTGACATATTTATTTATTTATTTATTTATTTATTTGAGGGGTACAACTACGTACAGTTGACCTTATATTATAAAAAATATAAAAAAATATGTTTAAGAGCATCCAATTTAGACGGGTATTTTCCAAACCAACAGATGGCAAGAAGTCCTCGTCCCTATCGATAAAAAACCTGACCAACTCATTTTCACAAGCCTCTCTTGAGGCCTTTTCTTTATCATCAGAAAATTTTGCAAGTGGTTCAATAAATAAAATACGGTGGATGCGATAAAATATATCATCCAAACTCTCACAGCTTCTGATGGAACACAACAGCCTTCGTATTGCCCAATTCTGGCCGCTTCTGGTCGATCACTTGCTTCAAGCTGGTTAGTGGTTGACAATATAGGTTCGAATTGAGTGTTTGGCACTATAAGAGCAGTTCATTGTGGATGATTCCCATCCAATCCAAGCAAACACACAGCAAAACTTTCTTGGCTGTTGGTCAATTTGGTCATTAAGTTTTTTTTGAGACCAGCCTTATGCCAGTGGTTCCAAACGGTTTTCTGGCTAATCCTTAGTTCCTGGGCAATAGAATAAGTGCTGACATGCCGGTTCGACTAGATGATTTCGATGATTTTATCTACATTTTCGACGATTGGCCTACCAGACCTTGGTCTGTGTTCGATGTCCATATTACCATAACGGAATCGTTGGAACCACAGCTTTGCTGGTTTAGTCGATACTGTATTGAAAAAGCATAAATTTTTTTTGAACGCTTGTTCCTTCTTTTCACCTTGGTATAGTGGTACTCTTTTTTGACATCCATTTTGAAACGCTATAGCACAAAACTAGCTTCACCAAACAAAAACTGACACAAACCTAATGTTTCCGTTTGTATTTACCTAAATAATGAACAATAGATCGTTTAGTGTCAAGTTGTATAATACTTTCGTAAATTTTACCAAATTCACAACACACTCGATTGTAATGAAAAATAAAAAAAAATTATGGAATTTGGTAAGAAAACATCTTATTGTGGCCATTTTCAGTTCGAACCAAAAACCAAGACTAAATCTGACAGAATACAAAAAAAAAGAGAAACAGTACACTTTGCGTGAATTGGCTCACACTGTGTGTTATTGCAGTTCTTGTTCGGAAGTGTTTTGTGCTGGTGCGTACTGACGTTATATATAAACGAAAATATTTTTTACTCTATTATCTGTTACTATATTAGTTGCAACATTTCGGATTAATAAATGCTAATGCGCGTTATAGAGCATATTGTTTAATTTTGAAGCTTACATAAATATGCCAAAGTAATCCGAATCAGGAAATGGAAACTAAAATGCCTAACAACTCGTAGTTATCGTATATATTGTAAATAAATAAATTTTTCGACATCTGTTCAATTTTTACTGCAACTATCTTTTATTTGCTGAACAGCCGTTAAAATCTAAAGACTATATGTATTCAAGACTTTTTCCGGACGCTTGATCAACCTGAAGAAATCAGAGATGACCATTTTGAAGCAAGTTTCAATTTAAATTGGTTGCATGCAAGCGAGAGATGAACTTTAAAAAAAATTCAAGATAGTAACTTTCTTCAGTGCCATTGACGAAGATATCTTTGTAGATATTTTGTTGTGCAGCCGTGCGCAAAACAAGAAACTATGGAAAACTACATTTAGTCAGTTCCGACAACGGATCGACCAAGCGACCGAGACATGCCTAGAAGCCAATACACAGACGAGCTACGACGACATACAAAAATTATAAAGACACTACGTGAACTCAATAAATAAAACAGTTGCACTGAGTCCTTGCACAGAAGCACACGGAATTGGGCAAAGGAACACGTTCGATTTAATACAAATGCACTTAGGTGGGTGGCTTCTTCCTGTTTCACTAAAAGAGAGGAGCAACTGGGCGGAATTGAGGCCAACATACATCTTCATCCTTCTCGCAGTTGCAACAGCTGGTCTTAGACTTTGCATTGCTGTTACCATTTCCCAACATTTTCTTTCTAATTTTGTATGTCAAAAATAAATGTATTATATTTTGTTTTTGGGAAAAATGATTACTTGACATAGAAACTACAGCTCCTGCTCAATCTCTGGCCAAGCTGATTATTAAAAGCTTAGTTTGACAAATTTAGTTTGGATGAGTAAAGAAGACCAAATGCAGTTCAACAAAAATTGGTAAGCAATATTTTTTTCTTTAAATTTTATTTTCTGAAAGATATCTTTCAGAGAGTAGTTGAGTTACATTTTAACCGATCCAAAATCTATTGAAAAATTTAAACTGTATAATAGAATTTGTTAGATTTAGATAGAGTTTTCAAATTAAATTTCGGACAATTACATAACAGTAAATAATAACAGTACATAATAACAGTAAATAATAACAGTAAACATAGTTAAAAAAGCGAAAAAGTGTTAGTCACCAAAAACTTTATCAAAAGTATGAGACTTCGTTTGGAGGCACTAATTAAGACCAAAGGCAGCCTTACCGAACATTGAAAATCCAAAAGATCTATTTTCTAATGAAATGTCCAATTATTTGTCAAGTGTTCAAATTAAATTAAATTTTGGTCTCAAATAAACTCCTTGTTTGGTCATTTCATGAGCCGTTACTGCTTACTACATCATACCATGTTAATTCTACTAAATATGTTTTAACTCTTTGTACTAATGTTAATTCTCTCACGCCCGCTTGCATGCGGCGCTCATGTGATGTTATGCTATGCCTCTCTTTACTCTCCGTTTATATCGCTCACAGCCAAGACGCACTTAGTTTTGTCTACGAACAAGTTGTCGCGTTATTATAACGATTTAAACGCATATTAACTTACATACAATTATTACATATATTACTTGTACACATAATTATTAATATTTAACAAGTTATACAAGAACATTTATGAACTACACACTACACATTTACCTTAATACATATACTTACTGTACACAACATAGTACATATATTCAAATACATTACAACATTTAAACATAACCTACAACGTGTACAAATATTTATTAAATACGCAAACACTCCTTTTGCCAGTTTTTAAAATTTTTTTATTTTTCTGCAATTGTATTTTTATGATTTCAGTTTTAAGCTATTTAATTTTTAAAATGCATATTTTTCAATATGCCAAGAAAGGTCAATATATATCTAAGATAACTTTTCAAAAGGCACATTGCTATAAACTGAAAATATTACAGTGTCCGATTATTTTTTGGTCTTAACCCTAGGATGTGCAACAACCTGGGAGGCGGTAAGTGGTACTAATGGGCCTCGCGAGGCCCATAAGCCATAGCCAGCTGTCCTTACGATTTTCGTCCAGCTATGTATCCCATCGACAGTTGCTATTTGAGTAGAAGTATTGTATGATGGTATAACTGTGTGTGGGTGTCTTTAAAGTCAAGTCATCAAAATGTAAACGGGCAAAAAAAAGCGAAGCAAATGGCATTTTTAATCGGTTTTTACGATTGTAATGATCTGTACTTATATGAAATGAGGACCAGCTGTTAGTGAACTCTTGATTTTTTATTTTTAAAACTCTGATCCATGTTGCATCGTTCGTTATCGAGTTATCGATATCTGAATATTAAGTTAGACTCTTCTTCAGCCAGTCATATCTTGTAAATGAATAAAAACATTTTTCTTGATTTTGAGCAAAGCGGAAATAGGAAGCACATTTTTTATATTTAAAAATGTTTTTTTTAAGTTTCGTCTCTACCCATGTGAGCACAGAAGTCGTCATATAATCTAAATCGCTAAAATAGCTCGTGCTTCCTACCTATATATTATGAGGAAATGTTTAAAGATGTATGAATCTCGCTGTCATGTGCTCTCTCAGATTAAAGGCACTTGAATATTTAGTAGATTGAGTCGAGTCTATTGGTAAATTTTGTTTTTGTAAATATTGTGTAAATCTGTAAATACGTATATAGTAATTTAAGCCCTATCACACACTAAATTTTATTTTTTGTGTAGCGAATAACTTTCATCAATAATTTGCATCGGTTGATTGCCAATAAAAAAATCAAAAAAAATTTTGTAAGTTCTAGTTATTTTTTTTTAGTGCATTGTTTTATCATCTGGAGAGTATTACAGCCTATTTTTTTTAAAAGTCATCCTGCCTCTGATGTCCAAAAGCACCCCACCTATTATATAAATAGGTTTTTTAAAGATATTAAGCTAGGCATTTGAAAACGTGCACAAATACTTAATATACTGAAGTTTTTAAAATAATATAATAATATTACGAATAATATATTTTTAACGATAAGATTATACTCTCGAGTTGATACACGCACTCTAACTGTACATTAGATTAGATTTAGTATTATAGCCTATTTACACTGGGGCACATCTAACATCTTTTGTCGAAGATGTTGCATATGAATTTGCAGTTCCGAAATTTTAAACATCATTCCAACATCTTGTGGATATGTTTCTATCTTATTGCGTCCCGATGAGAATTTATTCGATAATTTATCTGTGCACCTCCAAATTTTTGTCATTCGCTACGAAAATGTAAACAATGTCAACAAAAAAGACTGGCAATTTTTAATCCGAAACAAGGCGCCAAAAACCTCGTATGTTTATGCAATTTAAAATTTGCGGCCATAAAAGGTTGAGCCAGCAGCCATTCCAGTCAGAGCTTCTAGTTTGTTGAGGGAAACAAGTAGAAACCATTTTATAGATTTATTTTGTATTTTATTTATTACATTTTGGCAAATTGTGGCTCATTAAAAAATCAGCATGTTGTTTTTTGACTTCAACTCCAGCATCGGCGATGATTCGACGGTGATTGAGGTGATCAAGGTTTAATTTTTTTAAAAAACTAACTTAATAATTATGGTGGTCTAGATCTTCTATCGCTGGAGACTTAATTTTAATGTAGCACTCATCTTACTGAACAAGTAGCTATTAAACTGCATATACATACATTTTTTCAATTATGAATTTACTAATATTTTTGAACCAGTGAGCAACGAACATACAAACATTAATACTCCTAATTAATTAATAGTTTCAACATAAATTCATAAATCTTAAAAACTTATAACACTACAAAGTTTACAAATTTAAGGGTCGTATAAAAGTGTTTTTCAGGGTAATGACAACCTTTTTGTTCTTAAGCACCATTTTCGAAATTTTTTCGAAATACATGTTTTTGGGCACTTTTTCAGTTATTCGTTATTATCTCGTGAACAACATTTTGTATCGACATAAAAGATGGTTAGATCGAAAGGTATTGATGTGCTATTTACAGTGATATATGATATGTACAGATTAAGTAAATATTATTATTGATTTTGATGTATCAAGAGTTTGTATTACAGCAATAGAAAATTCCGACAATCAATTACGACTAATTAATTTGGAATAAGATTAAATTAGAAATTAAATTATTAATAAAATAATTCAATTATAGTTAAAAAAGCGTGGGGTGCTTAATATTAAATGTTACAATTATTTCAGTAGAAGCTATTTAGAAAATTAAAGTCATTATGAAAATATAGTAAATTGCATTAAATTAATCAAAATTATTTTCTACTTTTTAGTTCGGTTTACTATTAAAGCGTGTTTTTTTAGTTTTTTTAAACTATAATTTTTTATTTTAAGACTAAAAACAAACATGGACTTTTGTCAACAAGCCTACTAATTATTTTGAAAAACTGTTCCATACTTTTAGTATACATTTTATATTTTAAATCCTGATGATCCTAGTCAGGACATTAGAACAAAGTTATTAAATAATTGTATTGTCATCAGTCCTTGACGCCTGTGCAAATTTTCAAGATGATCAGACTTCTTCAAATTGGTGAAAATTAAGCTGAAAGATTTTGTTACATAAATACATACATACAGGTGAAGCTAATAAAAGCATGTTAAAAAGTGTCAATTTCGACAATTTTTCAAAATTAAAAATTTTCGGTTTCTTTTTTATTAACGAGAAAAATTTTTTAAAAATTATGTTAAGTTTTGAGTTGAAAGAGAATTCTTTTACGAACATTTCGAGTCTAAGATCCTCGTAATCGGACAGGAACTGTAGATGTTATGGAACCATGATCGAAAAATCACGACCACTAACTGAAAGCAAACGAAAAACTTTGAGTAAAAAATTTTTTTTCGTACAAAAGTGTGATTGAGTGAAGGTTGGAACTTCCGTACATGGTTCGTGTTTGTCGACCCAAAATTACCCTAAAAAACTATTTTTTATGAAGGTTCATTTTTCGCGTAAACTAGTGTAATAGTTGATGTTGAAAATCAACTCATAAAAAGATTGATATTTAAATATAAAAAAATATTTTTAATAAATTTTTATAATTTGCTTATTGTCTGTCAGCAAGATGTTAGATATTGACAGTGCGAAAACCTTTTTCACATCTTCAAAAAATCCTATGCATTCCGCTAAGATGTGTGTGAAGAGCTTATTAGGGTTAGATTCTCGATAAATCCATAAATAGTCGAAATTTCGATTAGCTAGTTCCTCTATCTATCTATGTATCTATGTACAATTCACCAAATTCACCTATTTTGGCCCATATGCATTTGTAGTAGTTTTTAAATGAACCACAATAAAATTAATAAACCAAAAAAAGTATATGATAGAAACTCTAACCAAATTTGATAGAATAGTAATAACCCCCACGCTAGTTGCTAGCTCCACTTATAATTTGCCTCCGAAGTCTCTATAGTTGCATATTTTTTGCCAAAATAATTCGGCCCAATAACTAAATATTAACTCCACTCAAAAAATATTTACCTTATAATTTAGACATTATTACCCAAAGCAATTTGAATTTTTTTTTTGTATTTTGGCTTGTTTGTTGTCCGTTTATAATGCAAATTCAGCCATTTTGGAACTTTTAATGCAGGCTTACATAAACAAACTCCCAAATAGTAGTCCAGTCAGGTGAGTACTGTGGGCAGCTGAGAGCTGGGTCTGGCCAGTCGCTTAACAAGATTGACTCATATGCTACAGTGCAGTGGCTCAAACCAACGCCACAAAATTTTGCATAGCACTCCGACTCCGACTGACTAGCCTTGTTAGCCTGGGCCTCGAAATATTTAGACAGTTTTAATGCAAGAGCGTCCACAAGCCATAAATAATTGAAAACTGCAAAGACGTGCAAAAAGTGTTCATAGCCAGTTGGAGCCAGCGACGTTTGAGTAAAGCACGCAAAAGTCCCATTAAGGCTAATAGGCCCAATAGGACCAGTAGCACATTGCAATGTGAAGAGTGCATAGAGATGGGTAGTTAAAAAAAAGAAAGATATTGGACAGTTAATGTGGACAATTTCAGTCAGTTGAGTTTGTTGCATTGGCATTCAGCGATGTTGGCATTTACATGTTTCCAGCTAGGCAGCTAGGCTTAAATGCTAATTTTGCTGGTGTTATCCTTTTTATAGCCACTTTCGGGCGTAGGCTTTGGAATATTTTTTGGAAGCAATGCTTTAGGAAATGAGTATGTGTGTTTTGTGGTTGTTTTTTTAAGCTTCTGTTGTGGTTTATTATCATTTTGGCGTTAAGTTAGATGATATTCTTGGCTTGCTTTGGTTCGTTGCCAACTTAATTTATTTGAACAGGTCTAAAAAATCGTTTCTATCGGGGACGACACAGAAAAAAAATTTCTCTAAAATTTCTCTACAATTCCAAATCTTGGTGCCACAGACCTATCTTTGAGACGGTTTTAAAATCTCTACTAAAGCTTAAAATTTGATAAAATTCACATTGGTGAAATATATAAATAAGAAATAAGTAAAAATCGAATTTCATGCATTTATTGTGTTTGTATTGTTGTCATTCAGTATTCGATTGTTGCTTTTGTTGTTTCATTGATTATTGTGGTTTGCTCTGTTGTTGAATTTTATTTGGCCCAAGCGCCACACATGAGACAATCCGACATTCGACAATTCAGGCAAAAAACCAGCAGCTAACAGATGATGGTCATGTTTTTGTCTTCTTGTGTGCTTTATGATGACAGCAAAAATGTGCAATTATTTTTTGTATCATTGTAATATAATGTACAATTCAAAAAATTTATTCGATATTTTTTTTTTTGCTATTTCAAATATCTGTCTGCAACAAAAATGGTTTTTGCTTGTTGACTGCTTCTGTTGTTGTCTATAAGTTTTGGAGCGTGTGGCCTTCCCAAGTCTAGAAGTATATGATAATTTGATTCCATATAAAGAGGGTGTGTTTGCATGAACAAGTTTGCATATATCAGAGATCAATGGAACTTAGGACCATAGTGCGCATGGTGCGTTTTTGTGCAAAATAAAATTCAATTTTTTTCTTAAAAATAAAAGAAAATTTTTTTTTTTTATTTATGTTTTTTGTATTCTAGCTAAATAAAAAAAGGTTAAAAAAAAAAAAGAAAATTAAATTTTTCTTTTAAGCAAATGAAAAAAATGTTGGCAGCTTTGATTTAAAAATAAATTGGTTCAAAAATATTCATTAGCTTAGTCACAATTGAAATAAAAGTGTAACACACTTAGTTTTAAAACTTTAATTTCGCGAAAAATTAAAAACCGCTAGGGACGGCTTTTGGTAACTTATACAGTTTATTAAATAAAAGTTAAACACTGTCGCCATGTAGTCTTAGTTTACTATATGTATGGTAAATACTTTCTCTATGCTGAAAAATTAATATTACTTCCCGGGGAAAATTATATATATTACCCAAATAAATAAACGGTCCCAATAAGTGTCCCAAGAGCTAGATCAACTAAAGTTTCAGATTAGATCCCATATTATTCCATAGGAGACAAGTTTATTTTTTCGATATCGAAGTTACATTATATAGCTACCATAGGGGTGTTTCAGAGGACCTCGAAAAAAACCAAAAGTCTTAGATGGATAATTCGTTTGTTTATAAAAATATTGTAACCAAATTTTGCATTCGGAAATTTTTTAGAGATCTTCAACACTGTACCGAATTTGATCGGTTGACCATATCATATAGCCGCCATAGGGCCGATCGGGCAAAAAACGTGCTGTGCACAAAATTCATTGCGTT
Source organism: Chymomyza fuscimana (assembly GCA_949987675.1). NCBI lineage: Eukaryota > Metazoa > Arthropoda > Insecta > Diptera > Drosophilidae > Chymomyza > Chymomyza fuscimana. The sequence goes on from OX465089.1 coordinate 38,746,179, forward strand.
TCGTTTGTTTATGAGTTGTTGTTTATTCTTAAGCAATATACCGGACTTAAATGCAGTGTGGTGGTACAGGGTATCCCAAAGTCGTCTGCGCCCGACTTTAACGTACGCCATCTTTTTTATGCCATCAGTGTTAACTCTCCTTATACTTATATCGATTATACATTTTTAACCGATTATCATTAGCCAACCGTCATTGTATTAAATATGTCCATTTCACTTAATTTAAGATTATAATTATCACATTTTATCACAAAATTATTTTTATGATAAATTTGGACGTTAACTAAATCTATTGTACTATATTGGATTTCTGCAAGATTTTTAGACTTGACAAGCAGTTCAAAATGATTAGCCCGAATTTCAAAATTTTTCGAAAAAAGTCGAGAAATGTTTTTATAGAGCTGTCACTTGGTGGATTTGAGCATAATAGTACGTAGCACAAGATTTTTGATCGATCTGTCTACACGTACTTTTACTGCCCATATAAGGCAGCATTGCGTATACGTATCATTTTTGATTGCACACTCAAAATTTAGAAAACAATTATGTTTTTGTATTTGAACTAGAATTAAGTATAGTTTAACAATATTTTTTTGTACTTGATTTTAATACACCTATATAAATAAAACCAACAAATATGCGGAGCATGAACAATTTGGACAAAAAGCATTAATGTAGTTTAAGTACATATTTAAAAAAAAAATGTGTATATGTAAGTACCTATATATTGATTTTTGTTACTAATACCATAATTTTTTTTTCCTTATTTTCTTATATTTTTTTGTCCATCCGTAGCCACGTTTTTCTATTTTAAAGTTGAAGTTAAGGTTCGTGCTTTTTTTGCGTAAACCACCTGCTGATGGTTAACCTAGGTATGCACTAGGGTGGCCATCTTTGCAACATCTCACGATTTTACTAACCCCACCCACTAAAAAGTTTCCATTTTAACTGCATATAGCGCCTGTAAAATTTAAAAACGATCCGAATGTATTTGAAGGTCGCGGGAATAGGTTAAAGGTCATAAAAAATGTTCATATGAATGCATAAATAACGACCAAACCGTAAGTTTGACAAAAACATGTTCCGAATATAATCAATGGGTAATTCAATTATCTACAGTCGAGAAAAAAAATTATCGAAATCAGATCAGTAAACCAGAGATATTTGCTGTTAAGTAAAGGGACTTTTTTTTTTTTTTTAATTTCGAAAAATGTTTTTTTCGAAATATCTCGAAGCCCGTTTCATGAAACAAAATTTTGACTGCATTTTCGGTTTTAGCATGTCATTTTACTACAGAAACGATTCAAAAATGTTAAGGATACCAACATTTTTTTTTATTTGTAAACTGGTGTAATTAGTCAATTTAATCAATTTTAGAGCTTACCAAATTTATTTAGGCCGACTCTATATTATTTTAAAATTATGTTTTGGTAGATACGAGACTTTTTGAACCATAATTTGTTTGATTGGAAATAAGTTTTTAAAGTTTATGTAGAACAATACAGTCAAAAACGGAAAAAGTGCAAGTTATGACCTTTGACCTATTCCCGCGACCATCAAATACATTCGGATCGTTTTTAAATTTTACAGGCGATATATGCAGGTATGTAGGGGGTGGCGGTTTTGATATCGACGGTTTAAAAATCCTCCATAGCAGCGGCGGCCACCCTAGTATGCACTTTAAGAAAATAATTTTTTTTTTTTTATAAATACATGTCATGAATTATTTGAAAGTCGAAAATATTATTAAGCCGATTTTTCTGATATTAAAATATCGCTGGAAAGATTTGTTCAGTTTATAGACCAATGTGCAAATGACAGATTGGTCGTGACCGATTGTAGTTGAAGATATCGTAATCAAATTTGGAATTTAAAAGTTATTTGGAGTACTAAAAAACTATGGCGAAAATTTATTTTGAACACAATGGAAAAACAGAAGCATTAAGGGCCAATTCAATTCCGAGATAATTTATTTTTTGAAAGAGGGAGTATAATGAGATTTTTAGGTCTCTATTATACAATTTTCTTTTTGCGATATATCTCGATTGCTTCCTTATCGATATGCCCTGACCATACGCATATTTCATAAATTATGTATAAATCGGTATGAAATCAAATAAACTTAAAAAAGTATGGACATTTCCTTACAACGGAAACCAACAGATTCACAAATATATAGAGGAAATCAGGATGCATAAAAAATGTCTGCGATTCATCTATAAAAATGGCGCCACAATCATTCTCACTTTCATTATGACTTTATTTGTATTTATTTATTTCACAGCATTTCGTGCTGCGATGTGGCGTATACGTATTGATAAATAATATACATTTTGTTTTGTTTTTAGCATTTGCATGGCAAGGTGTAAAAGTTAAGAGGATTGGAGCGTAAAACACGACGCTTTGGTGCAATTTACGCGAGTTTTGTCTCGTGTAATCCTTTACGGTAACTTTTAATTTTTTTGTTTTGTTTTTTTTTTTGTGACGTCATTATCGTCGCTTGCACTAGTAAGTTTTGTGTTTTATATCTTTCGTCTGGCAGTTTATGTTCCACTGCTTCTATTTTAAGCATTTACGTAATGTCGGTGTGTTATTGGCAATAGTAGTGTTGAGTTTTCTCTCGGGTAGCGGCTGACTGATCCGTCATCACAGAGACTAAAAGCTGGAGACCCTAAATTTGGCTCTACCGTAGGAAATTTCACGGTTTATATGCATTTTATACAATAATTTGGTATAAACTTAACAAAAGGTAAAAATATGTTACTATGCGATATACTCCCCTATTAACTACAACTGTTCTTAAGATCTTTGAATCCGCATACAAGGTCTAAGATTCTGTCATAACCTTAAAAACACCACAAAAACTTTTTTTTGGTCTGGTTGTTCTCTGAATCCGAATGCAAAGTCGATAATACGTCAGCACGTCGTAGTTCAGATATAACCTTCAAAAATACTTTGTTTTATGAGGTTTCGTCTTCTTAAGTGTAGCGCAAGGGTAATAACGCAGACTTTTTTTTTTAGATAGGCAAAACAAACTGAAACATTTTCTTTATAAACATCACGATATTGTGTGGAAGTTTTATCACTGCATTAAATGCTCACAAATGCTAAGTGCTAGGATATAGGATCACACTTCTCATTGGTCAATATCCCACTAGAAATAAATCTTTTATTGGGTAAAGAATTAAGACTGCTATTATATTTTTTACGGGCCTTTCCTCTCCATCTTCATTTTTCGATTTATTACACCACTTCATATAAATACGATCCCCTTTTTCAAATTATGCTTATTCGTACAGATTGTCAAAAAAAAATCTGATTATATATAAAATATAGGAAAAGTCCTCAGTGACATTATTGGTCATAGTCGCGTAAAATGATTTGGTATAGATAGAAAATATACTAAAAATAAAAGTCATGAAAATATAGTTTAATATTATAATCTTGTCTTAAAAGATGGCTACGGGGTATTCTAAGATCGATCAGACGGATTAGCATTTTTATACCCTGTACCTATAGGTACAAAGGGTATACTAGATTTGTGCAATGTATGTAACGGACAGAAGGAGGCGTGGCAGACCCCAAGTCCTTTATACCAAAATGCTTATCATAACCTCGGGTAGCGATTGAGCCATGTCCGTCCGTCCGTCCGTCCGTCCGTCCGTCCGTCTGTCCGTCCGTATGAACGCCTAGATCTCGGAGACTATAAGAGCTAGAGACACGGAACTTTACCTGCTGGTGCGCATATTTCCTAAGCAGATGAAGTTTGTTGAATCATGTCAATATCTTTCCCCGTTCCCCCGCTGTAGATTTTCGCGGTTTTTAGCCACACCGTTTAATATTTTCATTTGAAATTAAACAGAGCAATGCGTTATGGATACATGCATCTATGTGTAAAAAATGAACAAAATCGGACAAATACAACAGAAGTTATAGTCGAAAATGTGCAAATTTCACCTCCCCTTGCCAATAAACTGCGTCAATATTTGACTCTACGCAATTATGGCTACAAGTGACCTAGAATCACAATTTTTGGTAAGCTCATTCATGTGGCTCTAATGAAAATCCACATCCAAATTTTATCGATGCAGTCCCCCCACCCCCCGCAATCGATTTACCGTGTTTTCTCCCACACCCCTCAACATATCAACTTGAAACTTACCCAATATAATTAAAATAGCTTCTTTGACGTAACTTTCGATTTTCATCAAAATCGGTACAAATTTACGGAACTTATGGGTATAAATATCGTTTTGCACCAAAAAAAAAAATAAATTCCAATTGGAAAGTTCTTAGATGGAATATGCAGGAAAAATTTTTTTGACACAAAAGGTACAGGGTATTCCACTGTCGGGCACCGCCTCGACTGTACCACATTTTTTTTAATGCAATATGAGTTTCGTTTAAGAATTCCGACACTTTCTGTCATTTTGCATGAGTGTAAGAGTATATTGTCACATTTTTTATAGCTCAACAATGAGCTTATTTTTTTTATCATATGCTTGTCACGTTCAACTTGTTATCCTATGCGCTTATCACAAAAAGTCTTACTTTGACTAGCTGGTTGGCTCTCCTGTTCCCCTACACTGCTCACCATTCCAAATGAGGGTCTGCCATGTTGTCATTATGCTTGTTACTCGTTCTTTTTTTTATACCTGTAGGGCGTCATCTTGTTTTTGTTGTAGACAATGTTTTTGCAAAACAGTACTAAATGATGTGTTGTGGCGTCACGTGACATGTGTCATACATGTTACTCATACGCCATGGTGTGTCGCCTGTGACTTGTTTTTGCATGTGGGCATTTGGTCTTTAGAGCTACATACACAAAAAACTGTTGAGTAGGGTTTAGGCTGGCAGACTTAGTATAAAAGAAGTCAGACATAATATTAAAAAATAAATTAAAACATGATCATGAAAATATTGAATTGATAAGCTCAAATATGCAGACTTTTAAAAAAAGCTTGTATTTGAAATTCCAGAAAATATGCAAAAATCTGCAACATTTCTGATATATTCTTTTGTGTAAATAAAATCAGATTCAAATGTTAAATAATATGAATAAATAGAGTATGGAAATTTTAAAAGACAAACAAGAAAAACAGGGCCAGGTTCAGGCAGTATGAATTACTTGTAAAACAGACGTTGTCCTACCGGCTAGTTGGCAAAAAAAAATACAAATTTATAATAAAAAAAAGAAACTTTGTACAATCTATTACATAAAAATCTTAAAAACTTGGGATTTCTAATTTTTTAAGTAGATATTATAAAACATTTTCAAAAAAAATATTTTCATATCTTCATTCGTTGACTAGACATCACTTGTTAAATTATAATTATTATTAATAACTCTATAAAAAATTTTAATGTTTCAAAAAAACATTAATATTGGCTGGTATCTCAATAAAGTGAGCCAGAGATGTCCAGGAAAAACTAAAATTAAATTACAATTTTTCCAAAAAAAATGTTTCAAATTTTCCGTGAGTATTTAAAGGCAATCAAAAAATTGAATTTATTCATAAAATTTACAAAAGGTCAAAAAAACTAAATAAAAAATTTTAAAATTCTATTGTAAATTGAAGAACATGAATTTCTCTATATATGTGCATAACAATGTAGTGTACAATTTTACGATCTAAAATTTTTTTGAATGTTAAAACAGCTAAAAAACACGAAACATTTTATTTGATAAAAACAGATTTATTTGACCTTTAATCTTCAACATCTTAAGTACTTGTTACTTTTAAAAATTGTCGTTAAATGTCAAAATCAACTTTACAGGAAGTTTGAAGTTATCATCTTTCTATTCTGAGTAGAATATTCGTCACTTTTTGTATAGTATTTTGTGCTAAGGCGACCATTGGAGTTGACATTCCTAAAGTTTTGAATTCAGTGCAGTATCATTATTCTAATTGCAACCCATTCCAATATTATTACACCCGATATCCATATATTCTTCTGCCAACTATTGCACTTAACTTTCGCTATCGTTTTCTAAAGGGTACTCAAATGTCCATACAAAATTTACAGTCACAATGTTTCATGGTTTATGCCCTTTTAAAGGACTTTTTGTATGCTTCTCGCGTGAGTTTGTTGTGTCGTATTAGTTGCTTTAACTCTTTGCGTGTTGCCGTTTGACAGCAAAGGAACTTATCGTTTGTTTGTATATATATAGCTTGTTTATTTATTGTTTAATGCTTTTCTTTGCATTTAATGCTAATTTTCACCTTTACTTTTATGTTAATAAAGTTATTTTCCTTGTTCCTTGTTGCCTTAAATGATGTGTCGTGTGTCACAGGGGAGCACTTCACGCCTCTTTTATTCGATTAAGGGCTTTGTTTTAACTGTCACGCGATGGAATCCAATCAAGAGACAGCAGACTCAAGGCCCTATCCATTAATCACATAATTATTTAAATAACTTGCGCATATTTCTCAATAGTGCGTAATTGGCAGCTGCTCCGTTTATAATTAAATTAAATGTTCATGACATTCCAAAAATGAAACATTAATTAACATATTAAAGCAGAACCACCAACAAGGATAGTTTCATAAAAAATGGCTGGAATAAATCAAATTATTGAAAAAAATTGTGCGAGGGTTCATAAATAATTTGCACACTTTGTATACGCCGTAGCTAAGGGTATATATGCAAGGTATAAAACAGGCAGTAGAGTGCGTGGTAGACGATAGGTTTTTTATACCACAGCTCTTGTAGAGATTGAACCATGCCCATCATTTATTCCGCCCACTTGTCTGTTTCTATTAAAACCTAGATCTTAAAAACCACACACCTACTATGTAAAAGCTAGCTCAAAATTTTGGACAGTAATAATTTTTAAGACAAAGGCACAAATTTGTAAATTTTAGAGATCTATAAGAACATAAAAGCTAGGGTTTCCGTAGAAACTTTTTATATTCTACCAATTTACTTAAAAAAAAAAGAATATATTCTATACATTCTTCGAATTTTAGTAAGTAAGTACTTTAGTAGTAAAACATATATATTATGTTTTCTATTGAAATCCAAACTAATATTCACAAAAATAAAAATAATTCAAAAAATGTTCTTAATATATCCATTAAATACTTTATCCGCTGCATTTTGCATTACGGAAATCAATAAAAAAGTTGAGAAAATTTTTCACACTTAACTAGTGTTTCAAAGTAGATAAAGAGTGTTCCACGGTCGGGCACCGACTACGGCTGTGTTTTTCTTGCTTTAGTTTTTGTTCTGACCACGTGCAATGTCAGCTAACAATAATGCTCCAACCCTCATAAATGTATTGGTCCTTATATACTATATATGTACTTACTTAACTTACAAACAAGTTTTGGGCTCACTCACTCCCAACTCGCCCACTCGCTCTCACACACAAACAAAAGCCGGCAGCACGTGCTTCGTCCTCTTTTATCACTTTGTTTTTGTTTTGCATATTCCGCTTTATGCTGCACATTCGCCAATCCCAGACTCCCCGAAACTACTTCCTGTACCCTAAACAATTCCTTTATAGTTTAGTGTGGTTTTTTTTCAGAAATTCGCTGCACTTTTGCTTAATGTTGATTCGCCGCCTAGGCCTATTTTGTGAGGTCTCAAGCTTTTTTTTTTGCTTACAAACCCTTAGGCGCAGGCGCCATTTTGTTTTTATCTTGTACTTAAATTATTATTTTCTTTCTGATGCTGTTTAATATTTTGAATTACTTTTGCATTAAAAATTGCATAAATTCTAACTTAATCAATAGTTCTCTTTTATTCGGCAATATATTTGCTTTGCGGTAGGTTAGTTAACTCTTCAGCTTGTTTTGTTGCACTCTCTTTGCTTCTCTTTGTAGTTTGCTCTTTAACATTTAAAAAACATATGTTTCCGATTCGTACTCACTGGTCTCGTGTTTGTGCTGTTCCATTGCCATTTCGTTCCGCAGCTGGCTAGCTTTGACTGCTTGCCACATTGCATTGTCAGTTGTGTGGCAGAAGCCGCTTTGTAAACATTTCACGTTAGTTGCAATTCGCGCCGTCGTCTTCGTCGGTCCTTTGGCGTCGTCGTCGTCGTTCTCGTCTTTAGCGCTGTCCTCGTTGTCGAATTCGTTTTGTCATCGTTTGCGGCTGTTGTTTGTGTTTTGAAAAAGTCTCGTTTTTGCGGGCATCTAATCTTTGTGAATAAGCCTTAAGTGTGAATGAATTTTGTGCAAAAATTTAAATTGAATATCCTTAAAGTTGAGTTTAATTTAGCCGGTGCGTGGATTTCATTTCAAGTGTGTTGACGGCCCACAAAATTGTTTTGCCTCAAAAGTTTCCTAATTAAATGTATGTTGATATCTATGGCGTTAAACCACAATGAGTTTTGTTTGGTCTTAAAAGTTTTGTTTCTTGTTTTCAATTATTTTAAAATGTTTTTATTGTAATGCAAAAAATGAAGCTATTACAAAAAAATAAATTGCAGCATTTTCTTAAAGTCTATCTTCATTGTAAATGCCGTGATATCGATAAAGAGTTCACCCAATGGACTAGAGATAAATAAATAAATATCAGAATTTGGGTTCATAAAATTTATCTCTGTTCTAACTTGCAGTAATGTTTAATTGTGCAATTTAAATAATACCCTTCACAGGAATTTGCGGTCTGTGAACATTTTGCCCATTTGTGGTCCATGTGGCTTTCAAAAGAGTCACCATAAAAACGTGTATGGAAGCAGCTTAATAAATTTAATGTGTCAGTACAAAATATTATAGTAAAGTTTTAAAAAATCTATAAATAAAAAAAAAGAAAAAAAAAAAATGTTGTGTTTATTAAAAAAAGAAAAGCCAAGGGCTTATGCCAATAAACTGGCCTGAATATTATGCATTCAATAAATTATTTCTTAAATTTTATACGTATCTTAACTATATCAAACACAAATTTTCGTTAAGATCTCAGTTTTTATCAAGAAATAGCTGCAAAATTACGCATACGCACGGTATGCTGCTGTTAACCAGCTGCTTGTGTCTATCACGTTCTTCAACAAGTTTTTTTTAGCAATGTTGCCCACTCGAATGCTTAGTCCTTAACCCTAACCTGTGAAAAGTCAAAGTGTTTTATAAAAATTCCATAAAATAAATCCAAAAACATCGCCAACAAAAAGTTGATTACATTTTAAGCGGCTCTGCTCATGCGATATTTTTCTATAGTTTTCCGCGTCTCTGAGTTGTTTTTTTTTCCTTCAACTCGAAAAGTCAGCTTAAAGTATAGAACGCCATTTTGTGCTATTTTTTACAAAGTCATGCTGTGAGTTTGTTTTTGTGTAAATGTAACTATTTGTGTGTGTGTGTGTGTGTTTCTCTGGCTACTACTTCTGTTTCTTTTAACTGCTATGACTTTTATTTCTTTTATCTCTCTGTAGCAGAGTGCTTGGGTGTGTGTGTGCGTTGTGTCAGCTGTGCAGTTGTTGACACCCACAGACGCAGGAGGCAACTGCTCCATTGGCTTGGTTTGGCGGTTGTCGGCAAAAATGGCCGCCCGCACATTGAGTTCATTACACCTTAGTATGGTCGGCTTTTATAGTACGTAAAACCATATACTATATGCACTGAAAAAGTTTAATACAAGACGCGGTTTAGCTAGGATAACGAAAATTATCTCATTAAGATGAAATTTAAATGGAAAGGCATTGTTGTGCGCTATGAAAAATTAAAATACTTTAATAGGCACAAACGGGACGTTGTACAGAACTTTTCTTGTTCAAGTCGATTTCATAATTATACGAACCCATTTTTAAATGTTTATCTCAGGGTCGTACAATAAATACCCACGAGTGTTAATTTTAAAAGCTTTTCTAATTCTGCTATTTATAAAGCAGCCTTTTTTGGCCAAATATAGTTTTTGACTAACTGATTTTTGTCGTCTTTCTCAGTTTCTAACTTAATATTTTATTATCAAAAATAAGACAAGTTACAATGGCAACGATAAAATCAAGCAAATTTCTGGCTTTCAACTTCATTGCCCAAGTTTTTAGTACCGACTGTGCCTGCTACAGTTGCTCTTTTCGTTTTTTTTTTTTATTGATTTTCTGCAACTTTTGCCACAGTTTTTTGAGTAGTTTCCTATGAAGGGCAGCCAACTCCCTTGAATCAGCCTTTTTATTTTCAAATTCGCTGTCAAAAAAATATTCAACTCGCGAATTTTTTGTTTTAAAATTAAGCTTAAAAGTTAATTGATGATATATTTGTTGCTCTGCACAAAAAGTTGAGCCAAGTAGTGTACAAAGTTCAAAATTGTGGCATTGGTATATAGCAAAAAAATTTACTTAAATCACCTCAAAACAATTGGCTAACAATTAATAAAGCATGCCGCAGTAGCAGTTGCAATTTATAGAGTCCAGCAATATAATTACTTTTATATATAGCAATATAATTGCTTTTATATATTCACGGTTGCTGTTGAGTTGAGCACCTTTGCAACAAAAAATTGTTGAGTTTCAAGTCTCAACCCAGATACTATTATAGTTTCTAGCTGTTGAGTTGAGCAGTTCGTATTGAAAAATGCGCTCTCTGTGGCATTTTCAACATTCCATTTCATTATTTAAAAGCCATTTAATAATTTAAAGAGCGTAAATAAAAGTATTCAAAGTGACATTCAATAAGTTTTAATTAATTTAAAGAAATCCAACAAGTGATACTACATATACTTCTTAATTAAGCAATTAGTTGACGAATAAACATCAATACGGCTTGCGATGCTAAGCCGCCAAATTTTAAAATTAACAAATGTAAGTGAAATCTGGAAGGAGAAGCATACACTCAAAACTTAAATGATGAACTAACAGAAATTCACCAAATACCGTCCAGCCAAACTTATGATCCTTCAGGATATCTCGACTTTAAGATCTTCTGCGTTCATCCGAGTGAGAATGCTTAAGTTGTGGCTGCGTGATATCGAATTCGGTTTCGATTAAGCAAAATATAGTCGGTTTTCTGTGAACTGAAAATACTGAGATTTTTACAACTTAAAGTAAGATTTAATGCCCTTGGATCTATTACTCTTAATGAAGCACCTATGTCGTATATCACAACATTTTTCGTTTTCGAGAACAAATTTTCATCGACCATGTACAATAGACGATGAGAGAAACATTAATTTTGTGGATTCAGTCGCCAAGTACTTAAGATTTGGATTTTTGGTTTGTTAACCGAGATTGCGAATGCAAATGATATATCGGTAGAGATATTGAATGATTCTCGGTGTGAGAGCTTCCTCATCCTTGACCTTTCCTTTCGGAATCGTCACATGAATCATAAGTTTCTTCACCACAATTCGGTCACAGTTTTGGCTGCCTCAAATGATATGATCACATGATAACTACCGAGCCAATCTTTACTGGCCAAATCGACTGATCCAATTAGCTTAAAAAACTTTTGGATATTTGAAAGGACCAACTATTCCATTTTGATTGCGAAGTTCAAGTGACACACATCTTTGTTCTTTATATCCATATCTAATTTTTTAGTTAGCAATGATGTTCGGGAACATTTTGATGTTTTACTTTACATGGTACAAAATATAAAGAAAAGTCTTTCTTTTTTTTCACGTTTTGTTAATTTTTCGGCGGAATTAAAGTATTCTAGTGTATGAGGTGGAAACAAATCAAAAAAATTGAAGATCCTTTTATTCGCCCCAGCTGTTCTTGAGTTTTAAATGGTGAAACAAAAATGATTTTGACTTATATATAATAGGGTGGGCGATCTGTTGGATTGTTTGTTAATTGCATTTTATTCGTATATTTTCCAAAAAAATTGGGCAAATGCTTATACCAAATGCGAGTTTGAAAAAACTCATTTATGTATAAAAAATATTATCGCTCAAATGGCCACCGCGGCTGGCTCTACAGTGGTCCTAGAAAGGTGCAATTCTTGTGAACGACAGCGCGTCGATGTTCCCGGCGAATCATCGACACTGACTTCAACTGTGTTATTTCACAGAACGACCATTTTCATAGTACGCCTGTACCACTTTTAGTTTTGAACTTGACATATGTCGAAGAGCATCCACTTTGGACGGCTATGTTCCGAATGATGAGTTCTTAACAACCTAACCAACAGATGGCCCACCCTAGATATAGATTATAAAACTGAACCGTTTTCTTACGCTTTACGCAATTCTAAACTGCGCACGACCTACATGATGGATGTATTTTCTTTCTTAGTTATTTTTTGTTTCAGAAATAAAATTTTTTTTTGGCGTTGTAATTCGTTTCCTGTGAGATACATTTTCGACGTCGCAGTGTTTTAATTTATAAGGCTCTAAATTCCTTCCTGTTTGTATGAATTCCAATTCTTTCAGGTGCTGGAAAACTGCCAAATAAGTAATTTTCATCTGGCTTCCAAAAAAATACTTTGCAGTTTAGGGATAGTTTTAAACTATCTTGTGAAACACTCATTTTTATGAAGTTGTAGAAAGAATAGTATCAACAAAGCTACAGATCCAATTTCAACTAACTTTTCGATTTGGCCTTTCTGTTCTATGAGTGCATTTACTATTTCAATACAATCTCACAGATACTTGGCAAATTTCTTGTATTTAATAATACAGCATCCCCAACTAGCTCAAAATGTATGTCAAATGACAGAGAGAAATACAATCTCACTTATATACGAGTATATATACAGACTGTCTCGAACACTCACGTCCTTAAATGCCACAACTTATGTGAGTATCAACCCAACAACACGACTCAACTTGACTCCTCCACTTCATCCCCGGCATTATCCTTTCTTTCATTTTATTCTCTGTGTTGTCATTTTTTGTTTTGTTTTATGTTTTACATATTTATCTCGCTTGCGCTTTTTTGCATTTGCAACGAGGGCAAACCACGTGCATACTCAGACATATATTTTATATACATAGCCAGACACCTACACGGGTACATACCTATATATACGTGCATGTAAATAGGAGATGAGAATCCTGCGATAAGAGAACGCGTGACAACTGCAGGCTTATGGCCTCCAAGCGAGAAGCCGCCCCAAACAAAAATCAGAAGAAAGAAAATGAAGAAAAATATAAAGAATTGTAAATAGATGCATACATAAATTGCTCTCTTTATATTTATGCGCCGGCATATGTACATATATGCAAATGCTACATGTAGTATATACCCAGCCATGCCACTTTCAGGCAACATTCTCATTTTTATCCAGAGCAGAGGCTGTTTTACCACAAACAACATCCTAGCAATTGGTTGTTATTGTTTTTAAGCCCCCTAAGGGCAAGCGATTTATGTATTAAGTAGGTGTAAATAATTTTTGTATATAACATGTATAGAAAAATGAGACGTGCGATATAAATTATTTACCAAAATGATTAACGCGACCATAAAAATCAATCATGTCTGTCAGTCCCCGTTTTCCCGCCACTTGCGTGTCACAGATCCCACTCACACCCTTAATAACTTTGAGGATAACCTCAAGTAAGAAAACAGGTGTGGTTTGCAGAAACCTGTTGATTTTTTATGTCAATTTTTTTATAAGGAATTTAGGACATATTTTGTTCAGTACGGTATTTCTTTTTGCGTTATGTCGGGATAGCTATCCGACCATTAAAATATACTGGCCATAATTCTTCTAGACAACAGCAAGTCAACCAGTTGTTTAAAGCTACTTCATTTGGTTGCTGCCATTTGATCATAAAGTTATTAGAAAATCACACATTCTACATATATACCTCATTAACCTCACCTAAATCAATTACAAGTAATTTAAATGAAATAATTTAAAAATATATAATAGACGTTAAAATCAATTTCACGATTTTCGTAAAGTGATAGATTTCAAATAAAACTCTATAAAAAAAAGTATAATTTTCATTTCTTTTATTTATTTTTTAGCACACAATTAACCGATTTTTTCCAAAGTGAAAGATTGAAAATAAAATCTAATTTATCCAAAATTTTTAAATTTTTCTATTTTATCGCATAGTTTACTTTGGTTTTCTTAATATATTCTATCTTCTGCAGTAAGAATGAACAAATTGAACTGCCAATTTTTGTGGATATAACTTTACGAAAAAAAATTTAACAAAATTTACATATATGATTTCTTGTATAAGCATTGCTAAAAGGGCCGATTTTTATTTTTTTGAAACTTATATTATTTTATATTATATATTGCGCTACGTTTGTCATTTACTAGGCCAATAATTTTATTTATGCTATATTTCTTCCACTGATATATCCGAGATCTAAGCAATATTGCTTCTTCTAAGGCTACGCTAATCTAATCATAACGCAAATCCTCTGACAAATCACTGTCTATATGATATTCTTGCCAATTTGTGCCTCTACTTAGACTAAAAAAAATAAACTTTAAGCCGATTTAACCAAACTGCACGCAGCCTTTGATGTTTCTAACCCAACTAAGCTAAACTTTAGCTCTTCCATATCATTATATACGCGCTTATGTGCCTTGGCATTTTGCTCATTTTTAATAATATGCAAATAACATGAACATAACTCACTTAATTTTTTATATACATATATTTTATGCTCGCACACCAGGTCACGAATATTGCTCATACGCCCCAAAACCCCAAATGCCAAATGCCAAAACTTTTCGTTGCCTACTTTTGTGCGTCAAGCTTTGTCGAATTTGTGTCTTGTTATTTAGTATTTATGTGGTTTTTATGTGAGTGTGTGTACCTGTTTTTATATTTCATTTTAGTTTTTCTTTGTATCTTTCCTTTGTGAATTTCTTCTACTTTTATTTGCACGCTACGTTTTGTGTTTATGTTGATTTAACTTTTTCGCTTTATTGACTTATGTGTATAGCTTAGAGCAACGAAATTGAGAAAAGGAACTTTTGGAGAGAGTGGCACTAAAGAGATGACTTAGGCTCCCAATGCTCAATTCGCCATTAACTACAAACACTGTTGGTTGCCTGAAATGATCGACATTGGGATACTCTGCCAACACGTATAGCAAAAACTTGTATAATCTGAGGATAGTAGGCACAATTCTGGAAAGGAAAAAAATTGGAAAGGTTTTTAAAATAGGAATTCACATTTTTTCTTATAACTATTAAAGTTTACCCAATTTAGACCGGATGATTATAACTTGGGTGAAAGTCGCGAAATACTTACACGATACCTAATCATAACGTTTACTTGCGACCAGAAAAAACATTTTTTGGCCAAATTTGGCATTTCTAGAACTGATTATATCTGAATTCTACGTATTCATACGAGCAGCAAAACATGTCTCAATCCCCGAGTTGTTTCATACCACTTTGGTAAAGAACTTTTAGTCAGGGACGCCTTGTCTAGCGTGTTACGTATTTTACACATATCCTTAATATTTTTGACCCTAAAGTGTATAAAAATTCAGATATGTGTTTGTATATTCCATGTACACATATGGCGTTCTCTAAGGAATTCCTCATTTTTTTCACACGGAGACTTTTAGCCAGCATCCTTTGGTTGGCGCGTCCTTTAATTTTGGCTCTGTCAGTTTTTGTTGTTTTCTTCGTATAAATAAAATAAATGTAGGTGAAAATATACATAAATAATGGGCACATGTACGTTAGCTTTTTATGAAGTGTGCGTCCAAAGGAGCAACAGCAGAGATGTCCCTGAAAATTATTAAAGCAGACATACTTCCTACACTCGGCGCTATGTAGTATGTACTGCTAAGTATATAAACCAAGTCATCGTGGGCTATGTGTATGAGTCATTCACTGAGTACCCAAACTGACTGACCAACCAGATTGTTGTTGTAGTTGTGTAGGCGTGGAAATGGAAAAGCGCAACGAAGCGTGTTAAAGACAAGTCATGACAGAACATTTGGCTTAGTCAGCTGAGGTTAAGAGTTTATGCAAAAGTTCCGGTTTGTATACACGCATCTACCCCACGACTATCAGTTTTTGTTATTATTATTATTATTCTTTTGATTAACTTGTCTATTTTTGAAAACTTTTGTGGAATTCAATGTCCTCTCAAGTAAGTGGTAAGTAGGCACCATAACATGAACGAGTGATCTACCCACCAAATGCAGTTCTATTTGCTTAAAAGTTAAGATCAAAAATTTGCTTCCCTGTACGTTTCAGAATTTCAAAGAGTCCTTTTATATACTATAAAACATATATTCAAACGATTTGGCCGTTTCTTTTAGTCTGCGTGGCAATCTGAGTCGCCTGCATCTGGCAGCCCAGATAGTTTAAGAGCATTATATCTTTCAGTTTTTTAAGCTTTTCACCTAAATGGCTGGCATAAATTTTATAGGAGTCTACTTAATAGGAGCAGTTCCAAAATTCACTGCCATATAAAACCTCGTTATAATCTGGATGTCAAAGCTGCAACCGTGTTCTATATATGTGAAGGGCGTGCTAATAAAATGTCTGGTGACCATTTTAGGAATCAATCCAGAATTCAGTAAAATAATATAAAATTATACGATTTCTTGAAATGTTAATAGCAAGATATATAAACAAATTGAGTAGGCAGAATTTAATTTACTATCAAATATCGGGCAGGCATCTTCTGATTAGTCTTTACCCGCGGAAACTTATTTTCTTCTTGAACTTTTGCATAATTTTTTGAAGACAGATTTGTTTATTTATTTAACAACAACTAGTTTAACTATTAGAAGGAAGCACTGCCAGTAAAAAGCCTTCGGCTATGATAGATTTTTTTTTTCGATTCACTTCAATACTTTTGCACTAAAATCAAGTTCGTATTGTATAAAACGTGCCAAACCTAACGATACATTGCAAAAAAACAAAAAAAATCTGAGTTGAGGATTTAGGAAATGCGTGTTTACGGCACATAATTATCACACGGTACACATGGCGTATACGTGTTCAGATTTTAACGAGAATTTATGTTTTTTGGGCCCATTGCTAATTGCAAGTTTTTGTTGTTGTTTAAAATGTTGAAATTTATTGTTTTTGTGCATGTTTATTCTCGTCTAGCCAAACAGAATTCGCTGTGGTTTACAAAATTAAAAAAAAAAAAAACATGTTACAAGAAATTAAAAATAAAATTTTTCTATTTTTACAGCGCTTTAAACAATCAAAGGTAATGTTGTAATAAACAAAGTGCTTTTACTAAAGACATAATTTATTCAACTGCAACTACAATAATAAAATAGTAAATAAATAATAAAAAGCATTCAGCTAACAAATGTAAAATTATATACAAAAGCCGCGTAGATTTTGAAATATTTATAAATTAATTCAACAACATAATAAAAATCAGGAATTAATGTAGTGCCTAATGCAATGTGTAATATTATCATATAAGGCCAGTTAAAAAAAAAGCAAGCCATTTAGAAGTGCACACATAATGCATTAAAAACAAACGGGGTAAAAATAAATTTATTAATAATTAATAAGCTAATTAAACATATTAAAGTAGCTGCCAGCATCATTATCAACAACAACTAAAAAAATAATAAAAAATAGCAAAAGTTATAGCTTTATTAAAATTGAATAGCGCATAAATAATTATAACCAGTTTGAACAACTTGATCATAAAACAACTAAATAGGGAAATTTTCCCTTAAAAGTTAAATAAAGTGAATACTTAGGTAAGTTATAAAATAAAACTTTTAAAACTTTGTATATTGATTAAATTGGCTTTTCTGGAGTTCAATAAAAAATCAATTTATTTAATTAATATATTACAATATTTTATATTAATAGATATTATTTGTTGTTTAAAAATAGACCCTAAAGTCTTCCTTTGATATAAGAAATGCTGCAAGATTGCTGATTCCAGTTGTGGGTAAAATTTGCTCGATGAGACAGTAAAGATTTTACTCAGGGATCTCAGGGATAAGATCATGCCAAATTGGCCATCTAAAAGACGTTTTCGAAACACATGTAGCTTGGCTATGCCTTCCATTTCAACAAAAGCTCCAGAAATTTGGGAGAAATGCACGAACCTTATGAAGCAGTTTATAAGGCTAGAAACGTGGGGAGAGCCTAGCTGCAAAAGTTTTTGCTTAATTCCATGTAAATATGTAATGTCCAATTTCAGATTGCCAGATCATTAACAAATTCTTATGAAAATTTGTGTATTTTCCGTCTATAATCTGTAATATATTGAATGCACCAATTTATTTGAGCGATATAAAAAAATTAAGCGGGTTGTGCCGCACAAAAAAAAACAAAATGTTTTTGAATTTTGCATAGTACGTACTTTAGAGATTATCTATCAAAAAGAATCTGGGCACTAGAACCGATGTTATAGCTTTAAACAGTGCGTCAATATGACAATAGGTTGCTGTGCGCAAGGTTTCTCCAGCACCATTGCACTCACCGATATATAGTTTTTTTTCAAGATGCTTCATTATCTCAATTTTTTTGTTGCTAGACTTGCTTAGACTTCTATAATTTGAAAAAAAAAAAATCCTTTAAAATAGTTTTTGTCGAGAGATTAAGTAAGTGTATAGAAAATAAGGAATAATTGAATGAATAGAAATTGAGTCCTATGGGTCAGTATCAAAAACTAAATGCGTAACAAAGACTAGAGTCTACATTTCTCAAGAAGCAGGGACAAAGAGAAATAGATGCAGATACCTAAAATTTTTTTATCTTACCTATACGTGAGTACCTTTTGAAAAAAAGATCGTCTAGCTAAATAAATTTTATGGAATCCGTATATAAAGTTTTTTGACTAACCTGCGGCATGACTAATTTCATCCTACATCTGTTATATGTACCTGATGTAGCTGACGGCATCTGTCTTTGTCATTGTCTTAGCCACAAATGTCACATGTAAATAGAGTTTTCCGGGTAACGGAAATGCAAGCGAAAAGTTGTAGAAAGATTTTTGTATGCATAAATTTTTATGTTTTTTCTTGTTGAAGGCAACAAACAAAAACAAAAAAAAAAATACACACAGACACTCATACACTCACTTAAATTCCGGCTATATATGTGTGCACTTGCATTTTCACCATTTTATTTCATTTTCATTTGCAATTTTCTTTTGCGTGTGCACATTTCCGGAGCTCCACAGAGTTGACTTTTGGGTTACAAGTGAATGACGTTGGATGTGGGTGCAACGGAAACCGTCGTCCTGACTCCCAACTATGCTGGCTGGTTTGCTGCTTTTCTTGCTCCTCATTACATTTCTAATTACACGCTCATTTTCAACTTGAAGCATAACAAACGGAAGCTATGTGCCACACAGAGAAGAGTTTTGGTAATATTTGCCACTTGCAGCTTGAAACGACGCTGTGCGCAGAAGACCCCTCTCAAGACCCCTTCACCAGATGTAGTACCTGCAAACCCTGCCATTTTATCATCATTCAGTCACTCACTATGAGTCCTTTTTTATGAGCCTAGCCGCTTATGACATTTAGTTTTACGAGTTTTTGCATGTGGGCGCCATTTTTGGCTCTAGTTTTATTCGTGAAAATATTTTTCTTTTGTTGCAGCAGTTCCTTTTTTCCTTGTGCTATTATTAGGATTATTTATTTTAGCTTTAATACTTTGGAAAATTATTAAACATGTTGCCTTCTTTTTATATTCGTGCGCTAATTAGCGAGGCTGTTAAGTTAAGCCAGTGTTAGACAATACCTATGGATTTTATAGACTCTATGCCTCGATTGACCTTAACTCTGCCGGCTGACATCTTTGCAGCAGTTTTTATTGTTACCCATAACTTTTAAATAAACTTAGGTTGGTATAATTTTAGTGTAGATGCAGAGTACCCATAGGCTGTACCCTTTGTAATAATAATAAATATGGCGAGCGTTAAAGTCGGGTGCTTACGACTTTGAGGTACCCTGTAGCATCATATTATACGACAACTTTATACGCATATACACATGTGTGTAATAATATGACTTTTCCAATACTTAAAATTAAAGAACTCGATTAGAATTCCAAACCTTACAAATGCTTTTTTCACTGCAAAGTGGATGTAAAAGCGATCCAAACACTGCCTGCTAAAATGTTATGCTATTATCTCCAATAATTATTTATTTATACACTTATTTAAAAGATCAACAAATATAGCGGTTGATATAGCTAAATTAATGCAAACATGGTTATAAATGGACTTAGAAACTTAATTAAAGTTTACTAATTTGCCGTCGACCCCAAGTCAAGTACTGGGGAAACGACGTTAGTATAAAAAACATTAGTGGTGTTGGGATCGTAAAATTCCTGCGACCAACATTTAACGTGTGCTGTCGACACATAACAGATCATATGGAGTCAAAAATAATACCGAAATCGGCTAATAAAGAAATACTTACCAATGGACAAAATTTAATAACTAATTAATTAAGCGGGGTTTCTGTCGATATTGCGTCATAAAGATACGCTTGGAGAGATTTAACTTCAAATGGTTAATAGACGTTACTTATCAAAAGGGTTCAAATTAACCTGAAATAAAAGATGCGTTGTGGCCACATTAAATAAAGAACAAAGCTAACATCATCTGCAAACGTCAGAAATCGAGCATGATGAATCACATTTAGAAGATCACATATAAAATGACTCACCTGCGGAACACCAGAAGATGCATGGATAATTTGGGGAAGAGTGGATCTATCCACAACTCTTTGAGTTCTCTCAGTATGGTATAAAGCAATTGATTTCAGAAATTTGGTCGGAAAACCTCAAAGTTCGAGCTTGTGATTAACTCGCCTTACTAAGGTCAGATTATGAAACGACTATGTGTTTTTATTTTAAGATTAAGAAGGTTTGTCGTGGTAGAACAACCTTTCATAAAGGCGTGCTGGCACAGAGCAACCAATGATGCTTTAGATAAGCCAATAAAATTTTGCCAAACAATTTGGGAATCGCTGAGAATTTTGCGATGCCATGCGATAATTGAAAACGTCGGATTTACTACCTTTCTTATGAAGGATATTTCCAAATGATAGACAAAGAAGTCAAATAAAATGACAGATTAAATAATTTTAATGAGGGAGCAAAAGCTTCGATTACACAGATATAAATTTCATCAGGGCCAGACGAAAAATATGTGTTTTGTGAGTCAATACCAGAAGTAGACCATCTGCTGGCAAAATATTGAAGGGGTAAGAAGCAGGAGAGAACTATTTGGAAGAGTGTATGGATTGAAAAAAATGAGCAAATAATGTAATAAAAAATAAACTGTAATGTACAAATTTAAATTTAGATAGGGTAGAGTAGTCACGAATTGAGCCGGTCCTTTTAGATTTTTAAAATACCTGGATTCCAAATCTTTCAAATGGGACAACCAAACATAGAATCGTGATGCAACCACATTGCGTAGGTCAATGGAAGTAGAAGACAAAGGTGGCTGAGGTGCACTAATGTGAAGGTCAATATTAAAAGAAGGGTGTATATTCTCAGGAGCTTATAAAGGGAATGACGTGGAGTGTGAGACAATGGTAGGATCATTGGACACAACCAAATCAAGCAGTCGCACTGAACACTTGCGGATGGACTTTACTTATAATGGCAAACCAAGCAAGCCATCCAGGAATTCATTAAATCAATCCTATTGAGGGGTCTACAGTGGTTTCTTCTCTATTTAACATATATCTTTGCAATCTTAATAAACCCCTTATTTTATGATGCAGAGTATAGAAATGATAGTTATAATAATTTACTTTATTTTCAACAAATAAGTCATTTCACATTCTTTACATTTTCCAACTACATTCCAATTGTATCCATAAGGTTTTCCAGTTTCTATTACCCTTTTTTTGCCCTTAATGTCAGAAAAGAAAAATATCAGAAATTAGAATAAACTCAAAATTGTTTAGGATAATTCGATCAAAGTTAAACCATTTAGGTCAAAGAAATTAAGTCTCTCTCAAGTGAGTACCTGGTCATACATAAGTTTTCCAGCGGATACTCGCTAGCGTAGACTGTATACAGTGCTGAAAAACACTCAATAACAGATGAGATCTCTCTGAGAGACACCTGCATAAACACTACTGACTAAAAACATTTTTCCTATATTTAGGTTTATTTAGGTAGTTGGTCTAGCTTAAAGGTTTGAATGCACTAAACTATTAAAGTCTACATAAGATAAGAGAACTTGGCTTGATCTCAAGCTCCTGCACTGACTTTAAACTAGTTCGTATATGGTTCACTTGTCTACACATGCATTTGTTAAGCCTACCTTAAGGCGCTTGACCTGCCTCCATTTAATTTACATTTCGTTCCACGGCAAAGTAATTAAATCAATGTGCTTGCCACAGTTTGCTTCTTTCTGCAATTTGTTGCCCCGTCTCGTTTTCAGATTTCATACTCTTTGTCCTTCTTCCTTGCAGTTTTTGTGCTGCGTGGGTTACTCGGTTTTAATTTCCATATTCCGTGCGGCCAAAGAATTTATCATCATGGCAGTACCACCAACAATACCAAACACCGACACCAACACAAACACAAATTTACAAATACCAAAGCAAATATAAAATGCAATACAAATACAAAACAGCATGAAAAGTTAAACTAAGTAAATTGCATAATCCACAAAACAAATTGGAAAATTCGAAAAGCAAAAACGAACCCAGGAAAATGTGCACAAGTGGGGAAGAACATTGTGGTTGTTGCTATTTGAATTATTCTGTTTATATATAGTATACATTAGTATTAGTATCTCCCACTTTACCCAATATTTATGCCAAGTACTAACTCAACTTTTGCTAATTGCATATTTTGTGTTCATTAGGGTCATCAATGGATTCCAGTGCAGCTTTGGCCCATAACCTCAGACTTTTCTGCTTTCAAAACTATGTGAAAGTGCACTGTATTTATTTAGACTAAATTGTACAAATTAAAATTGCTTTTGCTTTTGTTGTTGTTTTTGTTGCATTCATTATTTTTGAAATAAAATTTATTTGGAATACTTTTGTTTGTGGAACATACTTTTTAGTTTGGAATTTAATTCTTGAAAATATTTACCAGCAATATATTAGATATAATATAGTTTTGTTTGAGCTTTATTGTGAAGCATTGTTGTTAGGTTCTTTAAAAAGTTATTTTGTGTCAAGGCATAGCAAATAAATATCACAAGACCGTAAAGGGCTCAAAAACAATGCTGACTAAAATATTGATGTTTATTCTAAAAAAAAAATATTCCAATTTAAGTTTTTTAGACTCAAATTATACCCACGATTTGAATGTGGTTCATTTTAAAATAATTGGGATAAGTGAAAGATGAGGAAGTTTTGGAAAATTACCGGAAACCTAGTTAGGATGTTATTCAAATATAAAAGCTGAATCTTTAAGTAAAACATAATACAAATTCGTTCGGAAACGAGTTAATTAAACCAAGTAGGACAAACAAATAGTGTCACTCTTGGATGGATTTGTGGCCTTACGAATATTCCTGCGAATAAGACACAGTGCTGCAAAACTCTTAACAGAGCCAGATCCCTATTGCGGCCACAACATAAGAAGACTGCTAAGAGAAGCAGAGGCATCCAGATAAATGGCAGAAAGGATTATCGAGGTTGAACTAATACGTATTAAGCAACAACACCTGCGCACATTTGGCAGCGGTTTTTTCTATGAAGCCCTAAACTTTTTGTCAGACAAAATATATAATTTCAAAATGTTACATAGAAGAACTTTAACACTAATTTTTATTGCAAATTAGCATCTTTATTTGAGTTTTAAACCACTTTTGCTATTCAAAGCCAATCACCAAGAATACATTATAAGGGGCCAAACAAAAAAAAACAAATTATACGTTCTGTTATTCTAGCTGATCTAACAAGCCCATTTGCGGGCCTAGTTTTAGAACTATGTAACAAGGATTATCGGTCTAACAAACGGTACACGACCATTGTCTCCTGGTAGTTGGCGTCTTTACCGTAAAGATTGGAATAGACTGGACACTTCACCATGATCTTTAGGACCAGCATCTTCAGCTTTTATTGATACATCGACTCAAAACATCAGAAAACAAAACGTATTCAGGATCCTCTCGTAGCTATCAGGTACGAAAAAAAGTGTATTGGAATAAAGAGGCATAAAAGGGAGATGCAGATGAAGCTCAAAATGCTTCAAGTGTGACATCTATCTTTACTCGAATTCGCTTAAAAATAGGTTTGTGTCATTTCACACACAATTTTTGATCAATCGTTTCAAAAATATTTAAAGAAAAAATCGAAATAGTGTGTCCATACTAGAATCCATAGGGCCTTAAAATTTTTTAAATAACTTCCCGTGGCTATATTTACATTAGTCTGATTCCAAATATTTTTTAAGTGCAACCCTTTTTTTCTTCGGTGCAATATATTTAAAACCAGCTTCGTTATATATACAATAGTTCAATAAATAAGTTTTTGATTTTTAAAAGCTGTTTAGAGAATTATGATTAGATTTGTTGAGAGATATTAATATGCTGTTTCAGGACATATCTATGCTTGGCCTGCTTGTAAAAACTCGGGATCTTCTACAGCACTTTAAGATTTTTTGTTACCTTTTTCAAAAACAAGTTGGCATATTGATTTAAGCCCACTTATACCCCACGGGTATACAAAAAAAATATTACTCTTAAATACTTTTCGCTGGCATTTGGTTCGTTCGCTGCGTTTTGCATGGATTCAAATTACATTATGTTGATATCCTTCGGGGCCTTGAAAACAATAACAAATTACTCATTTTACTGCTATATGTGTGTTTATTTGTTGTATCTGTTTGATGAAAGATTTTTCATGTTTTCGTGGCCAGGATAACATTGCTTTTACTCTTTTGTTTTAAAATCATTGTATTTTTTAACGTAATTTTTTTTCCTGGATACACCTGGTTCAAATCGATTAAATGTTGCTGATTGTTTGTTCGTCTGAGTCTGTTGATTGATGGGAGGAGATAGGAGAAACAAGAGTGCCCAGGGATAAAAAGCAGATGAGCAGCTGCGAAAGTTATGAGCACGAACAATAACAAAAAACATGCTCATGTTTCTCTGAATTTGAGTTCGCATTGGTTTAAGTGTTTATTGTTGAATGCGTTTAAGTAACTGCCTTTTTACTGGTCCTTTATAGAACTTCACTCTCATGCTTTTGATTGTGTTTTAAATATTTCATTAATACAGCTGTGTTCTTCTTGGTAGCAACTGTACTGGACCTTTTTATATTTTGCTCAAAAAGTTCGCTTTTATTTGATGTTAAAAATTAAAAATCGGCATGTAAATAAAATATTTAATTTGCATTAAATTGACTTGGCTTTAAGGAATATTATTACTATGAAGAAAATTTTAAGTTTTCCTTGCCACTTTTTCCTTTACCAGTAATTTTTCGATTAGGTTTCGGCTTTCAGCGTCTCCATTTTAATTGGGTACTCGGGGATAGCTGTATAAAATTATGGGAAACAGTTGGTATGCACTTGATACACACACCTATACTTTCCCATTATATTTTACAGCATACTTTTAAAACAATGTCCAGAAAGTTCCCAAACCAAGTAGGATGTCTCCAAGAAAAGTTTACCTATAAAAGTTATATGAACTTCCTTCCTCGAAAAAAAATCATTGTAGATGCGAAATTTGGTACAACTACACAAATGTACAACAATTAAGCCAGTTGGCGAGAGTCAAAATTGACAGATACATATAACAAATAATATATCCTGGGCAATTACTTCAAAGAACTAAACTTTTCCACAAGTTTCTATCAGATATTGATAGCAATGTTTTGCAAATAATATATATTATGTATATGGAACTGTCTTATTTCTAAACTTTATAAAATATATATAAAATAGAAGAAGTTATTTATTTACTGCACCGACTAATAAAATTTATTACAATCTTTAACTAATTTTGGTTTAATTTTTTTTTTTGATGAGTGCTATACCAAATTGATTTGGATTATATGTTCGCTATCTGCAAGCGACTAAAAGAATAAAAAAAAAAATGGTTATTAAAAATAAGAACGTGTTGTTGTTTTTTTTTTTTTTTATAGGATTGACATTAGGGTGTTCTTTTGCCAGTCTGTTACCATGTCTGATGCCAATTTGGCGCTACTATAACATTGTCTAACGCTCTTTTGCAACGTGACGGGAGGGGGCTACCAAACAGCAGGTGCCTTTTTTCTTTTTAGTGTGTATAGCACTGCCCTGCATTTAGAAGGATATAACTCAATATTTCATCTGCAAGCCCAACTCACAAGCAAATGGATGTATTCCCGTATCCCATCTGCTGCTTCATACTCTCAAACTGAGGATTAAAAAAAGAACAAATCGTCCGCATGTACCTGATTAAACTCCATAGGAGTAGCTATATCTGCCATGTAGAGATTATAGAGGAAAGGGGCTCCAACGCTACCCTATTGGATCCCAGCTCAAATAGAAGGTTAAAGTATGGTGCTGAGAGCAGATTCTTGATTTTAACCGAAAGTCCATCTAACCAAACTCTATCAAATACATTTTTGACATCATCGAATAAGCAGTACTGCTTGTCATCAATAGTTTTTAACATATATTTTTTTTTCCTTAACTAGCCATTGGAGCCATATGTTATAGTATTCCAATTTTATTCAAACTACCTTGCAGCTATTAATAAAAATTATTCCTCCAATTCAGTTAGTTCAGAGATATCGACATAAAAAGAAAGATATACAAGGTATATATAGCTAACAGTATATTTCCCCTTTCCACAACCTTATTAAGCTTTATATAAGTAGGTACATCTGCCGTATACATATTATAGAGATATCCTATGGAATTCTAGCTCTCATAGGTACTGGAACTGGTACAATATTTATCGAGCACAGATATTCATGTATCCAGGGCCGTTGAAAGAAAATCCGGGCCCGGGGGAAAATGTACCGGCCTTTCTATTACACCTTTAGGATGAATCACGACAGTAATTACAGAGGGACCATGAGAAAACTCCGGGCCCGAGGGTATCCCTCCTTTCCACCCTCTCGACAGGCCTGCATGTATCGAACATTTTATTTGTTTTATTCTTTTTGTCCTGATTGTTTTTTAGTTAGCTGTTCTTTGATGTTATAGATGATACATAGCCATACTCACGTGTTGTCAATTATGTAATATGGTTATTATAGGCATACTTTTTAACTTTAAGCTCGTCTTAAAATTTCCATCATTCCTCAATTGATAAAAAAAAAATCCATTAATAGTGCCATATTCCTATACAGCTTTCAGTATATAGTAAAAATATGTTTCCCATCTTGTTTTTCTTTTTTTCTCTCTAAACCTTACTATTAGGTTTACGCTATATATATATAATTTAATATTTTAAGGGTCTGAAGCTTGGCTTCTTGCTGGCTATCATAAATCCTAATGGCTTTAAATTTGTACCATAAACTTTCACACATTCCATAAAAAGTAAACTCAAAGCAGCCCACAAAATGTCAGATGACAATGGAAGGTCAACGGCTGCCAACATCAACTAAAATGAAAAGGAAAAAAAAGGAGTAACAAAGTTTTCCACAAAAAACTTATAAAACAAATAAAAAGCGAAGGACAGTTGAAACAGACGCAACAACAACAACAGTTGGCGTATTGGGATAACGTATATTATGATAAAAAGTAAATAACAAAAAAAAACAAAACAAAAAAATTCCACTAATAGAGGCTCCATTCATCTCTCTGGGCAGTACTGTCTGGGTTAGTGACCAACCAACGCTGAGTCAACTATGGCGATGATTCTATGCAGCGCACTTCTAAGGACGATGGTCTAAGGACAACGAACGTTGGCAACGAAGTCGGTAATAAAAAATCAAAGCTATAAAAGGGAGTAGAGACAATAGACCATGGTAACCAATATCAATGTCAAATGGCCAACTAGAATTTAATGCTGGGAAATGTTTTTCATAAAGTTGGTAATATTATAGGTTTATTTTGAAAAGAATGTCACAAGTCTATATGCTTTATAAAAATTAACTAAAATAATAATTATATGTATATCATCAAAAAATCTAAGGATTACACAATGCAGCTGAAATAAAATTTAAGCATCGGAAAGCTCGTACTTGGGGCATTACTTAATAATAATCCTATATATATCTATAAATATTGTGGAGACTGCAATTTGGGCATGCGTCATATCTGAGATATTAAACACGAAATGCAGGTTAGTTACGAACTAAACGGATAAAGCGTTACTTAAATTAGATTTTAAAGGATATGTCTATGTGTGTAAGAATGTCTAAGTGTTTGCTGATTTAATGGCAACGATGAAATTGCCTTAGTAAACACATCACGTGCTGCTAATGTGCTCTACACGTTATAGATACAAGTGTATCTCTTAGATACAATAACAATAACAATTATGTCTGGGCTTTGGTGGGTGTAGCTGGGCTATGTTGCATGTCTGCTCGTGGAACATTTATCTACAGTTTCAGCTTATTAAACAAAATCTATTGATTTTTAGCATCTCCTTTGTGTCTATGCATAAACTTATGTATATAAGATGTATCTTTTAGATGTTTGCGCAATTTAAGCGATAAACACGAAATGTTAGGCAGTTGCCACAAGGCGTATGCGCAATGTAACTTACACGCAAGGATGTGAGCGTCTTTGTCAAATTTTTGTTCATTATGCAAACGTCCTGTTGACTCTGACTATATTGTTTTGGCTGCCATAGTTAAGCAAGGTAACTATAAGCCTGGCCTAATTTTAATAATATAATAATAATACATATTCTTGATTAGAACCGAAATTTAAATATTAATACTATATTCCTCTTAATACAAAGTTTGAGTGCTACTGATAATGGGCTATATCAAATATTATCCATAAATTTACAATATTTATTAGGTATCTATATTTTAAATTTTTTTTATTTTTTGTTTTTAACATAATTTTAAATATATTTATATGTTTTGTATAGGATCTTGTTATGACTATCTAAATAAATAAAATAATATATACGGTAAATATGAATGAAATATTATAATAATTTTATCAGATTTATGCAAGCTAATGTTAAGTACTTATAAGGGCATCTTTATTGTGGCGTGACGTTACATATGTGTAATGAAATGTATCACAAAAAAAAGGGAAGCTTATTGTGTGGAGGTGTGTGCCACCTCACAACACATTTTCCTAAAATCTCTACAGGGTAGTTGTTGAGAGAGAGTAGCGAAGAAAACGCGCGTTTTCACTCTCAACAACACCGACTTACGTATAACGGCCTCAAGTTGGCGCGCTACTGATGCATTTGTATAGGCGTATACGTAAGAGTGTAGAGTAGGTGATAGGGATATTGTAGGATGCGGCTGACTCTGTTATATCTATCAGGATAGATATCTAGATAAATAGAGTGCCGTTTATATTTCTTTAGTATAAGTTTGAGAAGGAATTTATGGATTTGGCGGCGATCAATGCCCATATAAGGCGATCAGCAGCCAAATGGGTTACTTAGTTTTCGGTCGAAGAGTCAGTGTGAGTGTAGCTTAGTGAAGTTCCTAGTTAAAAGTGAGAGAAATAAACTCATTAAGTGACTGAAATCTGGACGACGACAGGAGACGAGAGCCGGAGAGAGAATACCTATACCAGGGAGAACGTCATTAGGCGACAGAGACAACGCCTGGTCGAGTGGTACGCGGCGTTGGGCAACGTGGTGCCGCCCGGACTACCGTCGAGGCAGGCAATGGCCAAATCCGAGGGATTGGCATTGATGCGCTCAGGTCGGCCCAGATACAGTAGCGGGAGGCCGACTATCGTAGACCCAAGGTTAGCGGATACCCAGACAGTGCGATAATCTGGCCGGTGAACGCCTTGGGTGAAAAGGTAGGCCAGAGAAAACCGGTGAGCCTGTAGTCATAGTTCGTCGTATTAAGACCATAAACTGTTTAGTGGGCGAGAAACTGCGGCCCTATAAGTATGACAAGAATATATGTATACGTGCAATAAGCCGAGAAAGGCGAATAATAAAGACAATAAGTACAAAACTAAAACAAGACCGGCGTTCTCAATTTTATTACAGAGTCTCGTTGTGAAATTTACACTGGGCATAGCTGAGCTATCCCAGCCGTTGTTCCTGACAAAACCGGAGGTCGTTACATTATAAAACGTTTTTAATTTTTGGCAGCAATTAAGTAGCATTCTATTAAATAAAAAATTTGAAAACAATTAGCTTTTGACATGACGTTACAAAATATAGAAGATGGGCTAAACTTTTTTTATAAAACTTTTTTGTTAGTTGGTATGATTTGAAATGATTTAAGTTGATTGTGTAGGTTTTTAATTAAAAACTCTTTTTTTTATTAGTCTTAGTACCTTATATTAAATGGCAAAACTTAAATTTTCACTAAAATAATGAATAGAACATCGGCTCTAATACAATATTAAAAAACTGTTAATGAATATGTTTCCCTTGTTGATAAGAAATGTTAGAGAAGATGTTGGAAATAGAAGAATTTGAGCTTTGTAGCCATATTTATGACTATATTACAATCTACTTTGCCGGCTAATATTTTAACTCCCCTAATTAAATAACAACATACTTTTGGATAACCTTAATTTTTGGTCAGGTTGGAGATTTTTATAATATTTGGAACAGACATTAAAACTTTCTATATAAAATTTTCACACAAATCCCATACATAATACATTTTAAATATTTAAAAATAATTCCTTAAAAAAAGCGAACAAATATATTTAATAAATACTGCACACTTGAAATTAATTAATTTTTCTTAAATCATAAACTCATTCATCAACTATTTACAACTTATGTTCTGAAATACATTTATATTTAAAAAAAATAATCCTTTTACATTTTTTTACACATTCACCCACACTGCCATTAATAATATATGGAATTGAAAACAATTTATATGTCACATACAAATTTTTTCACTTAACCCATGTGCCAGAAAAAACACATATAGTTGGTATGTGTACGAAAATATTTTTTTGCAGAATATTTTTTAAGCCTGACGGCGCATTTAATGCGAATTGCCGGAATTTATGCTATTTCTCGTATGTACATTTTACATATATACAACAACAAGGATAACAGAATTTTTTGCACTTCAAACGAATTGTACAAAATATTTGCTGGCCCGCATAGCCATCCATAGCTGGTTCGGCCGACCATATCAAGATCATAATCTTTATGGCTATTGCGAACCAGCCAAAACAAGTAGAGCGACAAACAAGCCGAGACCAGAGATGAATTTTTTGGGGGCTATCGTGGGGCTATACCAAAAAAAAAATGAATGAATGAAATTGTGGCACATAAATTATGTGCTGCTGAATTGGCAATTATTTGTTGTAATTTATTGTGTAATAAATTAATGGTGTTGTATGCGTGTGGCACAGCTTTGATAATATTTTCTTGATATAATTTAAAACTAATTAATTTTCTAAAATATAGCAACAGCTTAGAATTTCTAATCGATTCAAGACAGTAAGCTTGACTTAAAACAAATAAACAACTGAAATAAGGCCAAGTAAATGGAGTTCAATAGCTGCATCTTCTATTTGTTCTACGCTTTGTAGACTGCGCACAGTGGGAGAAATTGCAACCATAATTAATGTATTAATGTAAAAGAAAATTCATGTTTTTGTGTAATATGAATCTTACTTCTATCTTAGAAAATGGAATGCAGTACCAAAAATGTTTAATGCCTCATAATTTTGGAGCAATTAAAGCCATGATGACCAAAACGTTTGATTTCGAATTTTTTAGTGCCATATTTTTAATAAGTTTTCTTTTCCGAAATCATCTGCGCCAAATAAGTATTCACTCGAATAGTATAAATCGCTGACAAATCAAAACGAACTATCAGCACCATTTTTTTGATACTGTATTTGATAATCATTCGGTCTGCATTTTACTGTAAGCAAAGTGCAGTAGCACTGGTACATTTGCCTAGCACTGGCATCGCTAGCTCAAAGACGCTATTTGCCAAAGAAAGTTTCTATTAATTAAAGACACCGCCGTTCGGATTCGGCTATAAACTGTAGGTCCCTGTTCTCTTTTGACAAAAAAGAAAAAAAAATTGTTGTCAGTCAGGGAATTATTATATAAGAAGACCCACAAGAATACATGGTGTACGTACAACAACGTAAACCAAAAATTTGTAATTTTGAAAAATGGTCGAAAATTACACTTTTTTCTACTTTGGTTGCTTGAAACTTCAATTATTGTTATTTAATCTGTACTGTACTCTGTAATCGTATATCACCGTAAAGAGCACATCAATACCTTTCTAATTGATTTTCATGTCGATACAAAATTTGTTCACGAAATATTGACGAATAACTGAAATAAGTGCCCAAAAACATGTTTTTCGAAAAATCTCGAAAACGGTTCTAAAGAAAACGAAAATACCATTTTCGTGTTTCTCGACCCAAAATTAACCAAAAAAAACACTTTTTTACGAAGATTCATTTTTCGTGTAATCTAGTGTTATTTGTCGAGTTATTCACATCAAGCTTACTGTGAATTTTTTCTTGATATTTGATGAAATCTTTTAAGGGTGTCAATGAATATCTTTACCGGGTCTTAAGACATTCAAGGAGAAAGGTTATTGCAAAAGGTATTGCAAATAAAGTTAGTTTTGTGCCTTAAAAATATTTAAAATGTTCCAAAAATTTATAAAGAGTAAAATTCACTATGGAATCGGCTTACATCATTATTTTATTACAAGCTAGAATTTTCTAAAACATATTCACTGATACTCAAAGCAAGTTTGAAGTTTTTATCTTTCCATGTTTTTTTGTTAATTTAAGATACTGTGTATAATGGCTAAAATTGGAGGTTCCATCATTAAAATAAGTATATCTTGCTCGATTGTAGGAGTTACCGATTTTGAATTTCTTTGTTTTCATAGTGAATATGTGCCTTAAAATAATATACCAAAAAAAAATATTTTTTTGAATTCAAATTGAAAAAAAAAATCGTTCAGATAGCTTTATTCGCTTAGAGATCTGATTTTTCAAAGAGAAGTCTACCTTAATATTAAGTTATCGTGAACTCGATACCTATTTTGGAATTTTGAAAAAAAAAATATGTATGTTGCCATTAAGAAAAAATTAATATAATTAAAATATATAAAATAATAATTATAAAATATTTTAGAGGTCAGAGTCCGTATTGCTTTAGACGCTAAAGGATGCATAAGGGTATTGAGTTGGTGGAGAGTTTCCTCAAGACTTGAAGTTAGCTCAAGTTAGACAATTACTTTATTGCTTTCTTAACGCTCACAAAAAAAGGTAACTAAAAGTAGAAAATAACGAAAGCATCGAATCTTCAAACCTACGATTTAAAGTCAGAATTAAAATCTTTTTATACTATTTTTTGTGGAAGTATAATTATAATTTATTTTTGTAGTTATTTTTACAAAATTTTCACAAGAGCAACAGAAACCTAAATTTCATTTCACTAGACGGGCAAAGCTTAGGTTTTCGAATGTTGTTCAGGATTTTTTGCTACCATATATTTTCAATTTTATTCTATTTGTGTAATTTTTATCCACTGTGCGCCATCAAACTCATCAATATCAGCTACTGCTCTGTTGTTGCTTCGATATTCATCCAGCTTTTGCTAAGCTTTCAAACAAATTAAGCGCCTGGCATTGTTTGCACATGAACACAAAAACAAATGACGCACACAGATACACAAGCACGCATACGGAGACAAAGTCATATGGATGCATTAAGTGCAGCTGCTGCAGCAGCAGCAACAACTACAACAACTTGCATGCAATATGTAATGACTTAAGTCAACGATGTCAATTATTGTTGTCATCTTCATTTAATCAATATATAAATGCATGTTTGCATAAGTATCTGAGTGAATATGTGTGTGTGTGTGTGTGAGATGATAGGCCTAGCCAAACCAACAGAAGATCCAGAGGCGGACAAACACTTTAGTTGATGTCATCTGCCGGCTGTTGTTCCTGTTGTTGTTCAAATTGTTGTTGTTGTTGTTCGAGTTTTTGTCCCTGCTGTTGACAGAAACTCAATTCAATTCCATTCATTGCGTTTATAGTCTCTTCTGTCATCAAAGCTTCTGTGCTGGCTTTTGTTGTTATTGTATCTGGCTGGCTGTTTCAGATTTCTCCATGCAGTATGTGCGCATTAAGGTGAACCTTATTTGCAGGCCTTACACATAATTTCCAAAGTGCTTGTGTCTAGTTTTCCAGAAACGGATCGTAAAGTTTAATTGGCAATAAGTCAATGTTTATGATTTTAGTAGCTTTTCAGATATTGCATTAAACCATAATTATTTTGTAATACTGAAGATTCGGTCTTCAGTATTTCAAGTTGAGATGATTAAATTTTGGTAGATCGACTCCCTGTTCATTAAGTAGGTCGTTGACAGTTCTTGACGAAACGATTGCAGAAAGTAAGGTTGTCCACCACAATTAAAATAAATCTTTTTTCTTTCATCTTTTCTCATTCAGTTTTCTTGAAACTTTAGGTATCTAAACAGAACTGATACATAATATTTTACATGCATTATGACGCTATTCGTCATGATGGACCAAAAGCTTAATCGAGAGGTCATCACTAAAATAAACGTATTTTTTAAGGGCTTTGAGAAAATCATTTGACTGAAAATAATAGCTTTAGACAAAATCAGTTATTTGGCGAAAAAATCTAATTAAAATCTTAAGTCAATTTATTTTTCTAAATTTAATTACATAATTATAAAATTTCTATTTCTATTCAAAACAAAGAATAAATAGCCATAATGGTAATAAAAATGAATTCCAAATTATAAATAATAAATAAAAATCGAACTATAGTTAGAGCAATGTCGATCATCGGACTGGTTTTGAAAATAAAAGCTCATCCAATGCTGTTGTGTGATCAAAGATCTGGAAATATTTGTCTGATTTTATATACAACAAAGATTGCCCATTAGTTTAATGTGAAAGCAACATTTTTTATAAATTATGCCTAACATTTTAAAAGGTTTAGAGCCAACTCGCTTAGATGGACCCGTATACATATTCAAAGTTCTCTCTATAAATTAGTTATTTCAGTGACATCCAAGGGCTTATTGTCCTCATTTCCAATTAATTTTTAAGGCTGTCAGTGTCTTTTTAAGTTTTTCAATTGCGCATAATTAAAATATTGCGCATACGCAGCATGTGACTTACATTTATTGAGACTGGTAGACCATAAGTGAGTGCAAGGCAAAGACATAAATCTTTTTTTGCCAGTGCATGCTGCACATAGACTTGCTCCTCCTCAATCTTCACTGCCCATGGTAGAAGATATCTCATTGTGGTCTTTGGTGTCGGTGTCAATGGTAGGGACAAAACCTTGGCCACAAAGCCAAGTTAAGACTCTAGGCAGTGAATAGCAGCTTGCCTCGAGGGATATTCAGCATATATGTACATCGATTGGCGCATAATTTACGAGCAAAAGCCGGCACGGGTTAATTGTCTACTTGTTAGGGTATACAAGTATGCGTGTATTTGTGTGTTACCAAAATGCATTTAAAACCATTTGCATTTTTGGATTGTGGAATGTTGTTGTTGCTGCTTATGAAATATTAGCGGAAATTAATGTCATGCTGCATTTCTATTTATTGTGAGCCATATTTAGAGTAGAAATTAGTTTATGCAATATACGATTTATTTTATCTGCCACTATTTTGTGCAAAATATAATTTGTGAATTTTCAACTGAAAGTTATATTTCGGGCTGTTTTGGCAAGGGACTTTAAAATAACATTTATATGGCGATTCATATTTATACATTTTAGCCGAATATATATGCAACAAGGAATATTAGGCGTATATTTCTAGAGAATATCAAATTCAAATCAATTTAAATTCGTAACCACGCACACCTTTCTTTTGGTGACGGCAGACGACTCTTGTTACATGAAAAGTTAAGGTTACTAGGCAAAGCCCCGCAGTATTTTTGTAAAATCAAGAAGACTTTTCGCTTTATTGAACACAACTTCAATATGGCCATAAATGGTTGTACATTTTTCCATAAGTAGTTCAAAACTACTAAGTTACTATCAAGTTGACGATCATATCCTGTGATGGCTTTC
Organism: Chymomyza fuscimana; assembly: GCA_949987675.1. Taxonomy (NCBI): domain Eukaryota; kingdom Metazoa; phylum Arthropoda; class Insecta; order Diptera; family Drosophilidae; genus Chymomyza; species Chymomyza fuscimana. The sequence continues at coordinate 38,782,091 of OX465089.1, forward strand.
TGCGAAAATCTCACAAATTGTACTTACATCAGTTTGAGAGGAGATGGTCAACGCCATGCGTATGAGTGTTTTACGACCTACTGTAAATATTTCCAATTACTACAGCAGCGGCACATACTGGAAATTAGAGTTTAACATAATCAATTGACATTTTTGTTGAGCGGACAACTGACGGCAAGTTTTTTATAATAATTTCAAACTTGATCGATTCGAGGTGACTACTCGAGTGAGCTCATATATAATGGTCCGTCAAATTGGACCTTTGAGTTCTTCCGATGATGTATGACGTAATTCAACGGAGCAATTACTACGCCATGTCACAAAATTGCCAAAATTTAAGAACAAAAAATCAAGAAATGCTTGCGCGGCAATAAAACTTACTGGATTTGACAATAATGGCATGCATAACATTTGCAAAAGATTTTGGATCGATCTGTTCACGCCAACTTCTACCGATAATATAAGGCTTCATTGCGTATACGTAATTTTTTCTTTTAGTTTCATAATTTTTTAGGCATAAAAAAAGTCTTTTTTATATTCAAACTGTAAAAAAAAAAATAATTATATTATTCATATACAGTTGGCGTAGTAATATACATTACTTGAAATAAAAGTAACTTCTTTGTCACGATCTTTTTTTATTATTTTCTTATAATTCAGTTTCAACACCTAAGCGATGTATTCTTATTTGGTAGTTGATGTAAAGTTTTGTGCTTCTTTTGGCTAAACAACATGATGTCTGTTTATCACACTTTGTAAGCTTATAAAAATTTCAGGTTTGTCATCACCTTACCTGTCTAAATTTCGTTCAAATCCAAAAGGACTCTTTAAGCATTAAAATTCGCCTTAAATAAATGAAGCAGCAAGAAAGTCACTTTACTAGGCAAAGGCTCTGAATTCTCTGACCACACTTTTCCGTCAAATTGACTCTGACCACCAATACAAAAAAAAAAATAAAAATGCAGCAAATGTAGCGTACCTCCTGTGATGTGGTATCTCTTGTTTGTTGTTGGTATTGCCAATTTAAGTAAAAATGCAATTGGAATTTGCAATGAATATTTAAACAAAAGCTCACACCGCTGTAGAGGAAAGTAGAAGAGCATCAAATTAACACAAGTGTTGAGCAAAGTGCATGCTTAATGCGTTTTCCCACCCGTATACCGATGAAACATCCAACAAAAACAACAAAGAGTCCAAAAGACCATATAACCGACCATAGCTTGTCAGAGTGTCGGACATGCTAAAGTCACGTTGTTTTCGCTTTGTAATTTGTACCATGGCATTTTTACTGTCCATTGTACCCTATACTCAAGGAATAAAAGGTTATATCAATTTAGTGCACAAAATTGGTGTATATAACAAGCACCTCATAGGAAATGAGTTCCACTACGCTTATCAAACTTAATAAAGATAATATGTCCGCCTCTCCTGCTTGTCCTACCTTGTCGTAGACCAAGATAGCTTAAAAATTTGCCAAAAGCTATATCTTATGGTTTTTTAATTCGCTTCATTCATACCCAATCCATCTAACTAAACAATTTTATAAAAATTATATATTATATATAAAAATTATTTTTTTATGTCTAGAAACTACAATCACCAAAATAATATTATATAAAATGTAAAAAATCCGTTTCACACCTTTCCCTATAAAAATATAAATCTTCATACGTGCAATAATAATTCCAAATTTTATTACTGTTTAAAAAATAAAGACTTTCCAGGGCATACAATAGTCGAAATGTCCTAACTTTTATTATCTCGGTTGCAGTTTTTTTTTCATTTTCCGACTATCCAATAAGTAAAATGAGTTTAATGAGTGTAAAAATTGTAAATAAATTAAAAAGGAATGGCGTCGCAGGAAGCCAAGTATTTCCAGAAGAAAAACAACCGTGTGTATGCTAAGAAATTACAATATAGTTAATTGCTCAAGTTTGAGGGAATTCGTTACCCAGCAACACCCTAAGAAGTTTTTGGTCTGCAGCAAAAGTTTTGACTTTAAATCATAGCGAAAAGAGCCTGTTCATGTATGTTTGCACAGTCTGCGCCAGATAAGGCCACAAAAGTTAGCTGCTGTTTGGAGCGTAGAGCCAGCTGCATATGTGCCACGTCAAGGAAAATAACTCATACGACGTGTGTGACAGCAGCGAACCTGATTGCAAAGTTTGGTTTAAAAAAGTTGAAAGTTTGGTGGTTCTTAATTTAAAGCGCCACTTAAATAGTTGTATATAATATATGGCACTTACGTGGAACGAGTTTCTCTGCTAATGAAATTTCAAATGCATGTAAGAAAAGTTCCCAATTGAATATGGCAATGCGGGCTAGGTATTTGCAATTTGTTTTGGTTTGTGCCAAATTCAATTAAATTTTATATGATATTATATATTTTCTTAACAAAAATGAGGGCCATTGTTCTGTTCGATTAAATTTGATGTTTAACTAGTAGGCCTGACAGATGTTGTCATGCCCGAACGTTGCATTTCTGGCTGTGATTCAGTTAAGTTAATTCAAAAGCAAATTCAGGGCTTATTTAAATAATTTAGAATGTTTTAATTTTTTCAAGAAGTTTTGATATAAAATTTTACTAAAGTTTTGCTGGTTCTTGAAAATTTTCACACTTTCAAGATTGGCTCCAAATTTCATGGGCGAGTACCTTTGGCTCATATACTTATATATTCTTAACTTGCAAACCTAAAGTATAAATATTCAATAATGTATTTTGTAATGACAACCCTCAAATTTTTATGAGCTTTTATTTGGTCCAATATGTACCTATATATGTATGTCTAAACATTTTTTGAAGTGTGAAACATTACATAATTAATATTTTTTGCCCAAACTTGCTCATGCGCTGTTCATTTGTTGAATTTTTTGATTTTTGATAATTCACCAAAACAAAATTACGCATACGCAATGTCGCCTTTATGGGCGGTAAAAGCACGACAAATTCACTCCCTACAAACTTTAAAACTCTTTTCCCTTCACTTTGGGATATATTTTTCAAAATTTTTCAAAAAAAGGGTTAAAACTTTATAAAAAATTTCAGCTCTCTGGTTCCTACCGTTTAGACTATTCGATAGCAAAATATATAAGCATGGGACCCTTAAAAAAATAATACACCAATATCCATTCTTTGCTGCCAAATTATCCAAAACTTTGAAATTTTTTTCTCTCCAAATAGAGCCATGTTAAAAAAAAAAATCCCCCAAAACAAACTTTGATACGGAGATCCATTGAAAAATTAATTCCTATGGCTCTTACCGTTTGTTCAAAGCGTAGATCACCAATCATTTACCATCATTTAATCATTCAATTACAATTATTTTGTGTATATAGATAAAGACACTTTTATCCAATTTTTAAATAAACACACATAGTATTTTCGATTGTCGCTAGAATAAATAACATTTCATTCATTTGACTGCTTTTAAATTGGCTACGTGGATAAATTCCCAACAACAAGCTGACTTTAAATATTCTACAACGATTACTACGAGTACTCCTGCAAAGGCTGTAACAATTTCAATTTGCGCTAACTAGCCGAAATCCTGAAAGTCCTTGTTCCTCTTGTTCTTGTCGACATCTGGCCAAGCCCTTTTGCTGTCGTTACCAATGCAAAGAGAAAAGCGGGGTCTCAGGCCTGAAAAAGCATACTTCATTGTCACGGCTGCTGTCATGGCGGCACGCCATTTTGTTGATTTGTTTTACTGTACATATGGCCGCACTTCTTTTCCGAGCAGACTAAGACTGTACACGATATCCTACGTGAAATTTGAACTTGTTTACTTATCCAATCCAGTTGTGAGTAATTTTTTAATGCATTTTAACGGCTGTCAAGTGCCCGAATGATTCTACTTTTATGCGTTGTGGTGTCAGGTTCATTTTGGAAGGATGCTAAAACCGTGCAGTACAGTAAATGGTTTGTATGTGTGTGTGTGCCTTGCTAAATTTAGACATTTGCCGTTTTCAGTTTTATGCAAAATTTGCAAAAAAAAAAAGTTCGTCGCACCAGAGGCCTACATATAGATTTATATGCTCATATTAAAATAACGTTGCATGCTTTTAGGCACTGCAACTGAAGTAGGAAAACAACTAGCACTAAAAAAACTTTGAATAGTAAAAAAAAAAGTACACATATGCTGTGCATTTTTGTTTTTCTACTTTCAAGCATATCGCAATGCACAAAAAAAATATATGCATATGATGAGTTGAAGTCGTTTCCGACATTGGGATACCCTGTTACCTGTATAATCAAATATGGTAAAAATCAAACTTTTCTTATATCTTTTTGGCAATTGCTACCTAGGTCCAACAAGTAGGTTAGAACTGAATATTTATTAGGCTTGGGCTTAAGATGTATTTGTTAGTTACTCATAATACCGACAAAAGGTAAATATAGAAATGTTCAATAAGCTCAAACAAGGCATACACAGGAAATTTGATGTGGTCTCTGAGATCTAAGTTTTCAAACAGACGGATTGAGGATAAGCCAGCAGGGCAGACGGATAAAGCTCAATTGGTATTTGAATCATTTTTTAAATTTTATTGTTATAATCTTTTTTTAGTTGAAGGCGTTTGTTGGTGTTGAGCAGTTTGCTTTTACAGAGTTTAGCTTTAGTTCTATGTTTTCTATTTTGTAGTTATAATTAATTTAATAAAAAACTGGGGAAACCGTATGAGGATTAATACCACTGTAGGGTGATTCGATACAGGCGCAGAAAAGTAACCCTTTTTTTTTGAAAGTACCCCATTTTGGTTTTCTATAATCTTTTGTTCTATATACTACAAAAATGGTGTAAAATCGTCAAATTGAAACAAGATTTTCGTCACATTTTACTTTGATTGGGACGGTCAAACAACAAAATAAATATCAAGAGAGGCCGATACATCCTCCGAATTGTATCATCCAGCTATTTTTTTGGAGTATGGCGCAGGTGAAACCATTACCTTCAAATCAGACCCCGACTGAATGGAATTGGCTTGTATGATAGTTATTTATAATAAGATGGTGCAACTTTCAGGATGCATTGCAAGCTTTTCTCCAAAATTGCTAAATCTCGCGTCAATGTTAATTTCTAGATTTCTTTTCATGGGGGTTTTCTTAAAACCAAATGAACGTCAATCGGTCAGTCACCATGTAAGGCCTAAAATTCAGCGTCACCTATGAGATATGTGCAATTGAATCGTCCTATTAAAAAATTTCATTAAAAAATCTTCTATCATCGGGGCATGAAACAAGCCATATTTTCGGATATTATTTTTTACATATACATATGTCATTGATGCATAACTTGATTTCAAAAATTTTTTCGATATTTTTTTGTTTATTTACTTAGTACCTTGGCGTGAAAAAAAAAAATAAAAATATAGCCAAAAATGTTTTTATAAAACGGAATTTGAGATAAAAAAAAGTGACCTTAGTTCATTGCAAATATCTCCACTTGTACGAACCGATTTCAATTTTGTTTTTTTTTTTAAATTATTGATGAAAATGCAAAATTGAGAATGGAATGCTTAAACTTTATTCTTGTACCATTCAATTATTTCCTCACACATCCGGTTTGGTAGCTGTTTAAGCATTAATATAAATCTTTAATTCCAAAAAAGTTTATTTGCACGTAAAATTTTCTAATTTTTTAATTTTCATTGATGTTTGGGTTTGGCCAATTATAAAATATTGTGTGCTTGTCAAAACCGGAAAATATGGATATTTCGTTTATTTTTGTTAGAATTAGTTACTAAAAGGTCGATGAAAATATGGAAATCATGAGTTTCCTTGTAATAGAATCCTACAATAAAAATAAATATATATTAACTAAAAAAAAATAACTTTAGTTACATTTACATGAAAATCCATTTTCTTTACAATTTTGATGGCCAACCGCTCATGTCCTTCAAAATCGCCTGATCTCCTAAGTTCTTGACTAAAATAGAATTTAAAATTTGTTTCTGTAAGTAATGTATAATCGAAGAAGAATTTCTTTCCCTTGGCTGAAAACTACGAAAAACTTCAAATAAATTTATAAAAAGCAACCAAATCGTATACGTGACGAAAGATTGGAAAAATTTTTCCACTGTATTTAAGGTTGTAGCCAATTGATGAATACCGAAATTTTTTTAAAAGTTAACTTGTTCAAAAATTTGGGTATAAGCATTACATTAACATTTATATTTTGCATTACAAAAGTGTGCATTACTCTTGACTCAATGGATATAGGGTATAAAAATTTAAATTACAAACATGGCAACTTTTCCCATTCAACAACAATGAGAAGCCAGTTCGCTATCCTTCTAACAACTACCACATCAACGTAGTATAAAAAGCAAACTTTTTAACTGATTACGTTTGCCGTTGATAATGTTGAGTGACATTTGGTTTGCGTATTAACTTAAGTGAGTGACAGCTCAACTGTAAATGTCTGCCATAAGCGTACCTCCCTTAGACCGTACCCTGGTTCAGGAGTCCTGGGACAGGACATAGTGCTTACAATTGCTATGGGGAAATGAAATTTTTAAGCATATAACACTCAAGCACTGATTGCCATGGGCTTTGCAGTTATTTCAATTAAAACGATTTTTTTAATGACTCTTGTTTGTTGGGAAATATTTGAATCACATTTGGGAAATCAAGATATTACCACATATTTCAACGAGAATTAAATTGACAGAAAGGTGCAGTTTAATAAATCGAACATTTATGTGTTTCATACATATTCATTATAACTTTATAAACAGCCTTAAATATAAGGATAATTTAATATGATATTTTAGTTAAATTTTATTTACTAATATTATGTACTAAAATATATATTTTTGTTTTAGGTGAGTTTCTACTGGAATTTATGCTAAATTATCTAAGCGTAAGTAACTTGGATTAACAATGTATTAACGTAATGAATTCTGATATTCAATACATTACTATATTATTCGTAAAATATTCTTGTTCCCTGCTTTCGCCAAAGGAGTGTAGTTCGCTCACAATAAAATAGTTATTCCAAATAATACCAATTTTTGCTTTAGAGTTAAGTTTTGTGTTTTCAATGTATTTGATGCTTGTTGCAGTGGCCGTATGTTTTTACAAGTGCAAGAAAAAGAGAGCTTAATGTCGGCTTGCATTGAGCTTTTATAAGCTTATGTTGCTAACATTTTGTGTACTGTATGTTAACGTTATGTTGTGATTGCTTAAGAGAATATTCTATGTTAATTTACATGTGCATGATTGAGTATGTTTAGCTTAGTATTAATGTTTAACAGATTTAGACTTATATGCTATGTTTACATTGTTTTATGTACATTATAGTATAATGTGTTGTTAGGCTCCAACAATTCTTTTTGTTTCTTACATTGAACTCAAGATTTGATGGTGTCAATATTTAAAAAAGATATATACTGGAGTCTATTCTAATAAAAAAATCAGGCATCCTCCAATTTTTACAAATTTCAAAACGAATAAGTTTTATTTTGAAGCGAAATAATTTTGATGAGCTTAAACATTGTTACCATAGCTCTGCAATCTTCGATTATTTCATATCGAGGACATTTTAGTTTGTTTAAAGTATTGCTAGAATTTTATTGTCTTTTAAAAAAATATCTTAGCCGAAGGCCTACGATAACAGTACTGTAACCAAGTTACCTTTACATAATAAATAAATAAAAAAATATACTCAATGACATAAGCGTTAAGGTTCGCTCGATACGAAACAAAGCTTCATATAAAAAAAAAGATGCCAAAATGTTTACCACCTAGATGTTTGCTCTCTAGTACGCAGCTTGGGAAGCAAACAGTGTTTTTTTGACAATTTACGTTAGATGGCGCCAGCATTATTATTATTTTACTTACATTATTTTTTTAAAAAATAATATATTAGTAACATAAAAGTAGAAATAGAAAGAAATATAAAGGAATAGAAATATCATAGAAATATGAAAATGCTAGCTGCCAAATTACGAATGCAATTTTATGAATAATATTCAATTTTAAAAGTTTATTTTAATTTAAAAGTCCTGTAACGCCTCACAATAAATACCTAGTTAGAAATATTTCACAATGATGTTTCCCATCAGTCCTATATTTTCTTTTCTAAATAACTTGCTGCACATTTAATTTTTGTTTTTAGCGCTTTCTGGAGCATTGATGAATATCCGAATGTATTAAAATTAAATAAGCATTTAATAAGTGTCAAGCTTTAAAATTTAACGTTAGCTTAAAATGCATATAATTCATCTTTAATGTTACAATATAAAAATAAAGCATTACAATCTAGCATAGAAATTTTATGGGATACTTAGTATTATCTCTTCAAGGACACAATATATACTATTAAAATGTATATCATATGAGTTTTTTATTTTGCTGTATTATACAATTAATAAATATTAAATAAGAGCAATTCTAACAATTTAATATAAAAAATGAATAGGCACTTTTTGTTTATTAATCTAAATTATATATCATTATATTCTTATTGGGGTATTTCGAAAAGTAAAAAAAAAATTTATTTGAGGCTGCATTTGTGATAAACTAGAGAGAAAGTTCTAAGTCTTTTTTGCACACTATTTATTTAATTTTAAGTTTGGAGCTCTATATTTAACAATAAGTTTTCATAATGAGTTTAAAATAAATTATAATTTTTAAAATAAAAAAATTAAACACAAACTATTTAAATAATTAAATATTTAAAACAAAAAAGAGGCTTATCGCAGAATTGGTTAAAGATTCTCGAAGAGGCAAGTCAAGATGACTTAATATAGAAACTTCTTGTAGATATTTATTACTAAAGTCATGCATATTAATTTTATTTGTCTAGTCCAGTTTACACAAGCTTGAGTGTTTCCTGGTTGATTTTTGCTTGTGCCAATATTATTTTATATGAGTTTAAACTTTAATTCTTTATCATACCAAATCTTAAAAAGTTTATCAAAATTTTTCTATAAAACTTGCATATATGATTATGTTTCTCATTAAACAGCGACTAAGCTCTTGACCCCTTTGTAATGTATTCTAAAATATGTCTCTTTAACCAATATCACTTTCTGGCAGCAGTTCAAACTATGCGTATAATTGAGCATGAAAATGCAATTAGCATTATTGGTCAGTGGATTACGAATTAAGTTACCAAAATGTGCACATAAAATTTGCAATTAATTTTAATGTATTTTCAATGTATTTACATTTGTGGCGAAAAGTTTGTACATTGTCAATATTGACCACACAAAGAGCTTTGAGCATATCCTTTGTTTACGTCTTGCCTGGGCTTTGGCTAAGACTCTGCCTTAGTATGCCGTTTTGTGGCTAATATCATATTAACAACTTGGTTAGCCGCAAAGCAAACAAAATGGCTTTTAATCTAAGCATTATAATGAGCAAAATGTCTGCTATGTGCAGACAAAGAGAAGACAACAGGCAACAACAATGGAGTTTGTGGACTTTATGCGCACACTGCGCGTATGAGCAATATTCATAAACTAACATACAAAGTTGAGCAAAACAAAGTATTCCGAATTTCTACTAAAATTTAGTTGGCAGTACCAATCATTAATTCATAAAGCTGTAATTTGTTTTGGCCTAGCTTGGAACTTGGCTATGTAAATGCAGAGCGGTCGATTTCCGTCTTCTTCTTCACTCTTGCGCTTGGGGCAGATGACCTTTTGTATATTTACTTTGCAAATCGTAACTGACCAAAGGAAGAAAATGGCAGAGCATGACACTCACCTTCAGTAAAGTCGACTGTGGACTTAATTTAATGGTTCTGCACAAAGGACCTCAAAAACTTATTTGCGGTTGCCGTTGGAGTCAAGTCCACACGACATTACCAGTCAACAGTCATTGCAAAATATTGAAGACATGGCTTGAGCAGGTCCAAGCATGTTCGCCTATGATAAACATGTTTGGGCTCACAGTTAGAAATCTCAGTCCATTTCGTGTATAAATGATTGTGACATATGAAAATGACAAAACAAAGGACTGTCGCATTGTCTGTTGGTATTGTTGACCATGTTGTTGTTTTTGGGACGTCTCTTTGGCATATTGGCCTGAGCACTTGGCCAACGTTTGAAAGCTAAGTTGACTATCAATTAGTTTGTTGTCGGACTGGTTAGCCTTGTCTCTGATTTTGGCGGAAATTAGATATCAAAGTATCATGTTCTAGGACTGTGACAAGTTAATTGCTTATGACAACAGCTATGTAATGATGATTTTAGAGATAGATGTGTTGAGCGCCGCATTCCGGAATTTTTTGACAGTAGTATACCCTCATAACCAGGTAAATTTTCAGAATTTTTATACGAAGCTATGGTTTAATAAAGAAAAAAGTTAAGCCAATTCCGCTTCAAAATAAAATAAACTCTTTTGGTGATTTGCACAGAAATTAAATTTCACAATATAAATTGATTTGCATAAAAATAAGTCTAGCTGCAGTCAATGAATTGAAACTAGTATATTTCTCTGTGATCCTAAACAAATATTGCAACACAATTCTAATTAACACTGAAAACTAAACTTATTGCTTGGTTGACTAAATGAATGACTAACGTCAATCCAAGTGCAACAATAATACAAAACACAGACGTTACCCGAAGGCAACATGACGTATACGTAACACAAATTCGAAAGCAAAGTAGAGTGCATTTGACTGACTGACTAAATGACGAACTGACTCTGACTATGACTCTGGAAATGTGCAACATTTCATATTTACAGCAACAACAGTGCTAATAACATGGGGTAGCAAATAAAGGCCAACTGAGCCACCATTGCACTGGGCGCTAAAACAACAATTAGAATGGCAACAAACCAAGGTAAAGTTTTGAATAGGGGCTAAAAATGGGCGTGGCAGAGTGCATAGGGTTACTGTTTGCCTTTTTAAAACAATAAACGATACTCAAATCGCCCAAGCTGAATGTTAACAATAAGCAACAGCAACAATTGTAATAAAATAAAAGCCAAGTTAGTACAAAAAGAAAAACGAACAAGTACAAACCGAACATGAAACATAAAACAGAAAACGGGTGAATTCGCTAGTAAAGGAAATTCGAAACCAAAGCCGAATAACCCTATTATCGTATCATCAACAAACTCGTGTTTTTGGTTGTTGTTGCTGCACGTTGTTGTTTCTCGTTAGCGTTACATGGAAGTGCAACTTTTCAACAACAGGAAAATAAAAAACAAATAAAAAAAAAATACGACTGTTATAAACATAGTTATAATAAAAATCAGCTTGTTTCACTTTCCGTACAACAGCAAAATATTTTTGTATCCTTTCACAAAGGGTATATTAACTATATGATGAATAAAGAAAATTAAAAGTAAATTCTTTTCATATAATTATACAAAACATGAAGGTCTCTTCTAGATTTCGATGGCGAAAAAACCTGCCGAAATAAAAAAAGGTTTTCTAGATATTAGTACAAAATACAATCGTTTTCAATAATTTTGCTTCACAGTAGTCGAACTGAAATATAATTTCCTAATTTCACTTAAATGCACAGATTTTGAATCACTCTTATACTATTCTGAAAAACTATTAAAGTATTCAGTGGTAAGTTATATTTGGTTTTCTTAGGGATTAAAAGAAGGACCAAATAAATTACATTTTTTTACAATATTTGTGAATATCAATAGTTGTACACAAAAACCCAAAACGATCAAAATGAAACGGAAGTGTTCCAAATTCCGATTAATAAAAGTTTCGATATGTGCCGTCATATTATTCAGCACAAATTACACAAGAATATTAATTTTTAAATTGGTGGCTTTAAATATCTTTATATAGGCTAAATTATCAAATATTTTTAGGCAAAAAAATAATGATTTTCGTCTTAAAAGTTCCAACAAAAATAAAAAATGCATACATCCACAGCCAGCAGATTCATGTTATGGTTTTTAAACGTTTTGAAATAAATGTCCAATAAAAAAGGCCTAAGTTGCCAGTGCTATTATATTTTATTTTAGTTATTAGGTTTTAACTATTATTAAATAAATAAATAAAATATTATTGTAAAAACAAATATCCAATAATTTGCTTCCGCCATCTAGCGACAGTAAATTGCTTGCGCCATCTATCGGCCAGACTAAACAGAAAAATAAATTGCGATTTTTTGTCAATTTTAGAATCTGTATTGTAATTGTTTCATCATTGTTTAATCAAATTTCCTCAAAACTTACAGATTCAAGGGGTTTTTTTACGGCTTAAATAAAAAGTACCATAAAAAAAACTGAATTAGCTCATATTTAAATTTAATATAATTTGGGGTATTCTTAAAATGCTGATTTGTTTTTGTCTGTCATTTTGGCAGTCTTACGACGGCAATGAACAGAAATTATCGCAAATAATTACATTCTACGAGTTTTTATTGTGGTAATATTTTAATTGGGAAAAACAATTATTTTAGCCAGTTTTTATTTCTAACATTTAATTACGCATACGCCCAGTTGTAGTTTATTTCACGGAGATCTTTTAAGCACTATCCCATTGTGTCTTTCCACCAAAACTTTAAATAAAAAATCTTTTAAAAAATATTTAATAATATTTAATTTAATTTTTATACATAAAAAATCGTGTTCTACTAGGGCATATGGCCAGAATTAACTTTTCCTGCTGGTTACAACATTTTTTCTCGACCAAAGCACTAAAGTGGCAAACCCAAACATTGTCAGGACCGGTCGAGTGTTCTGTTGAGTTGCTAGCATATACATAGTTCAAAGTTGTTGGCCTGCAACCCCAATATGGTTTGAGGTGCTCCCTCGGCCAACTCTTTTACACTGTCTGGCTTGGCATTGGGCTAGGTTTGGGTTTGAAGCTGGCAGCAACAGAGCCGCAGGTGCAAAGTGTAAATGAAGACTGAATGCAGTGCACATGATTTTGTCGACATATACACAAACACCTAGACACAGACTTCGGAATGGAGGTTAAAAAAAACGTTAGCCTGCAATGCTTTTGCCATGTTTGCAAAGGGGGTAATTGTAGTTAAGTGCTGGTTTATTGGTTTGGCAAAAGGGCTTAAAGGATATGTATGTATGGCTAAAGGTATAGGTGCACGAGCTAGTTTTTGGTAGTTGACTCGAATAGTAGCTGTAATAATAACATTTGCAAGTTTAAGGGTAAGTTTTTTGTATTTATTTGTTTCTGTATTTTTTTTTTTAATTCTAAAGGGCAAAGTTGAGAGTATGTCAAACATGAAAGTAATGACCAAGTAAATGTAGCACACGAACATGCTAAAATATGAAAGATGACCGGAAAAAATAATATAAGGAAATTGGAAAAGAGAAATATTTATAATATGCCTATAATTGAATGAGCTATCATTAAATAATAAATATTAAAGAGTATTATTTAAATTTTAGGCTATCAGACGACTCTTAAGTTTACATTAGCGGAGTTAATTGCGTTCTTGAACCTATTCACAAGTAAATGGTATGGACCAGTTTTTGTGAAAAAATTAACAATTTAAGTGCAACTCAGCAAAGTGAGGGAGTGATCGAGATCCAAAAACTCAAAAATAATTCAATTTTATTTAAATAATATATAATATAAATGACGATTTTTCCTACCCGCCATATATTTTTCATTTAAAATAATTTGCTACACATAAGTTTTGGTTGTGGTGGCAAAACAAACCAGCTGTTCATATTTTTCACAAAAAAATAGGGCAACACTGCGCCCAAAAGTTCGGCTGTTTTTTTTTTTTATATATAAAGTTTTATTTTGTTTGAAACTTTTGGCGATACCAACAGCAAAATGAATTTTCAATGTTAATAACTTCAATATTTTTAGCTAACGCCCACCGGTAAGGTCCTGTTTTATTTCATACTATTAAAATTTTATTTAAAACCTCACAAAAAAGTTAAAACTTTTGTCAAAATATTATAGATATCTATTACACTACTTTACAAATTTAAGGGTCATCGAGTGAACCTTCGTAAAAATGTGTTTTTTAGGGTAATTTTGTGTCGAGAAACACGAAAATTACATTTATTAGTCTTGACTCAATCACACTTTTGTATGAAAAAAATTTTTTCACTCAAAGTTTTTTGTTTTCGTTCAGTTACGTCTTCACGAATTTGTATGCAGCAGTAGTCGTGATTTTTCGTTCATGGTTCCATGGTTCATATCCGATTTCCAAAATCGTAGCCTCGAAATAATCGTAAAAGAATTCTCTTTCAGCCCAAAGATTAACATAATTTTCGAAAATTTTTTCTCGTTAACTGAAAAACGGGCCCAAAAACATGTTTTTGCGAAAAAATCTCGAAAACTTAAAAAAAAAAAAAATGAATGTCATTTTCGTATTTCTTGACCCAAAATTACCCTAAAAAACACTTTTTTACGAAGGGTCATTTTTCGTGTAAACTAGTGTTATCTATATATTACAGATATAAAATATCATAGCTGATATATTATATATAATATAATACTTATGGTAGAACCAACCAGTGCTTATCAGAAGTGCGTCAAGGATTAGATAAAACGTTGAGTTTACTGCTTCTGCATCGTTTCTATTTTTGTTGAAGTATTTACCAGGGCACTTTTGCCTTTATGGATTTTTGCCTAACATATTATTATTTTGCATTTAATTAGTCAAAAATTAAGCTTATCAAATTAAAATAAATTAAACTTAATAAAAATATTGAAAAAAATAATTATTTTTTGACAGTTGCTCATGTTGCTCTCAGCACTTAGAAGTTCGAATTGAAACGATCAAGCATTTATATTGTAGCTTTCTTTGAAATTACTTACATGTATTTTAAAACTATAAATAATTTCTTTGACTATTTTTTTGTAATTTAATAATTTATCAAAAGTGTGAATGCAATTCAAGTTTATTGAAAAAATAAAATTCCACTAAAAGCCTTGTGCATTTTCCTTTAAAACTATAAGCTGGTGCTAACTTTAACATTGGGTAGTGCTCTTAGTACCCTCCAGAGAATTTCAACCAAACATGGTCTTCGTCAGCATTTAAGTTAAGCCACTAAACGCGACTTGCCGAATTTACGGCTGGAAGCTTAAGCGCTTGAGTTATGTGTGGAAATAGAGGCAGAGCCATATGTGTAAATAGGAAAATATGTATATCTAAATATAGAGAAAATTAAAGAGAATGTGTGGGCTGTTGGATCTGTCTGCATTCTGGGATTTAAGCTAGTTAACTAGTACATTTTTTTTGAGTCCAAGTTTATTTGTAAGCTATTAGAATTTTTTTTTGTTTTTCACTTTTTATTTCCCACACTTGCCAAATACATGGTCCAAATGGTTAGCCAAATGTCGCCTATGCCTTAACTAACTCTGACTTTCATTTGCACTGGCATGGAAAATGTCTGACGCTGTTTGTCGTTGCCGCGTTTCCGATATTTTCATTTCCTATTTGCCGCCGACGCCAAAGCCAATGTTTTCGTTGTTGTTCCCAATTTTGAAAATGAGATTTTTGGCACCAATTCAACACTAAATTGATTTTGAACAATAGAGCAGCATTGTCTCTTCCGTACTCACACACATACAGAGACGTACTTATACATAGATGTAGATTTTGCTCTGTACATATAGAATAGCGTCCCAATGTCTTTTGCTATCTTTGGCAATTTATCTCGCCATGATTTTCACTATGCCGTCGCGAGGCATTTCCGTTTTTTGTTACCACTATGGAGGCAAAAACAACAACGACAACAAACAAAAGCAAAAACAATTTTTGGGAGACCATCGTCAGTTGTGGGCTTGCAATTAAAGTTGGCCAAATAAAACCCATCAAATTCAATTTTAACGCTTACTGCACTTCATACCATGGTAATAATATTTTTATACAGCTGGTCAAACGAATAAGTCAAAAAAATAAAAATAATTTAAACTAAATTTCGATTTTTTTTTCCAAAGATTTTTTCTACCAGCCATTTGTTAGGCCCGTAATAATAAGCGTGCCCATTAGTTTTGGTTATGACGGCAAAAAAAAGCTGTTGTTATTGCTAGCGCCATCTAGTGAACTTGGTGGCAACATCTTACGTAAAGCATCAGCAAACACTGTGTTGCTTGTTTATCTGCGTCCTTGTGTTGAAGGTCGTCCAAATGAAGCTGTTGATGAACTCTAAATATACCCGATGTATATCTTCCACATTTCTTTGCTGATGTTCCACTACGTAGACACTACCACTTAAATTATTAAAATTTATTATATAATTAATTATAAACAGTGTGTACACACTGGTAAACGTGCAACGCTGCTTAGTGCAAAAGTGCACTACTAGTCAAAGTCTCGGGTGAAGCAAGCAGTGCATAACTTTTTTAATGCAAGTTGTTATTGGAGAAAGATATTTTCAGTTTCGGATAAATACTTCAGAATAAGGACAACCTCGGTAAGCTCTATTAGCAAAATGTTTCTATTCAGTTGCACAGCAGCGTATGCACATTAGTATGTGTGCCAGGCTTAGTTCGCTATCATAATTTTTCCACTGCTTGAACACAAAAACACAGAGCCTCATACAACCATATTTTTAGTTTTGCGAGGACGCCGGCATAATCAATAGTTGTGACTTCCTTTAATGGTTTTCCGGTGATTCAGCACTTCCGAACTTCAACGCTGCCCCTGTAGAGCCCTCTGCCTCATTCTGGCCACGACCATTCTTTTTTAACACCAATTTTATTATTTTATTTGCAAAAATTTTGTCTTTTGTCACTTGTTGGACTTGGTTTGGCAGCTTTAGACTAAAGTTGCGCACTCCTGCTAAGAAATAAATGGGTGTTCTTTAATTTTAAAAAGTTTTTATGATTTTCTTAGCTTTCTTTTGTAAGCGCAGCGAAAAATAAATTTTATTGAGCTACGCAAAAAGAATAAGAATAAATAAGATAGTTTTTGCAGTGCGTCGACGGTAAAGTTCTTCTGAGTGAAAACTGTGTCAGATATCATTATGGCTATTCTGTAGTAATGCTTTGTGCCCATCTCATTAATCGTATTGATTTGTACTTATACTCATAAATAACTAATGCAGTCAAAAACCTGATTTTAAATTTTATAAAACCTAAGCAATACGTTATATTAAAATTTTGAGTTTTTCCATTTTTTTTTTTTTTAATTTCATTATTTATACGCCTTTAGGGGAAAAATAAATTTACATATAAATAATTCTTCATATGCAACATACCTCTATAACAAAATATAACAACACTTAAACTTTGTATAATCATTACAACTTTTAAGCCCTTGGCTGTAGCGCGTTTTGGTGTTAACATTTGAGAGGTCACATGCTTACCCAACTCAATGCATTTTAATTAAGAACCATTACATCCTGCCAAGGACCACGGATCCCGCTTCATCATCAACAACAACAACTGTTGCAAAATTTATGCTTTTGAATTTTTGTATAATTTTGTAAGAGGCAAGTGGAAAATGAACTCGCCAGCTTGCACTTTTATGCCATGGGGCCAAAGGAAAGAAAAAAAAAGGGGCAAGAAAAAATACGAAAAAAAAAACCAAAATACAAAATTTTATATGTGTGTACTACTATATAATTTTTAATCTGATGAAAGCTTGCCAAGCTCACTGTGGGCGACACCTTCTGTAGGGACAACCAGAGCAGTATATCCGGGCATTGCCAGGAATTCATTAAGGAATTCAATTTAAATGCACGAATTCATTTTTGAGCAGCACATGCGGCGTATGAGTAACGCCACTGTCATTTGCCCTTATAGTCAAGTGTGTGTGTGTGTGTGTAAGTTGAAACTGTTGTTATTAATATTCATGAAAGTTGAAAAGTTTTTCGGTTATTTATTGTGTTTGTAAAGTTAAGGGTATCTGCAGAGCTGTGTGCATTAATTTTTATCATCACGAACAGTACGTATTTAATTTATCTCTTCTCTTCTCTTTTCTTTTTTTTTTAAATAATGTTGATAATCATTGAATTAACGTAGCATTTGTAAATGTAACCTGTTTTGGTAAAGTTTAAAAACAAATATGTAACCTTTGTTTTTATTTAAGTATTTTGTAATGACTCTTTCGACATTAAATCGAAACTCGAACACAATTTATATTTTTTTATTTTAATTGCTTTGTAGTTGATTGAAGTTGAAGTTACATGTTTTAGCTGGACAAGCCATTAAGGGTCTTCGCTCGCATCAGTAGTTGCCTCCATCCGTCTCTATCTCTGGCTTGTGTTCTCCAATAACGTATCCTGAGGTTCGCAGCATCGACGTCCACGCTATCGGCCCATCTTAAATTTGGGCGGCCACGTTATCGATTCTTTTGACATCGTCCATTCGACATCGCCTTGAAGAAGATTGTTCCATTGGTGTTTACAGCTGAATCTCTTATAACTTTTTCTAAGGCGATGTTGAAAAGCTAGCATGACAGGCCATCTCCCTTCCTTAATCCGTTGTGGGTATTATTATTAATCCACACGGAATTTCTTGCGTTGTTCATCGTTGCTTATATGAGGCGTACTAGTTTTGGTGGGATCCCAAACTCTAACATGGCCTCATAGAGTTGTGCTCTCTTAATATTGTCATAAGCTCCCTTGAAATCAAGAAAAAGGTGATATGTTGTTATTTGATATGCGCGTTTTTTCAAGGATCTGACGGAGACGAAGATTTGGTCAATGATAGGCCTCCTATTTTTTATTATTTTACTAGCATAGGGTTGAAGTTTTTTGTATAGTATGTTTGAAAAAATGTTGTAGCTTTTATTTAGCAGAGTGTTCGGCCTATAATTTTCGCACTTGAGTTTGTCTCCCTTCTTGTGTATAGGGCAGATATATCCGGTTTCCCATTGTTTGGCCATGCACTCGGTGTTTCAAATATCAAGTATGAGATTATAAATTGGCCTGAGTGTTGCTGGGCTGAGATTCTTGTATATTTCTGCACCTATTCCGTCGGTTTCTGCTGATTTATTGTTTTTAAGTTTGTTAATCGCATCTTCAAACTCTTTGTACGTAGGTGGTTCAACCAGTTCTTCATTACTTGCAGTAAGATTTATCTAACGTTGTGCTGGATTAATTTCGTTATTACTAAGAATCTGTTGAAGTTGAAGTTACTGTTAGCATTTCTAAGCCTTCTTCCCTTCACTTTACTGTGGTGTCTTCACCACATTTCACTATATGTAGTACTAGAGGGCTCCGCTCTCAGCCTGCTTCGTTTGTTTTTCTGCTTTTTTTTATTTCAATCACCAATGAGGTAGATGATTTCATCTCCTACTTGGAGCGGAAATTTTCCAAAAAACGCAAAAAAAACTTTGATTTACTTTTTTTGCTGCTTGGGAACGAAATTTTCCAAAATCCACAAAAACAACCTTTGATCCACTTTTTTTATACATATTTTATAATTACCACATCAACATTACTGACGTCGTTGTAGTCACCGTCATTATGTATTTCGCTTTATAGTGTGGCTGCTAGATGGCGCAATAAACATGAGGCATTTTTCTATTCACTACAATACAAATATTAATTTGACAAGCTCATTGTTTTTTTTCTAAGAACTCATTGGGTGAAGCAGACTGAGGTGTTGTTGCCATTTCGTGGTATCAAATCGAATAATGACATAAATGGTGGCGAGTATATCGTATATCAAGTAACCAAAAAAATCTTCTATGACTTTCAAATCATGATTTGTCTGCTAAGATATTGCATATAATCAATATGGCAGATAACAAAACAAAGCTAGGCAAAGAAAAAATCCTTGGTTTCTGGAAAACAACAACAACATTATTACGAACAAAGTCAACTAGGAAACTGCCTTGGCAGTGACTGAGGCAACGGCTTTGGTTGTTGTTGAATGCAAGCAAAAAAAAAAAAAATAGATATTTCCATCAACTGAACCACCAAAGCATAAAAAATCGATGAAGCATGACAACTCAGCGCGGAGAAAAGAAAAAAAAAACAAGTAAAAGAACAAGGCTAAAAGAAAAACTTAGCAGAGCAGAGCAAAAAGCCAGTGTTGAACAAGAAATCATTTTCACTAATGATGGCGGCAAAGACGTCATCAAGATTGAGGTGGGTCTCACTGGATCTGTGACTGGTTCTTTGACTGCTGATGATGTGGCTGTTGATGGTGGCTTCCAAGCTTTAAAGTTGAACTTATATGGCATTGCCGCCTTTTTGCCAATTTCCGAGCTGACAATGATGTAAAGCAACGCATCGAAAATAGGAAAACCCATTAAGAGGCAGCCATTTTTCTCACTCGGGTTTTAAGCGTTTAGAAAATAGGGGGCGTGCTTTTTGGTAGCAACACAAATAAATTTGTTGCACGAAACAATGCAATCAATCAAAATAACTAACAAAAAACCCAAAGGCTAAAAACTGAAAAAAAAGAAAGAAAAAAAAAGAAAGAAAATAACTAACATACACTTTGTCATTGACTTCGGAAGAGCTCAAAGAGAAACAAGAGGAATTCGCATTTTAAGGATAGTGTCGTTTGAAAGACGCACTTTACTTAGGACATTAGCTGATATTGTAAAAGTATGTTTTGTATGGTTGTTGAAGCAGCTGGAATAACTTAATTCAGAAGACGAATACTTGAGAAGGTTTTTGTAATTTTTCAACATTGTCTATTTTGTATACTTGAAAAAGGTGCCAAGCAGCTTAAAAGATAAACAACATTTATATAAGCCATAAAATTTAAAAGCACAATGAAGCTAAAATTTTGTTAAGCTCATAAGATCGTAAGAGCTTCTTTATTTTCGATAGCACGTCGTAAGAATAATAATAAACCAATTTAGACAGAGAACATTCGCTAATGAGCTAAAAAATGACGAATTGGCACTGGCATCCGCTCAACATTCTCAACAGCAGATCACTTTAAAATTAAAAAAATTATATAATTAAAAAAAAAATTTGTTAATACATACTTTCATTTTTTTTTTTTAATTTTAAAGTTTTATGTTCCTTTCAAGTACAAAATTTTTAAATGTCTTTATTCGTGTCTTTTTCTAGAAAAGACTACTTAATTCGTTTTTCGAAAATTAATTGAAATTTTGAAAAAAAAATTTGTTTACTGAAAAATTCCTAGTTTGATGATAATTGTTAATACCACAGAAACCTGATCAGATTCAGATTCATCAACCTTTTAATTAATTTATCTTGAGCCTAGATGAGTGAGCGGCCTCCCCTGTAGATTGTTTAGAAGAAAAAGTTTATAAAATTATTTGCGAACTTTTATTTTTAAGCTGCATATTTACTTGGAGAATGTTACTTTTACAACGATAATATCATATATATAAGAATTGTAAAAATCGAAGAGATCAAATATATTTAACAACTTTAGGAATACAGTGCGATGGAGTCACTTCATCGGCGGAATACGATAGTTGTCATAGTCTCTTTATCCTATATACATATATATAAATACTAACTCCGACTAACTTAAAATTAAAGGAAAATTATAATGACTATGATCAATTATACAAACTATAGAAAACAAAATTAATTTTTTTTTTAAATTTCAATCACATGTAATCGCCAAAGACACTCATGTCAGATATTCTCCGTCGACAAACCCGTCTTACGCGCCTTCAAAAATGGTTTTCGTGCTCCCATTTTACAATGAAAGAGTCACGCATAAAAGTTTTTACAATACTTAAAATTCTCTCACAAGGAACTGATGGATGAGTTAATATGCGCATACTATGAACACTCACAAAAAAAAAAAATATGTGCACTAGGACCAAGGACACTTTGCAGCTGAAAACGTTTGCTGGCAAAATGCCAGGACTCATGGTTTTTAGTCAACTAACTAACACTGGCAAGATGAAGAAGTGCACTGCAAAATGGGTCAGTTAACTTTACGTGCCGAAACAATGAGTGAGGCCTTGGACTATGTCAAATATTTATGCATATTCATAAAACAAGTTTCTATCCATGTGTCTCAACCAGCCAATTGCCATCTCTGGCTTTGGAACTATCCAATATGTTTGCAACATTTTTTTGCATTCATATAATTCTTGGAATTTTATACACTGTAACCGATGGATAAAGGGGTACATAAGATTAGTGGTAAAAAATGTTGTCTTTAAAATTCTACAACCTTTACAAGGTTAAAAAATATATAGATAAATTTCGGTTCCTCTGTCATTTATGACTATTCCTTTTGCCTGATTCACCAAAGCCAAAGAGCATGCAATTTTGTCACTTTGCTTCTTCACTCGATTATGGCTTTCCATTTCTCCAATACAATTTTACGATTTACTTACATAGTTTTTTATTTTGTATCTTTAAATACAATCCAAATCCGGCCGCATATTAAGTAGAAATCAGTTAATGCCTTCTTGAGTTTTAGGCAAATATTTAACCTAATTTGCTTAGTCGTTCCTCTAAGATACACGTACTTTTCAAACTCTTGGTGAAATAGCTACAATCACCAAAATCGGTACGTGATCTTATGCAGACTCATCGCATTTTGAGCTTTTTTGGGACTAAAAGAGATTTAAATTTTTTTTTAATTTTCAAAATAACAGCCGAATCAGTAATGTCTCGATAAGTCAAAAGATAGTTTTTCATAACAAAATCTATCATGTTTTTAAAGTGATGCTCAACAGTGGATGTACCAAAATATTGGACGGGGATATCATTAACAATTTTACAAACCTAGGAAAAAAAAGAATGGATTTGATCTTTAATATGGATCTTCAAGAACATTAAGGCTTTAAATGAAAGGAATTGAATTGTACATCACATACATACGTCACGTATTATAATTCGCGCCTTGATTTAAGAAATACTTAAATTTAAATTTAACCACATGGAAACGCAGCCTACAAAATGAAATCAAACAATCTGACAAATCTTGGAACGAGATCAAATCACTAGCAAACAATAGAACGAGATGGAAATGTTTTGTAGAGGCCCTATGCTCCACTGGGAGTTAAAGGAAATAATCATCATAAAAGTTGAAAAATACGAATTATCTCGCGATAAAAAATAAGAGTTAAAACTTAATTATTTATACCTATAATTTAAAAATAAAAATTTCTCCTTTTTTCGAATATTCCATTCAAAAAAATTATTCCAATCATAATCATCTAATTTCCGCATACTTCTTTCTTGTTACCGATGACTCTTATCTGCTATCCCAGATTTTTTGAGTATATCACGCCCAGTTACCCAAAATACTTTTTCACCACAAAATCTTTTACTAAATTTAAAACAGACTTGCAATTTTTTTTAATTTTTGTATTAAGTTTTATTAAAATCTGTTTAGGAATGCCAAAATTTGAACTCTTCTTACGTAGAAGCATTACCGACACAATACTTTTTGTAACCTGTTATCAGGAATAGTTATAAAAATTGGCTTAACTTTTCGAGGATACCACGCACCAGACCTTTTAAATTTATTTGTTTAAAAGCTTCGCATAATCATTGTGAATTTAAAGAAGAGTATGGGGTATAATATAGTCGGGACTGCCCACTTTTTTTAAAACTATTTCTCTGCTTTGCCTTCTTCATTTGCAATCAGTTTGTGTGCCTTTTATATCCTCTGCTTTTCCTCTCTCTTTGCTACCATTCATTTCCATTTGTGTGTTCCTGTCGTCCTTTGCACTGCTTTCTCGTTTTAGTTGCACTGTCTGCCTATGAACAGACTTTTATTTAAATAAAATTAGTTACATAAACAATAATTGACTTCAATTGGCTTTTGTGTTTACATAAAATTCAATTTTTATTTCCGCCCTGACAATGGTTTCGGTGCTAAATAAAGTTTTGGAATTTTCTTAGCTTGGCATGGGTGGCGTATGCGCAATGTGCAAAGCAATTGAAAATATGCGTGGAGCCGTAACTTACGTCAACTTTGAAACACCCCCTATGCAGCTTTCCAAAGACAGCCCTCTTTAAGGAAATTATCGAGATAGCATTCAAATTAAACAATCTAGGACGGCTATGCGCAAAAATATATGGTTTCTTAAAAATCCTATATGCTTATTGTACTTACTATATATACTAGTCTATTTTTCATGTTGACGACATGACTGAGTCCTCACCATTGATAGTGAGAGGAAAAATAAGACAAGAAGAGCGCTGTTTACGCTCTAAGAAGTGGGTCGATTGTGATCGACTTACATAAATTTTTGTTAAATATACAGCTGACATGTGATGTACCGAAAGTTATTAGAATTCGTAAATTTTTGACTTTATCTTTTCATAACCTTACTCGTTTGTATGTTAAAATATTAAACAAATAAAAGAAAATCGCAATATTTTATCGAAGTGGTAGTGACTCAATTAAACATACGTTACGTTTCGCCCTCTAAAGAATAATCTCTTATTCGTTGGCGCAAATTTTACTGAAGGAAAATTAGACAAACGGAACATTAAAATCATAATTAAACAAAGTGAATTACGGTTTCTCTGCTTGGGTCGCTCTTCAAAAGCAATATTTTGAGAAGAGAAAATAATTGTTACCCGAGCATTACTATAAAAATAGTTAATATTAACAGATAAGAAATATTGAAGGGAAGGTTTCAAAAAGAATCATATTTGAAGCCCTTAAAAATATTATACCAAAAGAAACTCATAAAAAAAAATAAAATAAACGACTGAGATAGACTCTTAGAGTGTATTATTGCGTATCTATTTATAGACCTTTTCACTAAAAGACTGACATCCTAAGAAAGGGAACAAAGATGAAAAGATCTAAACGGACTCATGGTTCAATAGTAACAAACTTGTTCTTAACTTAATGTTATGTTTGCAATAAATTTTTGAATTATTTCTGTTAAAATTTCTAGACATATAAACCCGCTTGAATAAATGCCTAGGCTACTTTATTGGCCGATAACTTAACCACTTTCTATCGATGTCTACGTTCTATCTTTTTTATCCTTTTTTTTATTAAAAATTCACTTTATAAAAAAGGCGGTAAACTGGCGATGTAAGCAGAGAATCCAAACTTGTAAATAATTAAAAAACCATGCATATTATATACATTTTTTATTAAATTTGTATGAACAATGTTTATTTTGAAGTTATATTTTTTATTTGGTTACACTTGCTAGCTATTACTTGTATATATAAATTGTTGGCGGCGAAAAAATTCAATTTATTACATTTTTAAAAAAGTTTGCATTTGTAATAAAAAAAGATTGTTAATTACTATGCAGGAACACATTTTTGTGGAAAAGTATAAGCGGAGAGTTCCAAAAAATTAAAACATATTTTTTTGGAAATGCTATAACAAGATAAAGTTACTCTGCATAGCATTGAACATTAAATATACAAGAATATTTGGAGATGCCTAATGTGTCAATATAGTTTACAAATTGTTCTTATACTTAAAATTAATTTTTATTTTTTTTTGTAAAATGGGATACTGGGTATCGCCTGGGACTATCTGCATCTATTTTTCTTCTTTGCTGATCTTCTTATTTCTTCGTATAACTTTCCCGTAATCATTTTTATAGAAACATTATCATGATTTAATATTTCCTTAAGCAGGTTTGGAGCGCTTGAACCATTACCTGGAAATACATCATTTTCCCATAAATGTCTCAACAGAACTACCAAAAATTCTATATTGCAACATACAAACAGCACAGTCACAGGATCTCCTTAATATCTGTCTAGTGTTCCTTTCAGCCACATTTTGTACATATTTACTTATGTCTAGGTATATCATCATTCAACTTACGTTTTCATTACGCATACGCCACATAACCCACTTACATCAACTAATTGCTGCGCAAGTTGTTGGTTTTGTTGCTGTTGCCTATCTACCACGCAATACATTAAATGTTTGCCGCTTTCTAATTAAAATTACAGCGTAATAGAACTACTTACCCTATAAAGTACGCCAGCAAATAGAAAAAGAATTTAATTAAAATTTATGCATACTCTTAAAAGAACTAAAACAAAATAAGCAAGGCAATTCGGCAGCAGACGTGGTAAAACATTTCTCAAATGCCGCCAGCCCTTATTCACGAAAACATGGAGAATTTGTGAAGGAGTAAGGGACTAGTAGAGACGGCACTGTTTGCAGTCACACTATAAAAATTTTAATTACTTGTGCTGAACTTTCAAAACTGAAGCTCACTCATTTTGAAATTTTCTATAATTACTCGCGCCGACAGACAGTCACAGCGAGACGCAGTAGCCGGTCTGCTACTAGGTTCTGGACATAGCTGTGCCACCTAGGAAATTCGCCAGTTTGTAATGAATGTCATCAGTACTGGAGTACACTCAGAAATGCAGCGACCAAAACTAAATGAACTTATACATATATGGTATATAATTTATACCAGTGTATATATGTAGGTATAAGTGTTTGCATGAGTGCAAGTGTGTGGCTTCGGTTGAGCACCTGTGAGTACTTGTGCATCAGTGCTTGAATACTTCAAACTAAAGGCTAAGTAGATGCATTCACAGAAATATACACACAACTCATATACATATACACTTGCCCATACGCTGAAAAGTAAATGGAAATAAATATGTGCGTGTTTAAGCGGGGAATTGTTGATTCTGGTTTTGCTTTGGTTTAATTTGAATGACCCAAGATTTAATTAAATTAAATGCATTTGGGAGGTTCTTTAAAAAATCCAACGTAGAGGTGTGGGTCAGTGAGTTAGGTGTCCTTATTAAAAAAAAAAAAAGAATTTTGTTTCTAAAACAATTGGTTTGACTTTAACACTATTTCCACGAAGAGATGTCAAAAGAAACCTTTCAAATTTTAACTTAACATTATTTTCTTTGTTTAATCAGAAATCAAAAAAAAATCAAGTTCAAATTTCAAAGGTGTCTTCTGACACCTCTTGGTAGAGAGAGTGTAAACTTATATTTCTCTCTATATAGAAGGTTATATAAACCTAACCTGAAGTAAAGTTAACCTTAATAAACCTTATATGACATGTGTACAAATCTTCAATATCGAAGATATCGAGATATTTCTTCACTTAGTTTTGTTTATATTGTATATTAAAGTGTAACGTGATCCGGCACACTTTTTAAATTTCAATCCTCGTTGGGATTTAATATTCCTGTAAATCTAATAGTAAGCAATCTTACCCTCTTACTCACTGGTTTCACCGTATCGTAGTCGAAGGGCTTAGCTAAACTTCTCTCAACACTAGACCGTCTAGACCTGTCTACGTACTGGCCTTATATAGATCGCAATTGCCGCTAAATGCCAGGTGTTCCCATCAAACATAACTGTCCAAATCCTAAACGGCACCTGGTCTATCTTTCCTACAATTTCCTATCATCATCTACTCTACACTTCACACCTATGCACTAACACCAACACACAAACAGCGAGCCAAACCCAAATCCGCTTCGCTTTGCGTACACTACTCACTACTCTCACCAAGCAGTGCAATCAGTTTTTTGGCTACGGATGCATTATGTCTCCTCACAAAAAGAATGAACTTCGAAATTAAAATCCCATGTAGCTAGTGGTCTACACAGAATGTAATAGTCATAATAGACCCTAATACATATATCGCAGTATCTTTTTTATTATATTCTACTTGCTCGATATATTTGATTCTCATTTTATCATCGTCTACTTTTTCAAAAGTATGTATTATCGTTACTTATTTGTTTTTTTTTGTCTTTTGGGACTGTTTAACATTTTAGATTTGAATTTGCTTAAACTCGTCTTTTCTAGCATCTCTTAAATGAGTTCTATTCATGCAACCATTTTTTTCATTTACCATCCAATCTATCATTTGCTTCATCACATTTTATCCTTATTTTTTCAACTGCATCTGTTGACCTTTTGTAATACGACCACACTAGACCACATAGATTAACCATCTTGTCAACTTGGCCAATCCTTTAACCTTTCGCACAAGCCTTAGAAATTCTTAGCCAAATCTCTTTCGTTAGACAAAGGCTGCCAGGATAGCTGAAAGAGAGTAAGTGATCAAAATTGATGTGTTAATTGATGAAGTATAATTTGCTATACATCGTTTCAAGCTCAAATATGCAAATTGTTTACATGAAAATTCCATTATGTTTGCCCAACCAAAAGGGCTTAAATAGATGAAGAGATGGAGAGCGGTATTTTGTTTTGGCCAGACAAAACCCAAACAATGCATTATCCCTTGCTTAACCTTCTATATGGCAATGAAAACTTCATGTAATATAAGTCAACAGCAGTTGGCCAACAACGGCAACAAAAACAAGAAAAGCGCATTGTCGACACTCTCTCCTAGTTACGAGTATATTGTCTGAGAGAGAGAGAATGTGTTCTTTAACAGCATCATCAGCATAGTCATCATCATCATTAAGGGTTTAAAATCCTTAAACTCCAGATAGACACAAAATACAAACAGGCAAAACACTGAACTATATAACCTGATGGTGGACCTCTGGAGCAAAGAAGAAAAACAGAACAGACTTGCAAATCTAAAACTGAAACTGACTACGTCTACTCAAAGCAGCTCAACGATGTGTACCGAAGTTTGCTTACCCTTCAGAACAAACGAATTATGTCTTATAAAGGAATAGAGTAGGGCTAGTATGGCGTAGGCTTAAACTACAGTCTACTGGGGGATCAAATGTTATCATGATTCAATATAATCAACAAATTGAAAATTTTATAAATGTTTGGGAATTCATAAACGCCAAAAGCATTATGCATTAAAAACCAATTTTTGCGTCTTTCAAGCTTATACTACATCTTGAGATGCGGTCATGATAAGATGATCATTGTATCTTTACAAATTTCTCATAAATTTAAAATCGAGTATTTATGGCGAGTGTGACTTTAGTATCTATCCATTCCGAGAAACTATGTTAATTTTTTACTATTACAAGGTACTAAGTAGTAATAGGTGTGACCAAAATATGCATAACTTTCTCAATTATGTGAGTTGTAGACGTTATTTTTTTTTATTCTCAGTAATTATTTATTTTTGGAGCAAAGCGGAGATCGCTATAAAATTTTACGGTCGAAAAAATGAATTAAAAACTAAAATTTTTGCTTGTTTAAATCCAAAATTTTGAATTTTTTTTTTAAAATATCTTCCCTTTTTACTGTATATCACTTGTTATGCATAACTCGATTATTGATCGAATTTCTGCGAAAAAAAAACTCTTCAAAACGGAAGAATTCGACTTGCAATCACTATCGTAAGGGTATCCAAATAAACCAGCTAGCATCAATGACGACTATGACGACAATAACTGGAAAAGCTTGGAAAAGTTTGAGTCGAAAGCAGCAAAGTCCTCAGAGCTTTGGCAGAGAGGGATTGAGTCAGTCGCTATTGTTTTTCATGTCGACTACTATTTTCGTTGAATGGTCAAAACGTTGTGGGGTCCTAGAACTTGCAACAAAAAACAAAAACTTCCATTGCTCCCGATAAACTCGTGTCTGCCTACCTGAAACCATGTGCGGCTGTGGGTTTATTTCCTTACATGTGTGTGTTCTTTTTTGTCTATATCAATAACAAAAGGCAACAAAATGTGGCAAGGTATAGAAGCAACAAAGAAACAAGAAAACAAAATCGATACTCTTGCAATTTATTAGCGACTCATTAAAGTTTCATGAGCTTATTCAGACGTACTTTTTTTTTAAAAATGTATTACTTTCAACAGTACTAATAAGCTAAATTTTCCAGTGAGCGATATAAATAAAAATAATGTTATACGAAGCTTAATTAATTTGTTTACTGTCTTTAATAATTGTCTAACAAAACAAAATTACGATAGACATTCTCTTTTCAATATCTATAATAACACGAGACATTTTTTTTCATAGTATTTCAACGATTTGAACTCGAATCAAGGGTCTAAACTAACCTCAAATGTCACAAAGAAAAACTTTTTTCTCGAAACTAACGAAATTGACTTTAAATTGTTATCGATATTTATTCATTCACGAACGAAATCATTTAATCAATACCAATAAAATTTATGTCTTCAAAAGTCATACATGGGATTGAGGCTTTAACGCATGTTCGTT
Organism: Chymomyza fuscimana; assembly: GCA_949987675.1. Taxonomy (NCBI): domain Eukaryota; kingdom Metazoa; phylum Arthropoda; class Insecta; order Diptera; family Drosophilidae; genus Chymomyza; species Chymomyza fuscimana. Next base: position 38,811,949 of record OX465089.1, read on the forward strand.
CTGTCATTTTGTTAATTAGTCAAACAAAGCTTGTTCGTGGTTTGTTGGTTACGAAGTTGCCTTATCGCCATTTTAATTGAGGTCAGACTGGGGCAGAATAGACGCCTACTCCTGATGTATAGCTTTATACTCGTATAACCACAAATTTCACTTGAGCTTGCGAAAAAGCAATCAAAAAACTCGTCAAGTTTAAATTTAATTGAAAAGCGAAAGCGTGTCAAATTTAATTTGACTTTAATTTGAAGTGGCTTTTACTTTGTACCACAAACAGCGCTAAGAGATTTAAAGCCAAGCTGCTCTGCATCTTGATGATTTTGCTATCGGCACTTTCCGCGGCTTTTTGGCAACTTACTTGTCGTAAAAAAAAATTTGCTTCCATATTTAAGTTATGTGATGTCATAAGCCTTACAGAATATTTGGCTTTCATGTTGGCCTCTTTGGCTCTTTGCCGCGAAGCGTTATCATGTTATTAAAGTTGAAGTCACATTAATTTTTAATAATAAGATTTCGCATAGATTCACAGAAAATCTGCGGAAATCGATATCTTCCGAAATGACTTCAGTCTGGATCAGGCTAAATAGCACAATTTTGGATCCAGTTAGAGAAATTGTGTTACAAAGCTGAAACTCTGAGAAATTTATCGTGCCTAGCTTACATATACCCTCCATATAAGGCTCTGATGCGTATACGTAATTGTTGTTTGCACAAACATACAGCAGGAAAATAACTAAGGAACTTTGCTGTCCTTAGACAGAGCCCAGTGCTCGACCGTCATACGTGCTATCACAGGACATTGGGTGGTGGGGATCCATGCATCCATGCTAAATGCTCCCCACCATGACTTCTGTAGAAGCTGCGGCGATGAGGAGGAGCTGCAGACAGTGGAACACCTTTTCTGTCACTGCCCTGGACTGTGCAGGACAAGGTTCCGCTTTCCAAAGTCCCACTTCCTTGATGATTTATCTCAGCTCTCCGAACAGAGTCCAAAATCACTCTTAAGGTTCATCCATGCCGCCGGATGGCGGACTCATCTCATAAAGTGGACCTCTTGAGTGGGGAAGAGTGGTGAATAGTCCACCGTAGCGGTATCAGAACGGCCCTATTCTTGGCCTATGTGAGTTAGGACGTCAGTCCCAACTGCCGCCCTAACCTAACCTATAAGAAGTTTCTGGATTTCAATTCCGATTCCGACTAATCTTTTTAACAATTCAATTTGTCGTTAAACAAGTAATTACACTCAGAAAAATATAATTATAATTATATACACGTCCATATATATATATTTTATTATTTACAAAGATATTGTTATTAGTATCTATTGCTTTATGAAAGCGTAATGACGTCTTTTGGCAATGATTTTGAGTTAAATTGATTTTTCTATGGATATGCTCGAAAGAAACAGATCTTTGAAAAATATTATGCTTACAAAATGCGGTTTTACTAAGAATTCTAATTTTTTCGACTTTTTGTCGCAATTAGTTTGCTGTAACAAAATACAAGTTAGTCTTGAAGATACTAGTCTCATATACATACTGGTCAAGTCACATATATGGAGTAACTACTAACTAAAATTTTAGAAACTCATTATTATAAGTCACAAGTTTTTAAGCCAAAGAAAATTCGATTAATTTAAGTTAATTAATTAAAACCTTTGATAAAAAGATTTAGACTTTAACTTAACATAATTTACATATTTTCATTTCTTCAGACCACCTACCTTCAAGTAATAAAATAATAAAATTAAGTCCAGCAAAAAAAAATGTGCCTATGCTCAGGTGAACTTAAATTATAAAATAGGAATTTTTGAGAAAAAAAGAACGATGTACGCCCGATGTTTCAATTTTTTAACCAAAAGTTATTGATCTATCCAGCCTTTATACCTACAAATGAAGATACTGCTTTTGAGAAACCCGAAATTAACATAGTTTCATTAGAAGATGCTTCAGATTCGCTACTTATTAAATTATGATTAAATTATATAAATGGAAAATTTTTTTATAACATTTTGGTTGTTATAAAGCATTGTCGTTTATGAACAACCCTTAAATTTTCCTGATTTTAACTTCAAATTGAGATTTCCAATCATTGTCGACCATTACCTTTATTTTCAATATTTTCTTAAATGTACTTAAGCTTTGTAATTTTTTTTTCGGATGAACAAACAGTTGATTACAACGTTTTTTTTTATTTATTTATATATACATATAGTCGAAAATAAGTGAAGCGGGCCACTTTTTTCGTTCCTTTTCGATTTTGATCATTTTTACATATGTGCTAGAGCCACTATCCAATAGTAACAACGCACAGTGGCACGGAAGCCAAAAAACGTTGCAAAAATCATATTTTCTAAACCAATTGAGATATTTTTATGAATTAAATTGTAGTTGAAAGAAAAATCTTTAAGCTTTAAAATAAGTACCCATACATTGTGATACATCTGAGAGCTGCGCAATATGTTGTGGAAGTTGGATTTTGTTGCCTGTGCAACATTTCCCATTGAAAAATACGTAATTATTTTTTCCATATTTTCTAAACCAATTAAGATATTTTAATGAATTAGATTGTATTTGAAAGAAAAACGTTCAGGATTGAAAATAAGTACTCATGTATGGTGATACGATATCTGAGAGCTGCTTTTGAGAAACCCGAAATTAACACATTTTCATTAGAAGATGCTTCAGATTCGCTACTTATTAAATTATGATAAAATTATATAAATGGACAATTTTTTTATAACATTTTGGTTGTTATACAGCAATGTCGTTTATGAACAACCCTTAAATGTTCCTGATTATAATTTCAAATTGGGATTTCCGATCATTGTGGACCATTATCTTTATTTTCAATATTTTCTTAAATGTCCTTAAGCTTTTTTTTTTTTTCAGGTGGACAAACAGTAGATTACAACGTTTTATTTATTTATATATACATATAGTCGAAAATAAGTGAAGCGGGCCACTTTTTTCCTCGTCCTTTTCGATTTTGATGATTTTTACATATGTGCTAGAGCCATTATCCAATAGTAACGACGTGACATTTTATTACAAAATTCCGATATTTTATCGAGTTTTCGATAACTGCAAATTCTAATTTTCATTTTTAGACTTTTCTTTGACAAGCCATATCTCCTAAATGAGTCAAGATGTTGACGCAAATTTTTTTCTATGCAAGATAAAATATTGAATTAAAATTTATTTTATAAAGAAAACATTTATTATTTAATAAACACAGAAACTAACTATTTGTTCAACTCCTACATACCTTACAGAGTTAGTCCTATATGTTTATTTCTAGTCTTTATATACTTAGTAAGAATAGTCTAAAATAGAGCATAAACAAAAATTGCTTCTTTTAGCTTCTCTAATATTAATTTAACATTTCACTGGCATTTTCTTAGTCAAGTCATTTGGCGCCCTGGCGCTACTTTGCAACGTTCATTAACTTCCGTTGCGGAAGCGGAAGTGCTACACAGTCGCGTAGTCAGACGTACTCAGTGAATTGTACTACGTTCTACAAGGATTGCAAGTCCAATTGCCAGTGGGTTGGTTATTTGTGTAGAGGCAAAGTATTTTCATAGCATTTTATATATTGCCTTTTTAGTTGTCCCCTGTTGTAGGTCATCATAGTCATCGTTATCGTCATCGTATCCCAAATTATAATCGACGCTCGGTATCGAAGTGCTTGACATTGATAAGTTGACTGAGTAAACGAATAAATTTCGCTACCTGAGCTGTCTGTTAAGCAATTCTTATTTGGGAAATATTCGCAAGTATACTATGTACACCTGCTGGTATATAATGTGTATTTTTGACATTTAGTTTTGACTCTTGCACGCTTTAGCTTTTAACTATATGTAGCTGCTACGCGCTAAAACGGAGGTGAAGAAATTCACTTCCGCACCATGTGCTTCCGTTTTGTTGCGCAGGTATTTTTTTATTTTTTGTTGATTAATACAATGTGGGTTCGAGCAAGTGCAAGCAGTTTCTTTTAAACTTAAAAATTGTTTCAGGAATTGTATTTATATGTAGCAACACCTTTCACCACCTGGTCTAAGCAGGTTTACGTCGACCTCAATATCATCTCAAACGACCGTTCTATCCCCACTGAGAGGTATCACAAAATTCTTGTTGTTGTCAACAACAACAATTGTTTCCAGTTTTCCAAGCATTCGGAACGAATTTTCAAAAAAAAAGAAAAAGTAGAAACAGATTCATTATAGCCTAAGTCGGTAGAAACTGGGACAACACAAAAAATTTATAACGAAATTTATAGCGATAATAACATAGCGCCGGTCAGGACCTTTGCCTCTAGCGCTACGCAATAGAAGAACCTAATGGTGACCACCTACATCAAGAAGTAGGCGTACTCCCTGAACGTGACCGCTGCCTGCTGTTGACCAGGCAATTAGAGCACTTTTAGGCGGCCCTTGTCAGAGAGACCCAGACCTGTCCGACTCGATATCCGCAGTAATTTGCCAGCCATTTCCAATGTAGCTTAACAATCCGCCTCCATAAAGAAAGACGTCAAATTATTAATGAGGAGTCAGTGGATAATTTTATAGCAAATTCAAGCCTGAACCCAGTTTCGAGCTCCAAGCCACCCCTTTTGACTTGTCTGAAACTTCTCTCCCAAAGCAGCAAAAAACTGCTGAGTTGTCCCCGAGGTAGTAACACCTCAATTTGTATAGGGTCCCTCTTTAGTGAACTTCCACCATTACTAAGCTTCTCCACATCTTTATGTTCATAAAACGTGACCAGTTACAACAACGATAACTGTGTCAATTTTTACTGGTTAGCTTTTGAATCGTAGATGTAAGTCGCGAAATTTCCTAATAACTTGATATGCCTTCAGATCAAAGATCACAAATTCTATTAAACACGAAGCAATATCAAAATATTCGCGATGATAATTTTGATGGAATAAAGTTCTTCCCTTCCTCAACTTATTTGAGATATTATGGAAAAGGAATGAAAATTGATTTACTAAATGGGGCGTAGTTCATCAGGGTAATAATTTTATAAAAATGTAAAAGTTATATGTATTTAAGAAATTGACGATTGTTATATGTGACAGGGATTCCGAATTCGATGCGCAAAAACGCCCACCAAACGCTCTGAAATATTCTTAAAAAACCCCGAAAAACTGTATATTTTCGAGGATATCTCAGAAATTAGACTTGCTGCTTATTTCGGAGGATATCTCAAGCTATGACGTGCAAGACATTTTAGGTCTTTGAAAAGTATTCAGCGACTCTAAAAAAAATTTTAAAAAAATTTGTTGAAATCAATAAATTGAAAAACAAATATATTGTGGGGCTTTTTTTGGAGCTATCTTAGAACTCATGGGCCCGCATTGTTATATACAGATTGAATTAAATGACTGAAGGGCAGTAAACTTTGTTAAACTCCGCCAACATTCAACCTAATAATCAGTCTTGCTCTGGACTTGGATTTGATTTTGTCGATTTTAAAATGCAGTTTATCGTTATATTTGTTTACTCTCATTTGGTTGTTGTGATCTCAAACTTGCTGCATCAAATCTATACAACTATAACTACAACGATAAACTGCATAGTTTTATCGATAAAATTTTGAACATTTGGGTCAGAAAAATTACTGCATTTTTGGAATAGAAGAAAATTTAATATATTGTGATTTTTTTTAAAACAAAAGGACACATTTTATCAAAATCAAGTTGGATCTTCAAAGTGGTCCATATTTAAAAAAAAAAGAGGTTTGAGGTGCGTTAATCGGGTGCTATACGAAACGCCACGCGACGATTTTTCAAAAATGGTAAACTAAAAGACTTTTCACTTATCGGTCACGGATAATAAAAATATTTGAAGGTAATCGAAGATATATTATTTATGCTTCTTCGACGCACTTTTAAATGGAGATAACCTGAAAGACTTATTTTATGAACAATTGTCAAGATATTTCTTACACTAAGAAGTAAAAAACTATTTTTTCTTGCCTTAATTATTTTTATAAAAATTTTTTTTCTATTGTTGTGTTTAAAATTACATAAATTTTAAATTTTTCCCTTTCTGCTTCTTTACAGATACAACTTTATTCACAAATTGAATGGGGCTTTATATCAACCAATAAAAGAACCAATAACCAGAAACCATATTGTGGAATTTAAAGCAGCCGCAACGTGCGCGCATTTCCTTTCCGGAGCGGAAACAGTTGTGTTTTAGAGCTCTTAAATAGAGAGAGAGAGTTAAAGTGATACAAACAGAACAATTTTGTAAGAGAGTTATTAATTGTATACCAAAGTATCGGTTAAATCCCAAGCAAACCAACATGTTGGCCTTTCACAATGAGCATATAGCAAGTAAGTATATTCCATAACTATTGCACATACATGTGCTCCTTTTGCAGCATTTATAAAATTACTTTAAGCTTCAAGTGTTGGATTTTTTTTTAACTTGAGAGACGAGGAGTGGTGGCCCCAGTTGCCAGCAAACTCACAAATATAGTAATAATTTTAAAAGCCCCAGACGGACATGGCGTCTGGCATTGCCGGCATTTTTGCGTCGGCAGAAAAAACGTAGAAATTTGTACACATTACAAACACTTGGGACACGGCAATTACACTTAAAAGGCAACTAGCGCCATTAAGCAAGACTCGTCGAAGGACCCAGTATAACAGCAGATGACGCCTGCTCATGTGGACCGCAGAGGATCTGTGAGTTCTTCCGAAAGAAACCATTTTGCAAGTTAAAAAACGTGTGCTTGAAGAAAAATAACTGGCAACACTTGCTATCCATTAACTGTAATGCCCACCATTATGTTATGATTAAAAGAAAAAAAGGAAAAGAAACTCGAATTATGGGAAATATTTGAGTCTACTTTGCCAGCCTGTGAGTTACATTTAAAGAGCGTATAAAAAGTATGTAAGACATATTTCGGTATCAGTTTTTTCAGTCACTTGGCCCCTTTTTCTAGAGCAATGTGCATTAAATTCAATTGAATATTTCATAAGCAGCCAAAAAAATAAAACCAACAAATGCAACAACTATAAAAAAAAAATGGAAACTTCAGAGGGTAAACTTCTAGCAAACACGAAAAACTGTTGCCAAAACATGAACCACATTCAACTGACAAGTTATACGAGGGCGGTACGTAAAGTAATCGACCGTGCCACATTAGCAACAACGAGTTCTTCGTTTATTTTTTAAATGTTTTGTATTTAATTTTTTGTATATACAAAATTTAAAATCATACGTGCGCTTTATTTTTGTCTTTAGTCCAGTACGCGGCATCGAAATATATATCGAGACAAAACAAAAAAAGCAACCAAACGCTTAGGCGACACCCTGTTTGCTACCTTGTACCCAGTAGTGCTGCAAAAACACTAATAGTAGCCATCGATATTTTGAGAAAAATATCGCGATATCATCGATAATACCTCAATGTTTTTGCAGTACTTGTACGCAGCGCTTGTGGAGCAACCAGTGCTGCCCAATTTTTGTGCAAAATATGAGCAGCTGTAAAATTAATGGATAGATGGCGCCAGCAGCTTTTCAGTTTTAGCGTTCCGTTTTGGCGCTAAAAACAATTTTGATAGTAAAAACATTGACAGGCAAGGCAATATACTTGAAATTTACAAAAGATCAAAAAATTGCGTTGATAATGAAAGAGGAGGACCACCTAATTATTTAGAACATCACCCACAATTCCATTATCATACAAGCGCAAATAAAACGACCTTATCACAAAGTTACATTCAATAAGATCAGAATGACAAAAGAAATCTTGGAGATCATAAAAGATAGAATAATATAATTTTAAATTTGGAACCGTCTTATTAGTAATCAGATTGATAGCTCAACGTGCTATAAATATTGGGGATAATCGAATTCGAACATTTTATTCGGATTCGTTTTGAAACCGAATGTTTGGTGGTCCCAATTTCACCAAACTGAATTTTTTGTATGGTTTGAAACCGCATGTTTTCTTGCAAGAGGAATAAAAACGAGTCGGCAAAATAGGTTTACAAAAGTACGCATTTTATACTGAAATCATGTTTTAGTCATTCTCTGATAGTGATGAGCAATATTTACGTACCTGTGATTTGTCACAAGTATTTTAATGTAACGAGTCGTATCACTGATACGAGAGTATTTTGTCATTGCGCGAGTATTTTGTCACAGTCACAACCCACGGTGACAAAATACTCGTGGGTATATGAACTGATACAAAATACGCGCCAAGTATTTTCATACCAAGTTGACAAAATACTCGTGGATATATAAGTTCGTATGAACCGCGACAAAATATTCGTAAGTACAAGATCCTATGAACTGTTCCAAAATACGCGCCAAGTATTTCCGTACCAATAGTAACAAATTATTGCAATAGTAAATACTGCAGGTAAATACATAGCGAGTATTTTGCATTTTGTATATTATTTTATGAACGGTTACAAAATAGGTGGCTAGTATTAATGAATACAATAGTTTTGAAGTATTTGTTGCAATATGAAGAAAGGTCACATGCAAAGTAAGTGTCTAGTAGTTGAAGAGACAAGTGCCTTTAAAATTTTTGTGACTACATAATAGTAATAAAAAAATACTAATAATAAATAAATAATAACATGGATAGAAAGAAACGTGAAATTTGGAAATTATTGAGTGTTTTAGATGATAATTTTGCCTTGCAAATATTGCAAGATGCAATTGGTACTGAAATACTTGGCGCGTATTTTGTAACAGTTAATAGGATCTTCAATAATCAATTTATCAAAGTATATTCAGAGGACGCATCCAACGTGTGAATTACCCAAAGCTGTAAGATATTAATTTTTTATAAACTATAAATTTTATAATTTTTTTGTTTTTAAAAGCATAATAAAAATCCGCGATATTCTTTCCTAAAAATTTTATTATGTACTCGGTGTCACTGTCACGACCTTTTGTCACTGATATTTTTTTGTCACAGTCACAGTTGTCGCTGTGACTGAAAATTCACAGTATCGCTCATCACTATTCTCTGATATTCTTGGATTTGATTTTTTTTTTGTTTCTGTCTGAACTGAGTTGCGTCGAGTTCCTGGAGAGACACATTTTTTAATCAGCTGTGAAGTTGTCTCATAATATAATGCGTAAGAGGTCGCAAGCGCGAATGCTGTTTAGCCTGCCCTCGTTGAATACTTTTGAGCATACTTTTTGTAACAATTGTATATGTTTGACTTTCTATCTCTTTCAGTTTCTGTCTCAGTCTGCTCATGTACTCTTGCAGTTGTTTTTGTTATTGTTGTTGGTTGTGTTATTGTTTTTGTTTTTGTTGTTGTTAAGACGTTTGTTGTTGTTGCCGATTGTACACTGATAATAGTCGCTGAACTTTGCTTTATTACATGCAAATAAAAAAATCGTTTGGGTATTTAAATTTTAGGATACCCTTAAGTTAACCACAAGAACTTTTTCAAATTAGTATTGTAAAATTTCAAATATAATATTTTTCTCTTCTTCTTCTGATATTAACCCTTATGTGAGTGACAAAAAAAACACCTTCTCCAGAGTGACAGGGGTACCCGGGTACCCACATATAAATTGTATGAAAATTGCATATTTTTCCCATCGTACTGTAATTAAAAATGACATTAAATGATTTTTTGTTATATTTTATTTTATATTTATTTTGGCGATTTGATAGCGAAGTAACTCACTTTATTCCTTTGGAAGGGCGTGGAATATCGATATATTTTTTACACCTTTAAAAGAGTGACAGGGGTACCCGGGTACCCCAAAGTAATACATATGAAATTGCATGAAAGAATTATTTTTTTATTTTTCAAAATAAATTTGCACATTTTTGGAAGAAATATGCTCCAGAAAATGTTATAAGAAAAAAAAAATAATAATTCTTTCATGCAATTTCATATGTATTACTTTGGGGTACCCCTGTCACTCTTTTAAAGGTGTAAAAAATATATCGATATTCCACGCCCTTCCAAAGGAATAAAGTGGACCCACACCAATGAAAATTTAAAATCAATTAAAAGTTAAGAGTTCTCAAGAAGTTTGAGCTTTCTAAACTATCTGCAACCATTAAATTTTCCTACTTGAAAATGAAATGGGTACCCGGGTACCCTGTCACTCACATAAGGGTTAAAGGGGGAATTAATCCTTTAATAATGGGCAGTTTGTTGGCCCATCGATTCACATCAGATGCAAGAATCAATCAAAGTGAGAGACCGTCTCGGCCTAACCGAAATCAATTTGGAGTTTGAAACTCTGAAATTGTATTAAATGGGACTTTGGTATGTTTTAAGCCTAAACCTTCGCTGGCTCAATTTCAAATAATAAAATAAAAAAATGTAGATTTTCAAAATGATAAATAACATAAGCTTTTATAATAAAAACAAATTTTTTGTGTCCATAAATTAGCAAAAAAAAAAAAAAAACATTATGCAGCGGATTTTGAGAAGGAAACATTTTTTGGATTTGCTAAAATAAAGGGTCTTCACTTCCTAAGAAATATCTCGAGTTGTGCTTCACCGATTTGATAGATAGATGAATGGGTTTTTGTATTTATTTGAATCGTCTTTTTCAAATACGGAACGAAAACATAATAACAAAAAATATGGGATTCTTGTAAAAAGTAAAAAAATATATATATATAGGGTGGTCCATCCGTTGGTCTCTTGGGCAAAAATGGTCAAATGCATATAGCAAATGCAAGTTTGAAGCTACTTATGTATGTATGAAAAATAATATCGCCCAAATGGCCGCCGCCGCTGACTCTATGCGAACATCGCAATTTTCGATACTTTTTTTTTTTTTGACGAAAACTCATTTGGCTGATCTCTCATCCACATAACCAATAAGCGACACTGATAATGGTTCGTGGGCTATTATTGTTGCGTCATTTGAATCTTGTCAGCTTGCGGATCCCCATGCAAAATTCGACGCAAAATGGTCCTGGCATGGTGGAATTCTTGCAAACGGTGGCGCGTTAATGTTCCCGGCGACTCGTCGACACAGGCCTCAACTATTTTTTTTCACAGAACGTCCATTTTCGTAGTACCCCTGTACTACTTTTACGGGTCGTTCGGTTGTTAAACGATCCATGACTAAAATTGAGTAGCTTTGAACTTGACATATCGAAGAGCATGCACTTTAGACGGGAATGTTTCGAATTATGAGTGTTTAACGAACAAACCAACAGATGGTTCACAGATTTAAATCGATCTGTTCGATTTGGATTATTTTTACAATGTAATAAAGGTAAAAGCCAATATTGTACAACCCATACATTAGCGAACGGTTGCTTAGATAGCTCGGCTGCTTATCAAAAAACTAAAATATCTTTGTTTTGTCGAACAACCATATAAAATTTCATATATGTATATGATGCAATTGATTGTACAACCTGTTCTATAAACAGCCAAGTTGTACAACAACTCGCATCGTTGTTTTGCAAAATTTTGATTATTTATCGAGTATTCGATAACTGAATATTTTAGTAGATATATTTTTTCCTTTTCATTTCTTAAAATTGTTAAATGTCAATAGACAGCTTGCAGATAAAAAAATGATAAAAAAAAAAATTCTTAAATTGTTTTTTTTAATAAAATTTAATATTTTATAGCTACTCAATTTCTCCACTTTAAGCTTAAAGGGTATTCAAAGTCTAAACTAAAAAACAGCTCTGTCTGAGCAAACCGCATTGCAACGCAAATGGCGGCAAAGGCCAGAGCCGAAAATTGTTTTCATACCTTTTGTTGCTCGAGTTTTTTTTTTCTTTTTGGGTGGATTTTGTTCACCACTCGACATTTTAAGTGGCACTCAACCAAAAACAGTAGAAAAAAAATCAGTCGAAATAAATGTTGTGCGCTTTTCGGTTGCTTGCAATTTGCGGTTTGGGTGGGCCAAATAAAATGCTTGAGAACCTTGTAGGCCTAAATACTGCAACTTATTAGTCAGCTATAAATTATGCATACCTATAAGCAGACAAGGTCACACTGGTATACCCGAACATATTAGCTAATACGCCAACTGGGTACACCCCTTAAACTTGAAATCTTGCACGTAAAGCCCTTAACCCATTGTTAATAACTTATTCATTAAGTTATTATGTGTTTAAACCTCACACGGTTATAAGGGAGAAGAGTTGATATGCCATTGTGCTGGTACTTTACTTTTATTGTTCATTGGGAGTGTGCCAAGACTCTGGCTGCCTCTAAAGCGGCTTCGTATACACTCAAAAGAAAACCACTTGAATCCTGCCACTCCAGACATTATTGTTTTAAAAGGGTATATTAACTTTCTAATACGTGTAGCATATATATTATAACAGCGTCTAAATTTCGCCAGCTGCATAATTTTCATTAGTAGTTTCATAAAGGTGCCGGTGTGATTTTTCATAGGGAATTTAAAAAACAAAACTTTTCTTTATTGATTTTTATTAATCAGTTACTATAGTTATTATTAAGATTTAAAATGCATTTAAAAGAAATTCCTTCCCATGGACACCAATTTTCAAGGTCGTCTATCAAAAAGGGGTGAGAGAGACTTAGCCTCCTGCCCCAAACATCTACTAAGAAACTCTTGTAGATAAAACTTAATTAGTTTTATTTTTTCTGTTTATATTGCTGGATAGTCCCCTTATGGCATTTTGCTTAAAAGACGTCCAAATCAACGTTCGTTGCTCAGAAGTATTGATATGTTTCAGGACAAAAAAATTCCCAATATTTCATGGGTTTTAACCCTGTCCGAGTTTTTATACCCTGTACCGTATGGTACAAAGGGTATATTGTGTTTGTGCAAGCCGAAAATGTATGTAACGTTTAGAAGGAGAAGTCGGAGATGGTAAGAGCTAGAGCAACCAAACTTTCAGATAAGATCCCTTATTAATCCATAGGAGACAAGTTTATGAAGATATCGTAATTAAATTTAGCACTCAGTCGTTTTTTGAGTTTCCAAGCACTGTACCAAATTTGATCAACATCGGTTGACTATATCATATAGGTCCCATAGGATCGATCGGTCGAAAATTTGTTTTTTTGTACAAAATTCGTTGTGTTTCGTTTGTTTGTGAAGATATTGTAACCAAATTTGGCATTCAGAAGTTTTTTAGAGTGCCCAAGCACTGCAGCAAATTTGATAAAAATCGGTTGACTATACCATATACCTCCCATAGGAACGATCGGTCAAAAAAACATTTTTGGTTAAAAATTCGTCTGTTTTTGGTTGTTTATGAAGGTATCGTAATCTAATTTGGCAATCGAATGTCTTTTGGTGTTCTTAAGCAATTTACTGGATTTTATTGCAAGCAGTGGTACAGGGTATCCCAAAGTCGTCCGCGCCCGACTTTAACGTACGCCATCTTTATTTGACAGTTTCACCAAAAATGAGTGAAAAAGAAAAACTGACCTGATTTGGTTTGGCCAAAGAAGAAGAAGGTAGATTAGATTAGATATATATGTATATACATGAGCATAAATATATAGTAGGTTCAAAAATCCTACACCAAATCTTCAAAGAAACATATTTAGAAACAAGTATTTTTTCCTAGAGTATTAACGCGTTGATGCTTTTCAAAGCTTTTCTCTGTGGCTTGATCTCCAGCAGCTTTTGTTAAACATCTAGAGCCCCGCCTCAGGTACGGGTACTTCAAATTTCTGTTTATTGTAATATTTTCTTTTGCAACAGCCTGGCAGGATATTGTTATGTTTATATGGGTGTACACTGGGATGTGTGTCCTTGTGTGTTGAATGGTTCTCGGACCTTAAACGTTGCATTTTAATAATTTATGGTTTGAGCGGCCTGTGGTTTATGCTCATTTTTGGTTCTGTTTGGTTTTATTCATTTGATTAAATGAAAATGTGGGTTGTCAAGAATTTGTACATTTACGAAATGTGGTAAAGTTTGTATGTCAAAGTTGACAAGTTTTGTAATTAGTATAACTTTCAGTATGAGGGTTAATTCGTTTGATGAATTTGATATAAAAGTAATAGCGGTATTAAAGTTTTATTGCATACTTTTCAAAGGTTTTTTTTAAGTTTTTGTCTTTTTAAGAGATTAATTTTCTCATTTTGTACGTGACTTACAATATATGAAATGCATGATACGGTCGGGGTTTGGTTACACTAAAAATACAAAAGGAAGGTAGTATATATAGATGATGCAAATTTATGTTGCATATAAAATATTAGAACAGTACTACAATATTTACAATATTTTGTAGTACCAACTTAATATTATAATCATTGTGTTCATAGAGATAGCTTTATGATTTAAAAAAAAGGATATTTGACGCTTTAATCTCAACCTTTTGGCATCTGACTTATAGGAGTTTCATCTTTACCTTACCGTGTTTGATTGCATCAGATGATAAAATATTTTAAACAAATTAGGAAAGCTGTATCGGTTATATTTTATTTAATATTTTCTAAAATCAAAATTATAACTATTATATTATTATAATAATTTTTGGCTTTTCCAATTATACATTTGCTTATTTTCTTTAAATAAAAAAAAAAATCATAAAATAAAATACAAAAATAACATTTATTTTTCGACTTAAATATATTAAAATTATGAAATAATAGTAGCGAATATCTTAAATTATTCAATTTTTGTTGTAACTAATATTATTAGTCAATTTTTATTTTATAAATTGAAAAAAATAAGTTGTTCAGCAACTTGTATTTTAAAAATTAAAAATAAAAGTATAATTTACATATAATTTTATTAAATTTATTTTTTAATTTATGGGATGCTTAATGTTGGTAAAGGCTCGATAAGGTACTAAAAACTGGTTCAACGATTTTTAAAAACAAATTATGCACAGTAGGAATGAGTAGGCAGAATTAAAACTGGTTTCTTCGAGAAGTTAAAATAATTGTAATTATATTACTTTTGAAAGGTGGACCAACATAACCAGACCGTAAAACGCGAGACGACGGCAATATGCAGACCTTGATAGCATTGGTATCAACGTTAAGTGGTCTTGATTGTTTCATTATGGACAGTACATTTAAAAATTTATACATTACATACATTATTTAGAAACCGTACAAATCTAGAATCCAAAGTCAACAATTTCCAAATCCGCAACTCACACAGAAATATCACAGTTTCATATGAACTTTAATATTGATCATCAATTTGAATCAAAAATCATACTGATAATGAAATTTCGAAAATTAAGAATGCAGATTAAAAGAAAAGAAATAAAACTTTTTAGCCTTTAAAACATGTAATCAATTTATAGAGTATTATTTAAGTTTCAATGTTCTCGAATTTCTGCCCTCTTTAATAGTTTTTGTTTTTTCTTATGCATAGCATACTTTTGCGGGCTACATTAAGAACTTTTGTCCTTTACGTAAACAATTTCAAACCACAACAAACGTTTTTTGATCCCCCATAAAGTGTCATTTGGCAAACATATTATCCTTAAGGCACGTTAATGAATCACTAACCAAACAGGGCCATAAACAAGAAACCGCAAAACAACTACCAACAAATTGAAAAAAAAAATGTCTGGCAACCCGAAATATAAACAAAGAGTTGCGTCCTTAAATAAAAGAACTTTCTTTGAATTTCTCTGCTTTTAGTGGTCGACGCATACTGCGACTGCGGCAGCGCTGCCGCGGTCAAGGCAAACGCACTTTGTATTGAAAAATTTAATTAGCATAAGATTTTTCTATTTTTTTTTTGCCATTGTGAAAAAGCGAAACAAAAATTGAAATATCAAAGAAGTGGAAAGTGTCCATGTTTCCATGTCCTTCCCGTTACCCGTTACCCGTTAGTTTCACCTTTACAGTAACTTTTACAGTTATAGCGATAAAGCGCAGTGGAAATGTTTTATGCATTTATTTTGTGCAAATAAGTTTATTTTATTAAAAGTTTCAAAACATTTCCAACTGTCGGCAATGGAAATGTGAGTAGCAAAAAGTCAAAAAAAAAAATGAAGCGAGCATCAAGTCGAATGTAGCCGACTTTGAGATACTCTGTAGTATGGCAAACAAAGATTTCAAGTTTTAAGGCAAGACTCTGTCAGACTTGCATGAAAAGAAAATTTAAAAAAAAGTGGAAAAGTAAAAAAATAACTCTTGACTGGGAACTCTCTACCAACACAGCTACTCTTGTGGTTCGTTTTGCTATTGAGTCGAATAAGACTCTATCGACTCAAATACTATCGATTATTTTCAATATTAAGGACTTGACTACAAAGATAAAAGATTGTATTCTCATATAAAGTAAAGTTGTTTGCTTCGAAATGGAGCGCTTTAAGATTATTAAATTTAAAAAAAAAATAATCTTGACCTGGCTGGACACATAAGCAGTCCATATGTGTAGTTTGGATATCTTAATCTGCAGACAAGCAGAAGACAAACCAAAGACAGGCAATATTGGCGGTAACCTTGAAGGGTTTTCGCCGTGTTTTCCTAAATGTTACATATATTTGCACAAGCTTAAAATTCCCCTTACAATAAAGTACAAGGCATAAAAAATTCATTCGTTTCAGTCACCGCATAGAAAAATTAACAAATTTCTCCAAATTTTGCATTGATGTTTTGAAGATTGCAGAGTATAAGCGAAGTTAGAGAGTCGTAAATAATTACAGTTTACAGGAAAGTTTTTATTTGTAAGTACTTAATAACTTCCAGCCCTCTATTTTTAGCAATAAGATGCATAAATTTGCTAAATACTGATTAGATTTTTTTAATAGTGCCAGTGAACTGGTCAAAATTCCGGCGGTGGTCCGATCATTTGCAGCTTCATCCGGCCAGGTGTCTCCGTCACTCCAGAAACTATCCAGGTGTCATCCACTTGGTGTATCCCGACCATCCATCAAGGTCCCACACATCTGCACCAAGTTTGGCATTAAGCTTTAAAGATACTGGTACAACTGACACATTAAAATAGAAGAGCTAGTTTAAATTTTAGGGTAGAAAACCAAGTAGAGTCCGCCAAGAATAGTTAAATCAACATCAATGGTTCTATTAACTCATGTGCGGGTGGAGCTAGAAAGGTCTCTGCAGAACTTTCTTCATAATTATTTTAATCCAAAAATCAGTAATACTCTTGACCCTATAGCTACAGGGTATAACATACCTCATGCAACGCCCACAACGACGTCCGGGACAACGACAACTACACTACAAGCAACAACAACCTAAAACAACATACAACAAATACAACTCAGACGTTGGCCACTTGTTTAGTTTTCTGTCAAAGTCATTAAAATTCAGTGCATGCATAAAAAATTAACTTAAGAGAGTTGTCCTCGTCTCAAACCCACAGCAGAACCTACGACAAAACTACAAGGTCTAAGCAACACGACGGGCGAATTAAAGTTGGCTTGTGGAGGGGGGGCTTCTGGAAATACAAGTGTTCTAGAAATGAAAAGTTTCTCAAGTACAACAAGTTGTACACAAAGCTTTGATGAGTTTCAATTAAAATTTGCCTTGCAATTTTCCCCTGTATGTTTGTTGGCCTTGGCTTAAGCTAATGATGCCTTGTTTTGGTTTGGTATATTTTGATATGGCCAAGATTCTGCGATATGAACGCACAAATAGGTATATATAGAAGTTTATATTCATACTAGACATACGAGTACATGAGCTGATGCATGCAGTTGTATGTATGATTAAAGCTGATGATAAGCTGAACTTAAATTACATTTTGGTTAAAAGGGGTTGTGGCAGTTGCACTTAAAGATGATGATATGAAGATAGTGAAGGCAATTAAAATATTCTTAGGAGCAGCGTGGATTTTTTTGTTTAACTGGAAAGTGGCAAAATGAGCTTGGTTAATTATTTACGTGAGTGCTTTAATTGCAACCAAGTAATCAAGAAGTTATACTAATATAAAGTAATATAGAATGGTTTGGGAAAACATGTGTTTTTTTAGGATATTTATTTATTTTGAATAGTATTTGGCGAAAAATGTTTTATGATATTAGTACAGTAAAAATCCACTTCAACAAAAACAAGTTATAGAAATAGACAACAGTTCTAGAACGGCCAATAACGTTGAAAGTTTCTGCTATCTCGGCAGCAGCGTCACAATGGAAGGAGAATGGCAAAGCCCGTCATGCATTTTACAAAATGAAGAAAATCTGGACCTCAAACTTCATCTCACGCCGCACGAGGTTGAAAATCTTTAACACAAGTATCAAAGCAATCCTTCCATATGGCTCAGAGACGTGGAAGGTTACGGAACGCATCCGACAGAAACTACAAGTATTTAATAATAAATGTCTTCGACGTATACTTAAAATTTTCTGGCCACGATTAATTTCAAATACCAAACTTCTCACCATATCAGAAAATGTACCAATACAAATCGAGGTAAAAAAAGAAAGTGACGTTGTATTGGACACACACTTCGGAAAGACAACACCGACATTGCGAAAATGGCCTTCGAGTGGAATCCCCAAGGGTCACGTAGGCCTGGCCGCTCACGAGTCACGTGGGTGCGCTCTATCCACGCTGAGCATCGGCAGTTTGGCTCATGGAGTGAAATCCGGCAAAAAGCTCTTGACAGACAATTATGAAAAAACTTCGTCTGCGTCCTATGGTCTTATTAACAGCGGTGCCTATACTTCATATATTCCGCATATGTATTGTACTTACACAAAGAAACTAGTAATCTATATATAAATACGTCAACAAACAAAACAGTGTGGTACCGATTGTGTTCGTATGCGTGAACGCATCGATGTGAAACTTACACTAAGTGATAGCCACACCTGATATGGTGTGCACAATGTAAGTTTCAATGTAAGCTTTCCTCGATATGTTGAAATCATGCAGGTGAAAACTAATACGAAATATTAAAATGTATCATGAAAGGGGGAATCGCAACGGCAGCAATAGCAACCATTGAACAACAATTCACTTGAAAATATTTCAATTTTGTTTTTCACATTTGTTTTAATATTTGATGGCATTAATTCTTTGTTGAAACAGTTGTTTTTAAAAATAATTTGAAATATTGGATAAATTTAAAAAATCTATTGTTTAAATTAAGGCATTAGTGAATATATTATTTAATATTCAATATTTTATTAATACTTCTGCTTTAGTATAAAATGAATCTTACATTATTTGTATGAACGGAAGGATTCTTTCTTGACTGCGATCCCATGACCGCACCTATCTTTTTTTTTTTTGTAATTTGTTTATTTATGTGTATGGTGTTGTTTCTTCACCACTAAAATGCAAGAAGATAGCATAATTTTTCTTTATTTTATTTATTTATTTATTTAATTATAAATTAGAAGTTAATTCTAAATTATAATGGTTTGTAAGCCAGAGCAACGTAGGCCTTCAGGCTGATAATTTTTCTTTTTCAGTGTATCTTGTGAGCTACTTAGTTTCTGTCATTCTTCAAGGCTATGAAGGTAGCTTACGATAAAAATATTATAAATATAAGCAAACTAATTGGGATCTGCCTGAACATTATAAGAATTTTATAATAAATTAGAAAATGTTAACAAGGAACATTGTTGTTTTTTAGTCTAGTATCTCTTTGTGTAATGTTTGTGCTATTTGACGGCAAAACCATTTTCCAGATTTATTAGAATCTGGTTGAGATTTTTTAACTATCCAACTTCTTTCACATCAATTGATTGCTCGGTTTTTTTTTTGCGTTGTCGTGTTTCAAAAAATCTGTTAGTTTAACTAACTTTGTTTTGCTTTTCAATTTTCGTTGAGCATGTGCGGGAGGGAGTGCAATTAGTGACGGACCATGTGACCATACACATATGAGTGATTTTTAATTAATAAACTCATTAGGCCATTTTGTAAATGCTCTTGTTGTTTTTGTAGCTGTCACCATTATGTTTTACTCATCTTAATGGCGGCAACCCAACAGTTGTTTTTGTTTTTCTACAACCATTGCAGCTGACCCCTAAAAGTATGCTACACCAAAGGCAACTAAGTGCATGAGCACATAATTTCCTGACATTTCAACAATGTGCGCTGGTACTTTATGTTTTTTTTTTTGTTTTAGACCTCCGTTCTGCACGCTCTCTCTTCATCTGACTTCACCACTCTTTTCCACTCACTCATTTACTCTCACTCTCTTTTTATCTCTGCCTCTTCCACTTCTACAAAATATAAACCTTTGTTCGTGCTTTCTATGGAGTTTGTCTCCCTATCGTTCAACTTTTGACGTGTTGCATGGCAGACAAAAGAGCACACTCACACACACATAGCACTAAACATGCACTGTAAAAAATTAAATATAATTGTTGTTATTTGTTGTTGTTGTAGTTGTTGATGTGGTTGGCGCTTGGTTGTTCCGTCGGCTTCTGATTGTTGAAGCTTTTGTTGTTGTTAGTACTATGTGGTTTGCAGTGCAGACAGTTGGTTGTTAGCTGTTAACTGTTGCCCGCTATGTGACGTTCAACCACATGTCATGTGTGTGTTTTTGTTATTTTTTGTGGTATGTGTGTGTGTGCGTGTGTGTGCTGTTTAATGTAAAAACAGAGGCGTAGTCAGATAAATAAGAAAAATGTATCTTAAGAAGCACATATTTGAATGATGCGAAAATATATTTTGTTTGCCCACACATTTTGACATAATCTAAAATAAATTTTTTTTTCAAACTGCTTTGTTTAATAATACAGTTGAACTTCCCCGATCTACTTTCTGGCGCATACACTAGCCGTCATAAAACTTCGCTCAGCTCTTGACAGGTCCATTTTACGTCAAGAAATTGGACTTCCAATGAGAAGGAAGTGTTCGGACCATAGTATATTAACAATGTAGCGTCATCCGAGAGACCGTTTTTCTATCGGCCAGTCAAGACCACTTTGAATCCTTTATTTTCGAAAAGAAAAATCCCATTCCAGTTTGCCAAGTTATTGGAAGTAGCAGTATAGCTGACTCCGTTTATTGTCCTAAAAAAAAGCAAAAATCTTCGCGTGATGATACGCCTTGATGGCTATAGCTTGTGGTTTCCTTCCTTCATCCTATTATGGTTGTCGTAGAGTAACCGTCGGACATATAAAGTTGAATTACCAACAAATCGCGCGGCTTGCCTTCACCTCATCTTCTTTAATAAAAAGCTAATTTTAAAACTTAATTCCAACTCAAGCCTACCTTAAAAGCTCATGGTGAACTTAGAGCAAAAAGTCCAGCCTGGAAACTCTATCTTCATACTTTTAAACTTAAACATTAGTTAATTAATTTTCGTAGAAGATTTGAGTTTTGATCTCTTTGTAACGAATTATATAGAAAATTTTTGGAAATAATAAATAATTCAAAAAAGTAAAACAAAAATTAAATATAGAGCATGAAAAAAAAATAAAGTTCCAGCGCTAAAACTTTAATTTTGAGTTAAGACTTTTTGGTGAAGATATCAGCAGAAGTAGCTTTTTTAGAAATCGGGAAAGAATGTACCATTATAAACTGCATATTATGCAAGAAATGTGGAAAAGTGTAACGCTAACAAAAATTTAAATAAATATTAACAAAAAATTACACTGTGAATTGTCTTTATACCCATTTTAAATAAATTATTAATCAATTAAAAGTTTTCTATTAAAATCATATTTTTAAAAATGTATTATCCCAAAAAAATTCTTTTATCGCTATTAAACTTGGTGTCAAGTACTCCAATGGTCTTGAAGATGTAGAATTTATTACCTGCTTTCAGAATAGGAAACTTTATCGATGACGTATATGGACTAAAAATAAACACATATTTACTTTGAGTCGCTCTCTTGTTGTATCCCTGTTAGCACCACGTCCTTCTCAGTTTGCTTTGTCTATTAAACAAGTGAAGAAAAAGCACGAATTATAAACTGACCACAAAACTGCGCTAAACATGTTGACACGCGTCACACGCAAACGCCTAAAATTATGTTCAGGAAAAAACATGTCCTGGCACTTAGTCACCAACACTAAGCCAGAATTCTTTAATTGCGCAACAAAACGAACATGTCCAAACGAGAATAGTTCAAATAAATTAAGGATAAGGAAGAGACTAACTGAAGACTTCGAAATAAGTATAACATAAATCCTTGGTCAGAAAATTCTGGTTAACTGTTTAGTAGAACATAGAGTTTTCAGTTAACTCATCATTATAATAAAATTGTATTATTTAAAATTACATCAAATAATTTGTGTGTGCACATATACATGGTTTTCCCCCAAAACCCCCATATGAAATTATATTTGAATCCACAATTGATTCATTTTGATTGTATGGAATATAATCTCTATTTGCTTATAGCTCTAAAACTTTTTACTTCGATTGTTTATGGATCAATTTTAACAACTTGTTTACCTATAAAACTTACCAATAGTATTATCAGCTTAAATAACCAACAGTTTGCCTACGCCATCTAGCGACAACAACGTGCTAGCGCCATCTAGTGGCCAAACTAAACAGAACAAACAAAAAATGTCGCAGACTACGATGGCTTTAAAAACTTTTTTATCTTATTAGGAATACATTTTTGTTTTCTAACTAAATTAACTAAATTCTTCACATTTTTTACAGGTTGCGCCTTTTTGACCTATTTTAGTCCCGATAATACAACCACGGCGGCTAATTCGCCAACGTCTTTACATACCACGCTCTACAATGACAAACAGTCCATAACAGAGGTAAGTTTTATATACTTTATCATATGTATTAATTTTTATATGCTTATGCTATTTTGTAGAGTATTTACTACAAGGTCCTGCTATTTACATGGTATATGTTATTTGTTGTACAATAATAATAAATAGTAATCTTTTTACAGTTTTATATTTCTATTTAAATTTGCCTTTTCACAAAAAAAGTCCATAATTCGTTTATGCAATGATTTTTTTATTTTTCTGTTGCATATTTTATTTTAAAAATTATCGATTGTTAAGCACATATAAAACTACATATATCAAGTATTGCATAATTAATTTAATTTAAATTTTAGACAACATTTTTTTATTAAATTAATTTGCTCTAAAACAACTTTATCCATGTTGTTTCAGTCTTGTTTGTGATATAGAATAAAACTTTCACTGCATGCCAAACTATATTTTGTTTTTATTTTTTGCTGTAATTGTTATAAATTTGTTTGAGAACTTTAATTCAAAATAATATTTAAGAGAGTTCTGTTGATTTTGGCAATTAGCAGCTTTATGTGTGAGTGGGAACAGGTGAAATTTTTGGTGGTAATGAATGATTTGGCGTTTCCTACAGCACGAACCAAAAATATTACAAAAATTTATAACAATTTTCACAGCCAATAAATTAAGTATTAAATGTTGTTGATTTATGATTGTTAATGCAGCATTTACTAATTTAATCTATGTAAAATGTATTTAACGAACATGTGTTTTAATGTTTGCCATTTTGTATTTTATGCGTAACATAACAAATTGTGTTGTAGAGGAGAATATAAAATATATTGCATTTTATATGTTAACATGGCGTATGAAAATTTCCAATACCAAGGTAGGCAGTAAAGAGCTTGCACATGGTAATCCAAGAAGCAAATTCTGGATGCCAACCACGAATCAAACTTTTATAATCCGACAAGAAAAGTTTAATTGGGAGTAGATGATTAGAAAGTAGGTACTGCAAAACGAAAGATACACAGAAAATTCTAAACCTGCTATATCTAGCTGGATATGAGGGTTAGGTAATTAAAGGACAATAAAAAAAACAAAAACTTTTCTTTAACGTTTTAGAAAAAACCCAGTTGAGTTTCACCTGTATGTAAACCCGCATACTTAAAGGTTCAAATCAGAAAAGTTATATTTACAAAGTTTTTATGACTTAGCACAAACCTTTTTTGATTTTTTTAATTTATTCTAAAAAAATTTACTCTATGCAATTGTGAGATCTATCTACAGTAAATAAAAAAAAAATTTTGGTTACAAGACATTTCTACTTAGATAGTAGTAGTAGTATGTAAAATAAAAAATTTAATTTTTAATTTTAACTTAACGTTTTGTCAAAAAACAAAGCTGTAAGACTATTGCTGTGATTAGGACCATACCATAGAACGTAAAAATTATTTTTAAGTAAAACCAAATTTAGTAACAAAAGAAAAAAAGAAGCGGCCTTACCGAACAAAATATAAAAAAAGCAAAAATACGCTTGGCGTGAAGTTACAAAATATAAAAGTGTATTTTTAAACTTTTTGGTTTGTAGCTAGATTTCTCGTCATCTGATAAAAAAAGGTGTTAATTTGGTTGAACTTTCATTTTTCGCTCAAGGTGGACTTTTTGTGAAAATGTACACAATAAATTTAATAAATATTATTATAATATGCAAATTTTAAGTAATTCAATTTAATTTAATTTGTGCTAGAAAACTACAAAAAAATAAACAATTTCAGAAATTCAAAATGATTCATAAATACAAACTTAATTAAGGCTGCACACACATATAAAAACTAAAAGATTTGTATTGTTGATTTATCCTGCTTTGGAACCGCACTCACAGCTACACTCACAGTAAGCGTTTATGTAAATATACCAGAAATGTATATTATTGGCAAAAAACAATCATACGCAGTGTGTTAAATGAATGAATAAATTTTGAAGCATCTTCTTGTGAAAATTTCATAAACGAAATTAAGTTTTGCATAAAATAACAAAAAACATAGTTAAAACAAAAGCAAAAAACAGGAAACAAGTTTATTGAATATGCAAAATGCATTCATTTTGTTGTTTTAAGCTTCAACCCGTTTCTCACTTCCCCTGACACGCCCCATGGCAGACCCAGTAAGATGGATAGATATTGCCTGAGCACAACATAATGGATATATGCATATAGTATCTAGTATCTAGGACTTTTCGTTTTCAAATTTTCTTTTGCCTACACACACACACTAACATACCGATTTTGTGGTCGTCCTGTACAGAAATTTATTACATTTTTCTTAGTGTCAGTGAAAGAAACTTCGAGTGAAAGAGGGTGGTAGACAATATAGACAAAGGAACAGCGATGGAAAGACACCACTCTGCCCTCTTCAAAACTTTACTCTATTCTTGCCACTTGTGCGGCAGGCTTCTTGCCACAACTTTTGCTTGAACTTTGTCCAACCCTTTCAGAGACCCTTAACTCCATAGCTGATCATTGTTTTTGTTGTACTTGTTATTCTAGTTATTGTTACGATACTTATTAAAATTTTCTTGCAAAGGACAAAAGCCCACTGCAAGTAGTGGAAACTGACAAAAATATGCATTTTTATGAGAAATAGACGAAGGCTTAAGATAACAAAATGTTTTATAAATAACTTTATTTATATATTTTAAGCCCTGTATCCATGGGGTCAAAAGCATTATAGATTTTTGCTTTGTTTATAAAACCCAGAAGGAAGCAGAACCCTAGATGATTATAACAAAAGGATTGGCTACCGACATTTCCATGTCTATGTCCGTCTTGCCTTTCTTTAGTGCAAAAATTCCAAATTTACCAAAATATGCTGTCCTTTATTATACCCAGAGGATCAAGGGAATACCAGACTCGATTAAATACAATATAAGGTATGACCAAAAATGTACTCAATTAACCATACCGCAGATAAACTTCACTACCTAATTTCGCCAGTACGCAGCACCACGAATCGCTTCCGAGCAAATCAAGTTTGGTCTTTCTCTGGTCGTTTTCTAGATATTTGCTGTCGTGTCTTGGGTCGAACTGAAAAAAGTTTTTGTTTTGCTTTTTTTGATTGTCATCGAAGTCTAATTTTTATATTATAGTGCGATAATGGCGACTAAGCAAAGGGAGGGGTGTCTGGGTAAAAAATATATGTGAAAATAAAAGCAGAGTGATATCTCAGAGTTTTACAAAACTTTTACATTTCGTGAACATATAACAAGTTTTTTATGACTAGAATACTTTGCTTGGATTGATTGTGCATGGCTCACATTAATCCACAATACTATGAGCCAACATTGGCTTGT
This sequence comes from Chymomyza fuscimana, assembly GCA_949987675.1. Classification (NCBI taxonomy): domain Eukaryota; kingdom Metazoa; phylum Arthropoda; class Insecta; order Diptera; family Drosophilidae; genus Chymomyza; species Chymomyza fuscimana. Next base: position 38,837,827 of record OX465089.1, read on the forward strand.
ATGTTTTGTTCGAATCACTGCGAACTGATTTTGAAAGTTTTCGGAACAAAACGCAAAAAAGCCTACACTGTATCTAAAAAGGGTATTTTATGTTTGTGTAAAAAGCATCTAACAGAAATTAAGTAAGACGCCACAAAACGTATACCAAATGATCAGGATGACATAGGAAACAAAGTAGGTCTCTACAATATCTCGATCCAAAAGATCTGGGAGCATGCACGAGAAATTTCACGGTTTATTCCCGCATATTGTATCAAAAATCAAAAACCTTGGTTTGAAACGCCCTCCATGAATGGAAGCCGCACAAAATTTTTTTAATATTTTTTGGGGACGTCACCCCCTGTCCCACACAACTTTTCGTCACTATTTCCCCGTAGAAAGTTAACTCTAGACAGAAATACCATTCATTATTCCGCCTGGAAAAAAAAAAAAATTTTGTTAAAATTTTGGCAGCTACAAATGCTTTAAAACAAATGCTCGTCAAAATCGAATGAACGCTGTAGAAATCGAGCAAAGTATTGAGTATACAGAGGTCGGTCCGTTCCGACTGTAACCGTCACCCGGCGGTTGTGGTGCGAAGCATTCAGGGAATTGAGCCTTTTTTTTTTTTTTTTTTTTTTTTTTTTTTGGCATGTTTATTTTTTTTAAACTAGTTTGGTATAAACATAAATAAACAAATGTAGTGGTATTACATAAAACTAATCACAGTCTCTAGTCGAGCGCTCGTGACAAAAAGGGAATTGAGCCTCTAGTCTTACAAAAAGTTTTTTTTATTCCAAACGTATTATGACTGCCACATTAACTTTTTGTTGAGCGACCCTCTTTCAAACAATTTTCACGACATTTAAGTCGACTAAAATTTTCGAACTTAATAGGTGTCAATATAATTGTGCTAAAAAAATTTTACCAATTGCAATCTTTTTGTGTACTGCATAAACTCAAAATTTAAAACTTTCTTAAAAAGGTATTCAGAAATATATTTAGTTTTAGGTTGCGGGGTAGCCCACCTTATCAATTTTTTTATCATGCATTGCAAAATAGGAGAAAAATTAATGAATAAATAAGATAACCTTAATCTACAAAGTCAATTCTCTTTATTTTATAATTACAATTGTACCAATGTATTTTTGGTTCACTAACTATGTATTTTTGGGAACCTCAAATACAAAACAACAGAAATATTTGTTCTTTAGAAATGAACATTAAGGTATAAAAATAATAGATATTTTTGCCACAAATCAAAAACATTTTTAATTGTGACTCGGGAAAATTTGTATATGACCACTTGAATACGACACTTAAAGTTCAGTCGTTCAACCAAACTTATCAGTTTAAGAAACTAGTTGTACATAACTTCCGTTTCCGCTTGAACATACATTTTAGCTGCGGAGCGAAAAGTTTCTTGCAAATGAAATGCGGCTGTCCGCCAAAAGGAAATAATTTAGCATAAAAACGAAAAGTCAAGAAGCAAAAAAAATGATGCAGAAAAAAATATACTTTTTAGGCGAAACGAAAAACGAATAGACTAGGAAACTTTATCTTTTATTTCGATCGAGCGTAGCTGGCACGCTTTGTGGTATTCAAAATTTTCAATGAAAATTGTGAAGGCGCCACTCACCGCACACATACACACGTTCACACAAATACACAAACAACAAGAACTTTGCAATTCAAGGAAATCATAACGGAAATTTTCCGAAAATGAAAAATATCTAAGGCGCACAGGATGTGGGTGGTTCGTAGCAATTCTGGCTGACTTACTAGATAACTGCACACAGTTCACTTGCCTACAAGAAATTCGTACTAAAAGCGCGAAAAATCAAAACACCAGACTCTTAAATATATGCGGTAAATAATATACTATATACTTTGAATATATTAGTAGCCCGATGGCCCACATGAATCCATGATTAATGGTTTTTACCAATTCTTCACCGCTAATTCACAGTTCAGTTGTAAAAATTTAACCAAACTGTACACCTAACTCCACACCCTCCCAATGCTGTTCTTTCCGTCTGCACAAACACAAAAATATTTTCGCTGACGTTGCTGCCAGACTAGAAAAAAAAGCGAGCACGATCGTATCGACCTTTGGATGCTCTCAAATAATTTCCAAATATAGTAATATTATTGTTGATGAAACACAAATTTGGGATTGCCGATTTGTTTTTCTGAGAATAAGAAAAAAATGCTGATTTGACAAAGAATTATCCATTGATATATTTAATTTAATTTAAAAACTTAAATTTAAACCAGTTTTTTAAATTTAAATATAATAACCGATATTAGGGAGTACGCATTCAAAAAAAAAATAGATTTAATTTTTTTATCTAATATTATTATTTCTTTTTAATCTAAAAATTAAATCAATACGTTCAAGAGCATACAGAAGATAATTATTTTTTGACTTAACTTTTTTTCTTAATTTTTATATTTATTATTAAAATTATTTCTTTATTTTTTTTTCACATTTTATGTTGAAAAGATATTTGATTTTGAAAATTTAAGAATTAATTATTCTTAATTGATGCACTAAAAACTGGTATTCCGATAGTTGGAAAATGTGAACTTTTTCGTGGTTTTTAAAAAAAAATGTATATTTATTTATTATTTCAAAATTTTTATTTTAAGGTAAATTTTTGTAATTTTTTTTTTAAGATTTTCTATCTATCCAAGGATAAAAAATAAATGTTAGCCTAAGACTCGTTCATAACAATATTGATTGCGTTCAAACAAATATTGAGATATTTCAAAAGGTCCGGGACTCTAAGAAATATAGTAAATGCTCCTTACCCCAAGTCAAAATAGACACATCTGTTAGAACGCTGAGATCTCCGAGAACCTAAGAACTAGGGGAATTATAGACATTTTTTGCGGCACTTATCCAAATTTAAATAAGGCCTTATCACTTCTAGAACAGAGTTGATATGGACAAATCTGTATGAATGCTGAGATCTCTGAGACCTAAAGAGCCTGGGATTTACACTTTACGCTTCCAGAATAAGGCATGAGATTCATACCGTATTTGAATTCAAAAAGCTTTAGTTCATATAAAATAATGTTTCGGCGAAATATATTACTTTTGATAGCTCATAATCTTTCTCATTATTTTTACAAAAATTATTATTAAAAAAAATCATGAGTTATTAAAACTCCAAAAGTAAAAAAAATAATTTTTTATAGCCGACAAAACCTTTCGATTTCTGTTTTAAAAGTCACAACAAGTTTCAAAAAAAACCATAAACAAAAATTCAACAGAGTCCTCTGCCTGCATTTCCGAAAATTTTATGTACACTAGTTTTTTGCAGTGTATCAAAAACTGTAATCTCGGAAAACTGCTGAAATCAGCTGAAAAATTTAAGAGCTGCCTGCAATTAATCAAGCCCGCCCATGTCTAAAAACCACAGCGGTCAACCAATTTTCGTTTATATCTTTTTTTTATCTTTAGATTGGCTTAAAAGAAAACCATAAAATCAAGAGGTAACAACACTTTTGTTTGCGTTTATTTTATTTTGTTCAAACTGACCGAACTCAGGCTGTCTGATCCTAGGCATAAATTTTGCTGTATCCTTAAAAAATTACAACCAAACAATTTTTGTTGGACGTGAAGAATTTCAATTCCAGCAATTTATCTCTCCGGATATCTGCATTTGTTGATTCAAAATATGTGCTATGTATTGTGTTGAGCTAACGAACTAGGCTGCTTTTTTTTCGCTGAAGTTTCTTTCTGGAATTCTCTCTTTCCCTTTTATTCTCTGTCTGCGGCTCAATCTGACCATTTCATTGGCATATCAATCAACAGCGAAAGCGTAGCTGGAAATGAATTCGCTTGAGAGCTTTAGAGGCAGATGGGGAGATGTAGACAGCGGCAGACAGACACATGAACATGGAGCATTGCCTCCAAGCACATTTTTTTAACACTCTCGTCCGGATGCCTTTTTAATTAAGTGTTGGGCCTCCTGGGATACACCAAACAATGCCAGAGTCCCTTTAGCTTGACTTAAATACGGAATCACAGATAACTCTTACGTCTGGTAGAGAGAGAGAGAGTATTTTAACATATACTAAAGGTAATAAGAAAGTATTTTGGTAGTTGGAAAGGAATTGTTTTTGTTGATCTTTTACGCTGCTTGCGACTGACAGTTTAATTGTTGGGCTACGTTTTTTTTTTTTTGTAAATAATTTAATTAATTAAGCCATCATATCTGCAGATTATTAACCAAATTAGAAGTGATTTCTGGAAGTGAAATAATCAGCCGTTCTCCGGAATCTGAATCCGAATAATTTATGCGGATTCGTTTTGAAACCGAATATTTGGTGCTCCCATTTCCACCAATCCGAATTTTTTATGTGGAATTAAAACGAATCGTCAAAATAGTATTAAAAAAGCACAAATTTTATTCAGAAATAATTTTTTTAAAATTCTGTGTTATTCTTAGATTCTATTTATGCCAACTTTAATTTGCATATCATCTGCTAACTATTTATAATAATTTTTTTCCTGACACAACCCAAAAATAGCATATACAAGTTAAACCGAATTTTCATTTTGTTTGTGCATGTGTGTGTATCAAACATGCAAAATTCCCCTTGTAACAAAAATAGTTAAATCGTGTTTAAATTTAATCAACATTGTTGCTAAATTAATATTTTTGTGTAATTTTATTTAAAAAAAAATATATAATAATAATAAAGAACTAGCAATATATTAATGAAAATTAAATCTAAACAACATGTACTAATAAAAAGGTGCAAAACAGCGGCAGCCTTGTCAGCTGTTTTGTATCAAACAAAAAACATTTCGCGCCAAGAAACGCAATGTAGGTGCATATTTAATCACAAGAATTTAATGCTAAAAAATATACAAATAAACATTACAATATATAGGACATGATTCTTTCATTTTTTTACGCCTACTTTTAGGTTTAAAACAAGCCATTGAGAAAATAAATTACATTTTTGCAATGTTTACAAATTCTAACAAAAGGCAGTCAGCTGGTTACACCACGCCATATGTCAATTTATCGAAAAAAGTGAGGGAAATTTACGCATTTATCAAGAATAAAAAAGGAAATTATCCACAAAAATTCTAATTCCGGAGCACGCAAAACCGAATCCGAATAAAATTGTTCAGATTGACAATTTTAGTCATAGATTTAAACATTATGTAAATTCATAAACAAAATTCTAAATGCAAATTTTGATTTAAAATATGTATGTATCGGGAAGTGATTCTTGTTTTGATCACTTTTTATAGTAGTAGCTTTTGTTTGAGGCCTGTACGCAGCAGTCCGAATCGCTTCCCTACCAAAACAAACATTTGAAACATAGTCGTCCGCAAAAAAACCAACAAAACAGTGTTTCTCTTTACGTTTTTGTAAAAACAGGAACTGTGGCTTGAACTTTGCATGTGAGTTTCTAATTTCGAATTCGCTAACAACCAGGGGTTCTAGTTTAAAGTTGATGTTTTTCATATATTTTTAGGATTGCTTAACCCTCATCTCCTCCTTGTGTGGAAAACATCACAAATCAATTTTGAAATGCAATTTTTTCAAGTTTTTTTTTCAGCGATCTTCATAAAACTTCTTGACAATTCCTGAAACATCAATATAACACAAAAAACGTATAATTTAATAAAATAATATTTTTTGATATCGAGATATTCAAAAACTTACGTTTCTTACCCTCGTGTGTGGTTTTCCACACATATGGGATTTCTATGTGTTTTTCACTATAAACAATTTTTTTTATATGTAAATTGAAATTAAATCATGGCTAGACCAAAATATATCACAGACGAGGAGTTAGAAGAAATTATGAATGCATCTGATGATGAGGATCCCGATGACGATGACGATGACGATGTTTCGTCGGGAGAAACAGATGAAGGAAGTGAAAGTGATTCCAGTGAACCAGAAATAGCAATTGCACCAAATAACACGATCGACCCATTGTTCGTTTCAAAAGACGGTATGGTGTGGAAATCACAACCAGTGCAAGATCAAACCGGAAGATTACGGAAGGAAAATGTTATCAATTTGCATCCAGGTACAACAAGATATGCAAAAGCACGTGTCGATGACATCAAAGATGCTTTCCTCTTGTTCTTTCCACCACCAATCATGAATATTATTCTGAAGTGGTCAAACGCATATGCAAATGCGAACTGTAGTGACCAATATATAGAAATTGATTCAAATTTGTTGAAAGCATATGTCGCTGTTCTCATTTTGGCTGGAGTGTACAGGTGTGTCTTTTTTTAGTTTACGTTCATGCTTGTAATGAATCTAGTGCTTTCCAATCATTTTTATTTAGATCCAAAAATGAAACAATGTTGGATTTATTTGATGGTGAATATGGGCGTCCAATTTTTAGAGCGATAATGTCAAAGAAAACATTTGAATACATGAACAAAGCCATTCGATTTGATAATGTTAGGAGTCGACGTCAGCAAAGCTCTACAGACAAATTTGCTCCAATCCGTGGAATCTTTGATAAATGGTCAGATCTTTTGGCAGATTATTTCAACCCATCTAACGCATTCTACCATTGATGAGCAACTACTTGGTTTTCGTGGTAGATGCAAGTTTCGACAATACATGCCTTCTAAGCCTGTGAGATATGGTATAAAATTTTGGCTGTTGGTTTGCTCTGAAACGTGCTATGTTTGGAAAATCCAACCGTATTTGGGAAAACCTATTGGTGGCTCAGCAGAAAAAAATCAAGGCGAACGTGTAGTTATGGATTTGGTGCGTGGTCTAAAGGGCCATAACATAACGATGGACAATTTTTTTGCATCTTACGATGTCGAAAGAGATGTAAAAGCGTTCCGCTAAAAACAGGAGTCAAAGTATAAGAATTATACTTATGATACTATTTGCTGTTTCTGTAAAAAATGTGTTTGCAAGCGAACACACAATAGAAATGTTTGTGTTAAATGTATTGAGGAGAACCTAATATAACTACATAACTAATATAATATAAAAAATAAACACATAATATTATTATTAAAGAGAAATTATAATTCTTCTTAAAAAAAATTGTGTTTTTTACATAAAAATGCATATAAATCCCATATGTGTGGAAAACCACACATGAGGGTAAGAAACGTAAGTTTTTTTGAGGAGGAAATGAGGGTTAATCTGAATACGAGGTCCAAAAACCTCTAGCACACCAGAGTTTTGAGATAAGTGCCCAAATGCCTCGTGTTTGAGGTAATGTTAGAACCTTGCCATGATTTTTATTTTGAGCTCGGATTTGGGATCCGAAAATCACTTTATTTTTGTCTGTTTGTGTTATAGCAAAACTTCAAATGACCGCCCAACATTTTTATCGTTACCGGTTGTGCGGCAATGTTTTTTATATGCTTTTGAGGTCGTTGAATCCGAAGCCCCAGTACGACAGGTTTTCTAAAAACTATCTCGTTTTATGGTTTTTATGAGCTTATTTCAGAATCCTTGGGAGTTGGTGTTTTCTGGACATCTGATTTGGATTAAGTAGCTCAAAAAATAGTAGCCCTCCCAGGTTAAGGTTCATACTACTTTTTTTTGGAGGGGCTATGAAAAAAATTGATTGTTACCATTTTCAGTTCAACACAAAATAAAAAAAATGTAGCAGAATACCATAATTACCAAAAAAAAAACCACATTTAGTTAACAAGGACAATCCGTGCCTTTCTGGTTTTATTATGTTGCAGTTCTTGTTCGGAAACGTTTCAGACTGCTGCGTACAGGGCTTAAAAATTCAAAGCCTAATTGTTCCTGACGGTCAATAAGTTTTGCTCGCATTTGACTAAATACAAATTCTAATGTGTGTCTGAGTTGAGTTCGAAATATATAGTAACACGCATTAGACTTAATAACTTTTTTTAAAAAAAGTGTTTTTTAGAATCGTTGGTTATTTCTAGGGAAAAAAAAATATTTTAATTTTAATGCAAAGAGCTAGTTGGGCTCAAAAAAGCTAACGAGAATAATTCAATCTAAAATTTTAGCTTCACAACTCGTTTTGAACTCAAAATGTAATGCTTCTATACTGCGAAATGAAACACATTTTCATTCTCAGAGGAATTTACAAGCCAAAAATTGTTTTGAGTCTCGCCTAAAAAAACAGCTAAAAAGTCCCTTCAAATAAACTAGGCCTAATGCCATACATTTCATAGACTAATGTTTGTTAATGCATATGCCTTGTACCATCAGATATAAGCCCATCTCCTTTTAAAACTTTTAAGCCAAGCTAGTATTTTTTATGATGCTGTTACTCAGCAAAGGAACAACAAACCATTTCCCAGCCTACTTGGGATTGCAATTAAATCCACTTTGTAAATTTATGGCCAACGAATTGCTCTTTGCGGTTTCAGTCCGCGGCTTCCAGCCACAAGATGTGCCTCACTGGGATGTGTTTGAGTGTGTGCGATACGGATTAACAGACTTTTTTTGAGAGTGTATGTCTGCATTAGCCTAGGGAGTGCTGACTCAAGCCATATGTTCGATTTCAACTACATTTACACTCAGAGACAGACTCTCATACTAAACGAAAAAAAAAATATGCATAAATGGAAGCAAGAAAAAAATCGAAACAGTAGCAAAGAAGCAATTAAGCATAAAGCGCACAGATAAAAAGTCAAAGCAACAAAAGTATAAAGCATACGCACTGTGGCATAAAATAACTTACAAAAGCAAAGCACAGGGATACAAATAAAAATGTAAGTCAGTTCTGGTGTTGCGTGAGAGTGGGATACCCTACCCAAAAAAATAAATATTTTATTTATTTTTGTAGCAAAACGCAGACGAAAGAAATTTTTAATTATGAAACAAGATATTGCGAAATAAGTTATATAAAGATTATTTAAATGACTAATTAAGTAACACGTTTTTAAATTTTCCACAACATTAATTTTATTTCAATCAAGAGTTGTGCACTTTTGTCGATTACCAGAGAAATGAGTATTCGTTTATCAAAATTTGGAAATTTCGACTATTTTTTTTTAAATTGTTCGAAAAAACGAAGAAATTATTTGAACACATGCATACATACAACATATTGCGCAATTTTAAGCTTTAGATGAAACAGAAAATATGGAGCATATTTTTTTTTTTTTTTTTTTCGAAAATTTATTTTATTAGTAGGAAATGTTGATAATACATTCCAAAATTACGGTTTTATTGACTTTTTAGACTCACATGATTCTGCAAACCAAATTTGATGTCTCCAGCTTGATTATTATTAAAAGAAAACAAAATAAAAGTTTATTGCTTTTTAATGGAAGCAGGTCTCAAACTAATAAATTTTTGCCTATCATCCAATCTAAAGAATCTTTGCCCGATATTGTTCTTATCATAAAGTTGCATATTCAAAAATTCTCGTGCTTAGAAACAGTTTAAGATATAGAGATGAATTGGACAAATGCACCTGCACGGTATCCTTAGCTCTTCTGATTTTTGAATTAATTCTAAGTATTCATATGAACACCCATTATGACCGATGTTCTTTATGACACAGGCGCTACCCGAGTGTTTGCTAATTATTTTGGTGTAGAGTTCTTATAATACCTAAGGTCTCCTTCTGCCTATTATATAGTTTACATAAGTCTATGCAACCCTTGTACCTATGGGTACAGGGTATAAGTAAAATATCTTTTTTTTTGTTTTGTTGCTCGCGTAATGAGGCAAAGGCAAAAAACTGAGCTGAATATAATTCTTTCCCCCTTTCACTAGTACATATGTAACTCCTTTTGCTATCTACATTTTGCATTCTTATTGGGCCATAAAAAATGCCTGTGTGAGGAAAGTAAAAAGCAATTTTCAACTTTGGCAAATCCATGAAATGTGGTCGCTTGACTACAAAAATCGTATTTTATGCAAATCCCACAGTGACGGGCTTTATATACTATATAGTATATCTCTATAGCATATACACGTATCTTCCATGGTAACTTGAACATATTCATGCATGTGGCAAGTGTGCGCATAAAATATATTTGGTTAGAAATCGCGCTCAATGCCAATGTTAATATGCAGACATATGCAAAGTGCAGTCAGCACAATGCATCTCATAGATACACTTTCCAGAGTAGTCATGCTGATTTGGATGTGAAACAAAAATAGATGGGCTAAGGCTTTCTGAATATTATGACAAATGCTTAGTGATTAAAGTATAAAAATAATTCATAGTTACCTTCGAGCCTTTTTTAGAAAACAAAGTGAATAAACGATTGAATTGAATCGACTTAGAAAACTGTCCACGTATTTATTATAATGTTAGTATACCTGGCAGATTTTATTCCGCCTAATGTTATTTTTGAATTCTCGATAATCTATGTTCTAAGTGACAATATTTTTGACAATGTTAATAGAATAAATGTTTATTTGCGATAAAAAATAATATTATCGGTATTCAAAAAAGCAAATTAACGCAAACTCAGAGAACATTTAAAAAAAATTCAAGAATTCTCACTTTTTTTTTAAATTTTGACATACAATTGACTCAAATTTGATTTATAGCAAAACTTGGAAAAACTCTGCAAGTATGTAATTTTCCGGATTTTATTGATATGCATAGAATCTCCAGCATATCGGAGCACCCGTTCTAAAGTTATGGAATTTTGTTTTATATAAATATTGATTTTGAAAAAAAAATAATAATAATTTTAACAATATCGATTATTTATTCAAAGTTCCGTTGAGCTTAGATAATAGAAAAGAGCTTCTGGAAAGATCAGAGAAAAAGTATATATTAAGTAATACGCGTCTCTAGACTTAAATAGCTTAAATATACAAAAAAATAAAATAATCAGGGAACCTTCACAATGAGATTGAGCGATAGCAAGATCCAATTAGATCGAGAGAGAACGAGAGCCAATGATATCAAACGATCACGATAGCCACGACACGTCACCTACACTTAACCTTCACACGAGACGCAGCACAATAGTAACAACAAATGAGATTGAGCAAAATTAAGAGCTCAGAAGAGTATGCAGAAACCGTCGTTGTTCACTAAATCCTTAAAATATATTTTTTTTAAAACTTATTTTTTTCGATTTTAAAAAGGCGCGACATTTTTATTGAAGTGGTGCAAACAGCGCAAAAGACAGCCAGACAATGACGCACTACACTATTGCAATCACACACACACACACACGCGAATACAACCACACAAAGCGCAGACAACGTCATAAAAATGTCGAAATGCTTTGCGAGTGGCGCCTAGATGTACGAGTATGCTAAGGTGTTGCAGCTGCAGCTATCTCTGCACCTTGTGCATGCACTTCTTCACCATCTTGCCACTTCTGGCTTTTAGTGTAAAATGTTAACTGACATATTTATCACGCCATTGTCAACAGCTCTTGACGGAGTGGCTGCTGTTGCTCTTGTTGCTTTTGCTGCAGCCATTGTTGCATTTGCAGTTATTGCATTTTATTTGAGCTTAAAGCAGATGCATCCTTTAAGCCATAACCATAAAGTTTAATCAGCAACAAAGTTAATTCTTTTTTAACCTTTTTGTTAACGTTTCACGGTACACAGCTAGTTAGAAAGACAAAGCAAACCAAAATTGGCTAACAATAGTTTTGATTTTTATTTTTATTTCTGTGGTTCATAACATCAACAAAATGGCATGAAAACGAAAATTTTGCACAAAAGACACAAACTCATCCACAAAGGCAGAGAACACACATGGTTCGCTGGCCGGTTATTTTTTTATTTAGTAATTTATTGAATTTTTAACTATTTTTTAACACTTGCACACAGACAATGGCTAGACTATATATATAGGTCCAGCCAGTGTCAGACAAAGTCAGCCATTTGTAATCATTTGTTGGTAGTTTGTATACACTGCGTATGAGTAGTGAAAAACCCGATAGTAGTTGACCAGTTTGTGTTACTGGCTTTCGAAAATCTGCTATCTTGAATCTATTATGAAAATGTTATATTTCATTTATTTAAAAACATCGGTCAGTTTTAAAAAATCACGTTAATCCATGCCCAGAACGTGTAGCTGAACTACTGCAGTCGTAAATGAAAAAAAGGCTTAATGAGAAAATATATAGAATACCTGTGGCTGGCAAATACAAGTGAATACAAGAAGCACAAACTGAGCAATTCAACTCATAAACTAATCAAAAGGACGTTCACGCTTTAGCCAGCTCAACAGCAAGTGTGAATACCCTAAATATGTGTGTTTACAAATATGCAACAGCTTGCTTGCGCCATCTGGCGACAAACACAAGCTTCAACAGTTTGTCACTTGATGTGATGTTTCACCTAGCGTCAAAAATTAAGTGTTAATATACAGGCACACAGATACAAATACATACTACGAAAACGAAGACAAATCGATTTTTTTTAAAAATGGATGGATAGGTTTTTACGTTTAGAATGACTAGCTACATCTACATTTTAATACTTGGCTTATTGAGTATCTGCAAGTCAATACTCCTTTCGAAAGTTTTTCATTTTGGTATTTTAACACATTGCTTGAACTTTATTTAAAGTATTCATTGCAATATTTTGTTCAACATTTTAATTTATTTTAAATTTCAGTTCAATATGGTTTTTGTGGCAAATCCATTTTTTTTTAATTATATTATTTACAAGCAACTTGTTTTACATAAAAAATATTGTTTTTTGTAAGCCGGAAATATGCTTGTTTGAGTGCCAGAGCAAAGAGCAGCTGTTTATTGTTCTCTTCATGGCACATTTCATTTTAAGTTTGTATATAAAATATTACATATATATATATATATATTTTCTTTTGTTAAATGACAAAAACATTCTTTGAAGCGTGCAAATTGCTATTATGCCTTGCATTTGAGTAATTGGAATTTTCTGTATATATGGTAATATGTATTTGTATATATGTACTATAGCTGTAACTATATATGTGTGTCAGCTGTTGTAACGTTACTGTATCTTACATTAACGGTTTAGGCAGTTACATAAATTTCATGCGACACTTGAGTAATGTACTTGGAGAATGATATATTACTTGTGGCTCCCGGGGTTGTGTCATAAAACTTAAAGATTTACTCACATTTTTAAGCTATACATATTATACGTAATGTTACGATGAGTATAAGAGCTGCTGGAATAATTTTGTTTTGCAAAGATAGTGCAATTCACAATTAAGATTTGTGAATTGCCAAAGCAGCAAGTTCTTGGGGTAATATTTGTTTCGTGTGCAGACATCAAGCGTCAGTAGGAATGTTTTCAAAATTTATGTGGGCAATGAGTCTTGGGACCCCCTTACCCTTCTTATGTTGTCACCAAATTCGTTCTTATACCTTGTACCTTAGGTAACAGGAATACTAAGTGTTCCAATATATATGTAATATAGAGCATAAGGAGGGAGACGCTAGTGATCTCTTAAAGTTACCTCCAATGTGATTAGGAGGAGAATAGAAATTGTCTACAATAATATGAATAAGAGCTATGGTAACCAAACATAAGATGTAGACTCCTTATTTGTGCAGGCAGATCAAGGTTACTTTTATATTCTATACTTTTGCGAAATAGAATTTTAAGTTTGATTCATGGGAAAAGAAAAAATTTCGCAAAATTTCAGTTTTCAAACTTACACGTTACGACTTATTGTTTAATATTGAGTAAATTACTGAATATTTTTTAAACATTTTATTTTTAAATAATTTTTTGTTACCACATTTTCTTAAAAATATATGAAATTTTCTAAATTTTTTTAAAACTAGAATTCTTAGGTTCGACCAAAGGGTATCTAAAGTCGTCCGTGCCCGACTGAACTGTTCATCATATTTTTTTTTTCTTAGTCTTTTGAAATTTGAGCAAAAAATTTAGATTTGAAAATATTGAAAATTTTGGCATCTTCTGGCCAACGCTAAGTTCACAAAAACATTTTAATTTTGTTTGGGAAATTTTTTAAATATATTCACAGAAATCCCATGTTTTTAAAGGAAATCGCTACAAATATATAGGAAGCATACTGATACAGCAAGTTAAGAAAAATATTTCTTTGATGAGATGGAAATTCCAGAGTTTGTCAAATTTATTTAAATGTTTTGACTTAATATTTACTTGGTGCAAACAATAAAAACTTTAGTTCATTGTAAATTATAATTTAAAATTTTACTCAAAACAATATTAAAATTTATCTTCTATTATTCCTTTAACTCCTTGAGGAGCATAAGGCATCTTAAATTAATAAACATTCTTTTTCAAAAAATTTAAGTTATGAGTGCACTGCTAATTGAAGACATATCTTGGATGTCGTTCAAAACAATGTAATATAATATAAAACGAATACGAATAATTTTTATTCGTTTTCGTTTTTGCGTGCTTCCAATTTGATTTGGTTTCACTTGCAATAAAGTTGTCAGATTCAAATCACATAAAAAATCCGTTTTGGTGAAACTGGAAGCGCCTAACATGTGGTTTCAAATATATCATATTTTAAGGAGCTGAAACAAAAACCAATAACTAAAAAAAGAAGGAAAATCAGTTTTATAAGTTAAGGTTTAGTTTTATTTTTCTTGAAGTTTGCTAATATGCCAATTTTCGGGTATGTAGAATAGTTTCTGTTTTTTTTGCTCTACTTTTTGGTTATATTTGTTGCTTGTATAGTAGAAAATTTTATTTTTGTTTAAATTCGCCGCATGCTAAAAACTTTAATTATTATTAAACAAGTTTAAAAAAAAAATATAAAAAATATGTATAAAATAATGCATATATTTTTTGTTTTAAACAACCATGTTTTTCCTATAACTGTTGTACTATACTTAAGCTTTTTAAATATTAAAACTAAGTTGACGGTGAGTACCATGTCTATATGTATGTTTAAACAAATTTATTTTTTTTTTTGAATGTCTTATAAGTCAACAAGTGAAGCATAAAGTTTGTTAAAATTAAAAGCACAGGTACAGATAAAAAAAAAATAAAGTACAGGCATATCTACGGATAATTTATATGTATTTGTCCAAATGAAAAAAAAAATATAAATCAATGTTGTTATTGACTTCATATATTGATGTTGTTCTTAAATTGATGTTGTTGTTGTTGATGTTGTTCTACTACTACTACTACTAATCTAAATCTCTATAATAACTATTACTACAGATACATTTGTGCAACATAACATAACATTTATTTCTATATATTGATTTTTATATTGATATTGATTGATGTTGTTCTATCGTACCATATCATACCCTACCATATATTCTATATATACATACATAATACCTATCCGATTTATGAGCAAGTCCATTGATGTTGTTGTTATTCAATCAAATTTATGTTCGTTTTTTTAATTTAAATGCTGCAACTTTTTTAAAAACATTTTTATTTTAACTCATTTCCTGTTGTTGTTTTTCTACCTATTACGATCCGCCATTTTTGATGTTGTAAAATGTTATTTCACATAAAGCTGCAGCTGTGCAACATTTGTTATCTCTTTTATTTCTTCTATGTGTCATCACAAATGGAAAAAAAAAACAAAAATCCAAAATTTTATTACAGGTTGCATATCCTTGCGGTGCCCTAAATATGCGACGCATGCGCTGGCAACAGCAGCAACAACAACAACAACAGCCATATGCTGTCTACATGCGCAGGGCTCTGAAGACGCGTCTACAAACGCAACAACAGCAGCAACTTCTTGGCCCAAATATGCACAGCAATTTGCATGAAATTTGTAAATCGCAAACAATTTGCTAACAAAAATTGCCTGCAACTGCGGCAGCAGAGTCAACAGCAACAACAGCAACTACGTCAACATTTGCAACAAAAAGTAGTTATGTGCCTCTTAACAGATCATCAGCAACAACAACAACAACAACAACATCGACAGCTACAACAACAACAACAACTACAACAAGCAATTGGCCGCTGCTGCAGTTGCATAAATTGCAACATTTGCAACAACTGCAACAATTGCAACCATTGCAACAATTGCCGTGCCAAACGCAAATTAGTCAAAACAAATTGGTAGGTGGCATTCAATAATACCACACATAAATATTTTATACACTTTATAAGTATATACGAGTATATGTTTCATGGTTATACCTATAAATTCCCATATGCTTCGAAAATTTGGTCAATGTCCGTTTATCGTTTTTATTGCCAAATAAGCTACAACAGCTAGCACATAACCTCATATCAAGAAATTACATACATATTATTTAAAACATGTGAGACATTGGAACATAATGACTATAATATACACAGCACTTTCCTATATTTCCACTATGCACAATGGGCTAAATCCATAAAATTTCCCAAAAAAAAAAGACGAGAGCTGATTCTATTATGAATCAGGCCTACATTTGCAGCCCATATAGGGCTACATTGCGTATACGTATTTATATTTTTAAAGTCTCATAATTTTTAATTGCGCTCTCAATATTCAAATTTTTGTTTTCTGATTTTGATATAACTACAGAACAGCTTAAAAATATTGATGACTAATATTAAAATACAGATGGCGTAGTAATACGAAAGAGATAAAAAGTTTTGCGCGATTTTTAAATTTAAGAAAAAAGTTACAAAATATACCAACTTCGTAGACGGACTTTTCAAAATGTCAAAGTATTGCGTAGATAATTTCACTCCCATTCGAGAAATGTCACCGCCAAAATTGAAAGTTGGAAATGGTGTTTGGTGTTTTTCGAATAATTTGCTAATATCTAACATATATAATATAACACGTAGGTTTTTTCGAAAAGTTAACCCGTATATTTTGTTAAAGTAATTGAAATTTTTTACAAAATGAGTCCACCTTGACTTTTCTACAATTAATAGTTTTCCAGCAACCGAACAAAAAACTTGCTCGTAAGCGCCACTTTGTACTACGCTGACAACGTGCGCGAAACCAAACAAGCAGCCGGCTGAATTATAATAATTACACAGGCCAACATGGTTTAGTTGTTGGAAAGCAAAGGGTCATTTCCGAAGTAATTTGCTGCGTAGAATCCGAATCCGGCCCATCACGTCAGGATTTTGAGATATTTGAGGTTATGTACCCGTAAAACGGTCTTTTTTCCTACTTTTGAGGTTATGTACAGTTACATCATTTAGTACGACTCTTACCCTTTAATTTAAAAGTTCAAGCGATCATTTATTTTATTTATTTCTTCGCAAAGTTATGGCTATTCAAAGTTACGAAGTATATCCCTCGACGTCATTAGCATTTCACATGTCAACGAATTCCGGGATCATGTCAGTTGTTGGAAAGCTATGGTTAATTTCCGAAGTAATTTGCTGTGTAGAATCCGAATTCGGGGTTAGAATTGACACATCCCGTCAGGATTTTGAGATATTTGAGGTTATGTACCCTAAAAACGGCATTTTTTGTTCCATCTCCAAGTTTTCCATCAGATTCATTCAAGATAGCTCAAAAACTTTCAGTCGACGATCGTCCAAAACCATTTTGAGGATTTTTTTTCAACGTTTCTGGAGTGGACACTTCTTTTAAACTCTGCCACGCCATATTTTACACCATTAAGCGAAGGCAGTTTTCTCTTGAGTAAAATCCAGCACAACTCATGGTTTGCCACGTCTCCTTCTGCGAATTATTTACATTGCATAAATATTTTAATCATTTGACCACATGGGTCAGTAAAGATAAAAGTCCTTTACTTTAAAGTTGTTTCTATCAAGCAGACATGTTGTCCTCTTTATCCTTAGATATGGCCAGCGTAGTTTGATTCTCTTCTAACTGGTCCAGAGTTTCTAAAATCTGAACTGTGTTCGAAAGCTTCCCGTGCTATGAAACGCACTTCAATGAATCAATCGGCTTAAAATTAAATATTGTCTTGGCGAACGCCACATTAATATTAATCTACAGCTTTGTTTTGGAGATTCTGCAAATTAATTTTTTTTTAATTGAATTTTGTGGGTTAAATCTTCAATATTGTTGACTATGTAAAATATTTAGTAAACATTATGCGCTTCGATTAAAAATGGATAGTATGAAAATCACCTGAACTATTTTTTTACATAAATATATTCCTCTACATAATACAGCCTCAAAACGTAAAATCTTTTGTATTTTGTGCTACTCTGTACTCATATAGTGAGCCCGGATTAAATTCAATAATATGTATATACAATGCTAAAGTTTAAAAAGGATCTCCTCTTGAAAGAAGTAAACTCTTTAATTGTTAATTTTTATATATTCAACCATGTTACGCATACGCCATGCTGTACCCACACAAATGCGAGTAAACTGAACATATTTGTG
The DNA here is from genome assembly GCA_949987675.1 of Chymomyza fuscimana. Classification (NCBI taxonomy): domain Eukaryota; kingdom Metazoa; phylum Arthropoda; class Insecta; order Diptera; family Drosophilidae; genus Chymomyza; species Chymomyza fuscimana. Next base: position 38,856,037 of record OX465089.1, read on the forward strand.
TCTCTACCTATTAAAGCTCAATTTTATATTAAATGCATATGGCAATGCGCTTGATAGCAACACGGCTCACTTAGTAGACATCATTTTTATGCCAAACGTGGTGCAAACATTTAATGGATTCCATATACTGTCGTACCTACAGTCAAGCCCGACCAAACAACTGAGAAACGCTTCATCATGATTGTCGGCATCCTCTTGCTGTACGTCATCATTTCCATCAGTTTGAATAGCTTTTCAAATGCCAAATTTATGCAAATTTTGGCAGCGGCACGGCATTTTGCACATGAATATTTGTGAGCAGGCGGCTCGTCACGGACTACCTGTATCCCCACCTGGATACACCCTTGTGGCAGTCTAAATGTGCAGCTGAGGTGCTTCTTGGAACATATGCGAAATTGTGCCTTCTGTCGAGTTTTTGAATTTTTCCGTTTGCCAAGCGTTGCATAAGTGTGTGTATGTCGTTGTATACGAAAACACATATGTGTATAAATATATATGTACTTATATATGCATTCACGTTCTTTTTGTATTGCCTTCAATCATCAATCAATTTTTTCAGCACGTCTGAAATTTTGCCTGAGCTGCACAGTCTACTTGCAATTATTTTTGCATACTTTAAGGCTCTCTGCAATTCACGTAGAGCCAAAACGTTGCAGTTTGCTTTACGAATTTGCCTGAACCATAAGTTTTGGAATCCCAACACACACACATATACACAAACTTAACCACACTCGGAGTCGCCCCCAAATGGCATAATTCATGTTGCAAGTTGTTGGTGCACGTTTAAATGTGCATCACGTAAATGTCAAACAAGACATCGGCATCACTGCTGTCAACGTTCATGTGATTTGTAGTGGTCTCCAGAGATGAGTACGTGTCTTTGGTGCACGAAGCTATAAATCACGAGCACGAGAAAGCAAATGCTTTAAGTTTTCGACCTTAAGTTTAGATTTTTTTAAAATTTTGGTGCAGTACTTTGGAGTTCTAAAAAACATCCGATGATAACACTAGTTTACAAATTTAAGGGTCATCGAGTGAACCTTCGTAAAAAAGTGTTCTTTAGGGTAATTTTGGGCCGAAAAGCACGAAAATTGCATTCATTTTTTTTCTTAAGAACCGTTTTCGATATTTTTTCGAAAAACATGTTTTTGGTCACTTTTTCTGTTATTCGGCAATATCTCGTAAGCAAAATTTTGTATCGAAATGATGATTTATAATGTAACCTCTAAATCGAAAAAATAAAATAGACTTTTCCCTGTGCCATAATGAGGGATCTACCTCTAACTAACCACATCTTCAACTCTTACCATCTCCAAAACATAGGCGTTCAGACAGAATGACATACGAACTGATTAACAGACAAACAGCCGAACGGACATAGCTAGATATATTTCTTTTCCTCATGCCCATATTGGATGTAGCTGTGTTAGATAAATTGTTTAATTTTAATATACCGTTTACTTTTAGTATATAATATGTAATAAAAATACAAATTGTAAAAATCCTCCAACGTGCTCCATCCTTAATAATATTTTATGTTGTGGGTACCAAGACTTATGCACAACGCTTTTAAACATCACCCGGAATCGTCTAGCCAGAAAATTTATGCTCAATGCTTTCTTTCTTAAATAAATACTGAAGTTATTTACCTTATTCGTTGGTTTTTTTAAGTTCTTAAGAAGAATTGTAAAACTAAAATAATAATCGCAGCTAAACAAGGTTTGCTCATCTCTAGATGCCGCACACCTAACCAAGTACGTGAGTGCCTCGTGTGCCGCAAATGTCGCCAACTGAGAACCGCTTAAATGTCTCCGGTACTGGACATCATCGTTCAAAACGTATCCTGACTTGTCCAGTCAGTACACAAATGTCAAGAGGTTCAGGTAGTTTGTAGCTCGTTTGCACTGTAAGGCTTAAACACATTCTTTCAATGGTTTTTATACCCTCTACATTACAGGGTATCCCAAAGTCATCCGGGCCCGACTTTAACGTACGCCATCATTTTTTTCATTGCAAGAATTTAACTTGACCACAAAACGAAATGCAAGGATAATTACACCTTTGCTACAACTACAGTCTGTCATAGCTCTCCTTGTGCTTGTCGTTCTTCCTGCTGGAAGGTGTTGACTTGAAATTAAAATTAATTGAGAATTCCGTGTGCTTACCAAAATCGAGTGTGTTGCCAAGCGACTGTCCTCCAACTCTTACAACAACCCCTTCCCAACAACATTCATTCACACTCACGTGCAAAACTTTGCCGCTGATCCTGTATGGGATTCTATGTGTAGTCTATATGAGGTAAATGTGTATGTACCTTGAACTTTGTCATCGTGGTAAAAATCATGTCCAGTTCAAAGCACGCGCTAACTGCTTTTGGTAATAAGCTTAATTACGCCTAAATTGGTTTACGTGACTACATTAGCGTTGGTGTCTGACCCCTGGTCAAAAAGTTGCATCAACTCGTTAGTGAGTGCATTGTCAGTGGATGAAGTGTTGTTGCCGTCTACTTGATGCTAAAATAAATAGTGTGTGAATGTCTTAGCGAAGGGGTACGTAAAATTTAAGATCGTCTCAGTGTAATTGGAACTACCCACAAATGTATTGTACTATTTATACCATGTACCATACGAATTAGATTAGACAGCAGAAAGCATAAACAGAACATATGCATTCTGTGAAATAATGATTTGCATCGACTTGGGTATTGGTTCGGCCGTCTATGAACAACTAGAACTCCAAAAAATACAGGGTGGGCAACAGCGGTGAAAGATATCAAATTCATTTTATCGTTGTTGGGAAATTACATTTCTGTCATTATTAATGGAATATTAATTACTTCCGTCTTGGCCTCACTGGTAGTATTTCGTGGCCAAAATCCCAATTATTGATAAGCATTTCCGACCAAACATCATATACGGCATTGTCTATTTTGGCCGGCATCCATTCTTCTACGGATGGAGGCTCTTACTCCTAGAGACAAAAGAGTCCGGTTGACTCTCTCAGCAGATCAGCGCCGAATCGAAAAATTTAGATGAACTTCGATACTGGCCGCTACGTTTCCTTCGATTCGCAGCAATCTCCCTCTGGTTGGTGGCTTCAGATTAAAAAGAGTGTTCCCATTGGTGACTTTGACCGCTTCTGAAACGTGGCAATTGCAAAATTTATCATTCCAAACTTTACCAGGATCATTACTGAAAAGCTGCTAAAGTTTATCGGATTCAGATGATATCGACCACCCTGTACCATCCAAAAAACGAATGAAATCTTTAAATGATTTATGCAATTATGCATTAATTTGAGTCTATCTGTCTTAGTTAATGCACTATAGTCCTAATCTCTCATGTGAGCCTAAGAAAAAAAGCATATTGACTTTTCATTGATACAAAACCCCATTACGCCAACCCTCGCCAACCCTTTTTTTATCCATGTTTGAATTCTTTTTATTTAATTTTTAGTAAAAAAAGTCTTCGAAGAATTTTACTTGACAATGCTGAAAAAGCGTTTAACGTCTGACTGTGTTTTTCCGCTTTTTAATACATAGGTAAAACAATTTAATTATTATTCGTATGCAAAAAATATATATAATTCCCAGACAAGGTAAACAGATTGCAGCTTACTGCTTGGCCATAGAATACCGGGCTATATAATCGCTTATACATATATGCATGTATATCGTATAGTCCTGGATCTGGATGACTGGCAAGTGCTGGCGACAATTGCAATTAATTGCATATTTTAAGCGTTTCGAGATTAAAACCGCAGACAACATACAACAACAATTTCAAAAATAACAACAACAAAGGCAACATTTAATACTATAATAAAATGCAAACAAACGCAAAAAAAAAAAAAAACAACCATAGAGAAGAAATTAATTGCTCTTTATGATAAAAATTAACAATTATGACAATAAAAATTTAAAAATCCTATTGTGACAAATAAAATTATGCATATGAGAGAAAATGAACAGAGACCAGAGACAATTGCATATATTCGTAGAGAAGTTTTTGTATCATTATTTATTGCCTTATAAGTGCGTCTATCAATAATCAGATAATGGATCGGAGATGACTAATTAGCAAATAAAATTAAGTCCTATAGTTATTATGCACAAAAAAATATATATGGTCTTAATTCCGAATAAATACAAATGAAAATCAATGTACACTGTTATGCAATTTTTCTTTACCACAAAAGGTAATGAACTTGCTTTGATAGATTGAGAATTTTTGGCGTACACCAGGAAAATGATTAATGGTAACAGGAAGTATCGAGTGTGTTTAGATACGACGACATACTTTCTTTGCTTTCACATGAATCTGCGTTCGGAATTTGAATGGTTTTTCAAGGACATTTATGCTTTCAAAACAATACTAAGCTTCATATAAAAAAATTGATCCAAAATACAGCCTTACGTTTGATTGTGTGTTTATAAACAGAAGAGTGTTGCCTTTTGACTGTATTGTAAAATACGAACAGTCGATCTGTTTTTCCGCTACAATGAGCTAATTTACAGAAACTTCATTTTGGTACGTACGTTTGAGATACGAACAAAATATTCATTCCATGAATTTTTTAAAAATATGAACAGCTGTTCTCCTTTGCTGCCAGATTTGAAAGAACCGTTATGAAACATTAGCTACAAAGTGATTTATTATTTAGTGTGAGTTGAATAACTTTCGTAAGTTTGTTTCCTAGTATGTTCTAAAGCAGTACGCAGGGATCTGAACAAAATAGTTAAAACAGTGTGATCCATGATTTTGTGGAATTATATAAAAAACTTTTTCGTTTTGCAGCCAGCAACTAAATTTTGAAAGCGAAAAGTCGTGGTGAAACACTTATTCCAAATCGGATTATTATTTATTATTTGTTGTGAGCCGACTAGAAAATCAAAGCAAAGTGTTAAAATTATTTGTCCTCATTTCATAATTTTCAAAGAAAACTGCATGACTCTGTACCATGCCCTCAAGCTGAGACTTTGCCACGAAATGTAAATATGTAGCTATCTGTGGAAACTTCCAATCTCTGCTTCATGTATTCAAACAGATTTAACTCTTTTTCCAGTCTAATAGGCCTACAAACTAGGCCTACCAAGTGGCACTAAACAACCAACACGACCAGTTTGTAAGACTTCTTTGGATATAATTTTGAAGCCTTTAGATTTGATGGTCTCTGTAATCTATATTTAGTGGTATGATATGCATCTTCTGCCTGTTATATACATAACACATATTCAAAATTGACTCAACAGTGCGCAGCTGTCTTGAAGAGTCAATAGGTTTAATGAAAATGTAACTAAAATCGCCTTTCGGGGTACATAGAGCACAGGATAAAGACCGATTTTAAGTAAACTTAAACTTATCTAATTGTCATTATTACAATGTATCAAATACTATGGTCACCAAACGAGGGGCCATCACCAAAATGAGCTTAGTTTCCTTAAAAAAGGTTTTTCAGTTTTCTGTTGTTTTATTTTGCAGTGAACTTGCGTAAACTGTGTAAAGTCTTATTTTCACATTTAAGTTAAACTAAAAAAAATTTTCGTCTTATTTTAATCATTTTCTTTTTAATTTTCAAAGCTATCTTTCATTGAAAAAAATTCAAATATCCTTATTTGTTTACGAGTTATGTCTTGACAAAGAAAAGTTTACCTACACTATCTTGATCAAAAATTTACCGGAATCATCACAGCGTGGCCCTCTCAGGCACCCGATTTGATGTCTCTTTGTTTTCTTAAATTGCCACATCTGTCATTGATATTTTATTCGCGTGCCAGCGCTTGATCCAATCCTCAAAACATTTTCTATAATCGGTTTGCAGTATTGCCATCAGAGCCATCTTTGATTTTTCCATGACCTCATCTCAGGTGCTGTAACGCGTTCCACGGAGTATATTCAGTTACTCGATAAGTAATCAGATTATTGGAAAAAAAAGTTTACGTATAAAATATTGACTATCCTCTATCATAAGTGTTAAAATCTTCAAAATCGAAGAGATCCCCATAAAAAGTTTGACATTACAATTATTTTTATTTTACATTTTTCATAACCAACTAGCTAAAAAGAGCTATAGTTCCCATCCATACTTTTTTTTTTTCAATTTTAGATATATTTGGCTGACCAAAAATAGGAAATATTTTGATTCTATTTATGAGATATGTAATATCAGCATGTGCTGAGCTCCGTCCATATTGAGCATATCTTTCGCTTATGACCACTCCTAATCCCAATCTTGTCAACAACAACTCACTACTTTAAGTTTTGATTCATGTGCAGCACGTACTTGGTATGGGTTTAAACTATATGTGTGTTTGCGAAAGTCATGTGATTTTCCCAAACTTAGTCTTAGAGCCAGATACTGCCAAAATGGAAAGAGAAGTGGATGTGGCAGTATTCAGTGTCACTGCTTATTTTTGTTGCCCAAGTTTGTCCAGGCTGTCCAATCTTCCCGCGCTTAGTTGTTTAGCCTTGCAACATGCAACAACAACAAAAACAAGGAGATGTCAAGCTGCATGTTTTGCACGTTCTCTGCGTACGGCTAGCTGCTTATCAAGAATGCTAAACAAGTATACGACCCATAGGCGACGTTGGTGGGTGACTCAGTTGTGCATAAAAAAAACTATTTGAATTTGTGGGGCTGCCACAGGAGCCCACTGGGTTAGACAGTTCAGTCCATCAGTACATTGGACGTTCAAAATTTTAGTATTTTTAAATTTTTGAATTTTTTGTATTAAGCCAAAAAAATACGAAAATAAAACAAAATACTACGCAAAATCATACAAAATTTGAATATTTAGCTGTTTCTAAATAAGTCTTTTTAAAATGTTGAATATGAACTTTTTAAAAATTTGTATTTTATTTAAAAGTTAAAGTTTTAGTCAGGTTAAATATTTGGCGACCTATTTAATAAAAATTCAATAAATGCTTTTGCATTGTCCAATTGTCCAATTTATATTTTGCGAACTGTTACATATAAATTTACTTAGCTTTATTTATCAGAGGATTTCTGGAGTAACAAAGTTCCTTCCATTTATTCCTTTTTAAGGGAAATAATATAAATTCCAATTAATATTTAAAAAAGAATATTTATTTACTAAAAATTATATATAAAACTTGAATTTAAAAAAAGTATATAAAAAATTTAAATATTGTACAAATTATTTACAAGAAATATTATTAATATTATAAAACAAAATATTACTCTACTTACTTTCTATAAGCTGTTTATCGAGCAGGATGTTCAATCGATTGTATCTTGTGTAGGGTTGTCGTATAAATTTCGGTACGATCGTACGGCAAATCAAAACGTTTTAGTTTTTCGATAAGCAACCGAAGTAAAGTTCTACATATATTCCGATTATCTCCGAAATTTACGACTATAGCAATGTTTGGTATTCTTTTTATGTCCTGTTACTCCTAGTGGAGCATAGGGCCATATGTTTGGTATTAATCGGTTTTTATTTTACACATTTTATCGAAAACAAACTATATTGCATCTTTAAAATTATAGAAACTAGAGGGCTTGAAAATGGGAGGTGAAGAGGCGCAGCAAAGAAAAAAAATGTAATCTGATCTGATTACAAATATGAGTAATCTCTAAAATCTATGCATTCATACAGATAGACAGGCAGACGGAAGGACATTTCTGGACACATTTTTTTCCTCCAGATGACTATATTATAGGTGACTTTGGGGCTCCTTTGTCTGCTTTTCCAATTCAAATACAAAATGTTCCACCAGAAGCCATTTTGTAAATCGCAATCTAATACACTTTATTGCAGAAACAACTTATGCGTGCGTTATGCGAGTGTTCACTGTACTCGAGCAGTGTAATTTCGGTTTATTCTCGTTTTTGCTTTTGTTCCAACATACTCATTGATATTTTGTGCAAGCGTAGCGTAAATTCAATTTAATTTTGTGTAAATTGGCTGCAAATGCAATTTTCGCATCTTCTCTGTTGATGCATTCCCTCAGTTCTTGGGTTTTAGATTTTGAGTGCGTCTGAGCATGAATGTTCACGTCTCTGTGCGCACTGTAAACTTTAAACTTAACCGAATTGAAACCGCTTTTCACTTACTGAATTACCAACCTAATAACTTGCTGCATATTTAATGCTACTGCCTGAGGCACGCAACTCTTGCGTCTAAATAAGTTGGTAATTTGCAGCCTAGGGCGTTTCTTCAGTTCCACGCACACACCTGTTTTTAATTATATAGTAGTGTAGTATGTAGGAGCTAGTAACTAACATTGTGTACATAAATTTATGGCTTATAGAGCTTTTGACAAAACTTGTATATAAGTGTGCATATTTAATGAACTTTTTATGCGATTTGGGGGTGTTGCACCTTGTTGCAACTATGTAGCCTTGCAACTAGTTCTATCCTTGCCATTTTGGCGTTTAAAACTTTGGCCTTTGCACACATAAATCACATGACGCTCTGCGCAGTTTGCCGCCATTATTTAAGCCAACGCGCTAGTTGTAAATATACGCGAAACTTTATGGCTGTAAAAACTGAAACGATTTAAAGTTTTTCCTTTTTTTTCCTTTCACATTTTATAGGTGAGTTCTGGCTCGTTGTAGTCGAAGCCCCAGTTGACGTCGGCGTCATCATAGTCGTTGACACCGAAGTCGTCGTAAACCCTGCAGTGCGTTTTATTAACCCCTGGTGATCGATTGCGTCGGCATTGCGTGTGACCAGGGCGACAGTAAAAGTTACTTTTGGACGCAAGTTTTTTAGCTAAAACTTAGCAAATGGATGTTATAAAAATAGGTTTATAAACTAGGGGCTCCGTCCACTGTTTGCTTCACTCGCCAATCACCGTGCCATCGTATTTATTCATTTGGTGATATTCATACCATTAAATACTCTATACTTTCTTAAAGGTCTGCGTCAGGTTTTATGGAATCTTTACAAAATAAAAAGTATCGTATACTGGAGACTATAGCCTCTTCAAAAAAACAGTTTCAAAAATAGCTTCTCTGTTTTGTAGTTTGAACATTTTCCCCATATCTTTTGAAATTTTTATACAATAATAAAAAAATCGTATTATCTATTCCTAGCAATGAATGCGACAAATTTTGACAACGATCTATTGATCTATTAAACACGGGGTATTAACAATAAGCTGACTTACATAAGAACTGCATATGTGCCTTTAGGTACTTTATAATGGTTATACAATAATGGTTTATTTTGTACAGAGGCACTAAATTTCAACTTTGTGTTCCCCAAAAAATTTTTTAAATGATAATTTTGTCATGCAATGGTTTTGATAAATAATTTGCATGTTTCTGTTTTTTTTCGCATATTTGGTATGTTGGCTATACTTTTGAGTAATGATACCGACAATATTGGTATGAAAAAGTTGATTCATCATCCATTCTTCTGCAAAAATTGAATAAAGTCATTAGATCTTTACAAAATAAATCTGATTGTTTGCGAGGGGAACAAGAATTTTGTTAAAATGCAAGAGATATCAAGATCAACCCCCTTCGTCGTTTTGACGAACTGCACTGCGGATGAAAATAAATAAAAATTTTGTATCCGCTCAAGCCAACAACAAATTTAAAGATTGAGAATGCATAAGCAAAAGAGAAAATTAAAAAAGAGAGATTTTCGTCGATTCGACGAACATAATGCGACATTGTCTAATAGCTATCAAGAGGACGAATTTAAGTAAATAGACACTTATGGAATATTTTCGGTTTTTTTGTGTCAACTTGAAAGTTTCAACTGCTTTTCTTTTAACGGTTGAATAAGCCAAACTATTATAGCCGTTTGGAATTCTGATTAAATTAATTGTGAAATTATGCGTATATATTTAGCTGGATTAGGGCCCATATATGTATATGTTACCTACCACATCTTAACAAACCTCAATTCATCAGATTTCCTTGCTATGCATCCAACCGTTGCTAACCAAGCGCCACTTTGCCTAGTAAACACCGTAAGCTATTTACATATGGCCAACATTTCGTCTTAAGACTCTTAAGGAGCATGGGTTGGCTAATGATAGCAGTCAATAGCCAAAGGCAGTGGAGCAGTCAGTCTACCAAATTCAATGAAAGGGCGAAGAAGCGTTGCACCCAAATTCAAACCAATTCTTAGTTCTTTGCAACGTCGTAAGACTCATTCGCCTCCTAATCATCGTCATCCTCATCCTCATCCTCATCCTCATCCTCATCGTCATCGTCGACGTCATCTTGTGCTCTTAGCTGCTCTAAATTATGCAGAGTTCAATCAACTTGCGCTGATTGGAGCGCCACAAAGCGGCGAGTGTCAAGTGGTTGGGAATCGGGTGCGGGAACTGGGCTTATGTCTGGTGGGTTTTGTGGCTAATAAATCAAACCCAATGACTTGAATGCCGACCAAGTATGTGGGCTTCTGGATGCACGTGTGGGCGTGGAAATAGCATGTGTGTGCTGGGGTTATTAAAAGTGTTTCTATACGGTTTGGTTAGCGTTCGCCAGCTTAAGGTCTTGCAACAAATTGATTGAAATTTTACTAAATCGGCTTTAAGAAAATCCCGGAGCTTTAGGTTTAAACTTCAGCAGCTCGACGTTTAGGGATCCCGTCAGCATTCTCATCGGTATCATATTTATGCTTGGCTGCCAACAAACAATTGAAAACAATACAAAATACTAAGTAATTCTGGTTGCTTTTTTGTTTTCCCATTTATTGCAGTTGTTCTCTGCCTATTGCCAAGCAGTTTCCACAACTTCTCCACACTGGAAACCACATGGAATCGCTGCCTTGGAAGGATAATTTTATGCCCCCAAAGCTGCTCGATATTTTCTTATGCATTGCAACTTGGCCTTGTGCCAGAAATTCTTACTTCTATTGTCGTTTACTTTGGTTGTTTGTTTTTTGTTCTGTTTATTGCTTCATATTATTTTGTTATCGCTTTTGGGGTTCTTTTATTCTAGGTATAGTTTTGGTTTAGGCCGTTATGCATATTTGCGATAACTGCCTAGTGCGTTCCACCACTCCTTAGTTATTTTGGAGATACTGTGTTCATGTCTACGAAAATGCGTTTTATTTGTTGTTAATTGATTATTTTGGGATGAGGTACATGTATACATAAAATATTTATTTTATACCATTAAGTCTGAAACATTTTCCTATGTATGATGCAAAGTTCTTTTCAAACTCTGTCAAAAGTTAGCTCATCATTTTTGAGTTTATTATGATAAGTTTCGGTAAATAAAATAAAGGAATAAAATCTATCAAAGCTAGATACCAGGACATATGACGTGGGAACGAAGTAGTTTGATAAGCTAAAGGGACCCGAAGCCTTTTGTGCCTTTGGTAGAGGTAGCCCCAAACAAATGATTTTGAAAAAATCTATCAATTGGGCAATTGTTTTCTAAGCATACGGAAGGGTTTCTTAAGTATGAATATAGAGTCAGAAAACAAGTTTGCAAGATTAAGAGCAATCCGATCAACATATGTATACTTACTATGTGTGACGCTCTTGACAGATTAAGTATAATCTTTCTTTGGCGGAAATACCAAACACCATAATAAAATATATTTTTGAGGAATTGTGTAAGCTGAGAAGCTCTAGGGCAAGAAGCGAGCACAATACATCCTTAGGGATTGCTTAACAGCATTATTAGTGTTGATAGTCAGATATTTTGTTTGTTGCCGTATCAACCTCAACGGTTCAAATCTTTCAAACCGCTTTTATTTTGTATACTTTGTACTTGATGCAAATAGGATATATCAAGTCAAACAAGTATGCGACACCTAAAAGGAAAACTTTATACCAAAATTATCGAATCCACAAAAGACATCGATTAAGCCATTTTCGTCTTTTTGTCTATTCGCCGTATTTCCATCTGTGCATATTACAGGTTTCTTGATGACCAAAAGAGTTGGTAACTTAAAATTTTAAAACAATGTGTGTCCATGGTCTAGTTTTTCTCCTTCATTCAGATTATTGATATAGGAACTACGTTTCAACAACGTTTTACTCCTGCATTTTTCATCAACAATATTGAGTCTTGCAGCAGGCTTTCCTTTTTGGAAAACCCATCTGAGTGTGCGATTTTAATTAAAATCGTTTGGGAACTTCGCGAATACAGGAAAACATTTAAAGGCCCCACTAAAAATAACCTCGGTATGGTATGTAGGCGCATGTAGGCTATGGGGATACCGTCCTTTTCTCTGTTTATCCCCAACACTTTTCCAATCGAAAGTGATAAATCGGCACCGACTTTCACACAGAGAGCGGAGCGCCCTACTTTACTGTAGAGCCATCCACGGCGGCCAATTGGGCGATATTATTTTTCACTCATGAGCAGTTTCAAACTTGCATTTGGTATATACATTTGCCCAATTTTGTTGAAAAATATAAGAATAAAATGGAACTAACAAACAAACCAACAGATGGCCCACTCTATATAAGCTGTTGGAATCCCATATTTTTTCTTTTGAGCAAGAAATGCTACAAAATCACAAATCTAACTCAAAGCCCCATTATTTTTTTTTATAAATTTTTTATATTAATGTTTTCTATAATGCATAGCACATAATCTGACTAATCTATAATTACTTTATTTCCTTTCAGGTAAGCTGATCTAAACATATCATTATAGTACTAAATTGTAACTTTAAGGTTGACTGTAAACAACTCATAATAATTAAAAATTTAAAAATGTAAGTAAAATTATACGTTTTATAAAGGAAAAAAAAAGATTTCAAAAAATTAATAGTTTACATATAATAATTTTGCTTAAGGCTAGCTACCAGAAATGAAATTTGTTAACGTTTATTACCAAATTTTGAAGCCTTTATCTATGTGAATAATATTCGTAGTCCCAAACTTTCTGAAATTCGTTTTCACTTCATGTATTCTGAAACATTCATTTGATTTAACCTAACTTTGTGATCTGTATTAAATTTAAGAGATAAAGAGATTAGGTTTTTAGCTTTTCCTACTTAGATAGTAATAACATTTTTTAGGCTTAGGTTTCTATAAAACCTGTTTGTTCTATAAAAAACAAAAGATTTTAAGCAAAAACCCCTACATTTTATTTATTTATATAATTATAAAGTAGAAGTTAATTCTAAGTTATAAAAGGTTTGTAGCCAGAGCAACGTAGGCCTTCAGGCTGCTCCCTTCATTTTATAATGGTATTTTTGCAGGGAAACTATTTTTATTTAAAAGAATTTATTGAAAAAATCTTCATGAACAAAATCACATTAATTTTTTATTTTTTTTTTTGTCAAATAAAAAAATACATATTATCAGCATGATAAAGTTTATGACCAATTTTTTCATTTTGTTATCCGAATGCTAATCTCCCAGACCACTCGTTAAGAGGTATCCAAACTTTTTAACATAATATTTTTTTTTATTTCAAATTTTGTGCCTAAGAACTGAAAGAATATTTTAAAAAGCTATTTATTACTCGTTTCCAACAATTCTCTTATGAAGTACCCTTTGTGCTGCGATGGTTCCCATGCTGAATAAACCACTTTGTTCAAGTCTTCTGTTTCATAACAAAATCCTTAAATATTTTATCTCAAATATTGTACTTCATATATTTGTTGTATTGTTCAAGTCGTGTCTGTAGCATTTAAGGGGGCGCATGTAGGCAATGTCTGGCGCCACGAACCCCACGAACCGCAAGTCCTGACTCTTATTGTGTGTGTGTGTGTTTGAGTGAGTCACCGCCCCAGAGAACACGCAATAAATCAATCAATATCTCTGCCTAAAATATATAGACTGTCTGCAATGGCGTCGAGGACTTTGACTTCAGGCCGAATGCCTAACGTATGCATGCTCCATACTGTTATTTGGATTGTAATTTCTGTTAAAGGCTTTTGTGACGGTTATTCGTTTTTTTTTTTTAGGTTTTTATTAACCTTGAAAAACATGTGTGCTATAAGCTGCTGCAATTGTCTTTTATTTACCACAATGGGCCGTATATTTGATTCGTAGTCAATTTCTAACATCTCTTCCTTTATCATGGAATCCTGTAAGCCTTGCACTTTCTGTTTGTCTCTGTCAAATCTTTGTCGTTCGTTTTCTTCTCTTTGTCATCTCACTTTGAACTACAACTTGAAAGTGCTCAGACAGGATATTGCGTGTGAGCTCAGCTTCTAGGCTTTGGACATGACCCTAACATATTAGATGTCGAGTGTAATGAATTTTCCTTTTTTCGATTTGTGTATGTCAATATTTGCAGACAAAATATTGCCCAGAAAGAAAAAATTTATAGTCTTGAAAGTTACTGTAAAATCCGAAAGACTTGTGTTGGGCTTTCATTTTTTCAGTAACATTGTATTTTTAAAGAATTATTGAATCTTATGGGTATCTTGATCTCGTCGATTTATTTGGTTTTAGATTATCGATTTATCGAAAACTGCAGATAGACTTTTTTGAAATGAAAAAAAAATCCTTTGAGTTTTTGTTGTGTTTTTTTTTTTGTATTTAAAACTTTTTATCTATTTTAAAATGTACATGTATGGGTCATTCTCTGCAAACCAGCCACCCCCACCTCTCACTTCAATTTTTAAGATAAGTCAACGTTTTTGGGCTTAAAATTTTCGTCATCTCGTTTACTTTTTTAAGCCCATTGGTGATTTGTGATATTTCAAAATGGCGGAGCTACAATGGCCACAATCGCCAAACCAAAGCAGCTCCATAATTTAATCACTATTTTTAGTCTTATTCTCAGAACACATTATATGCTATTCAGACACTTTTGTGGTTGCTGATTATAAGTACCTTATTAGTTTTTCAAAATTTCAAAATCGTGTACCTAAGATGGCCACCGATAACCTAAAAAATCATTGTCTGAATAGAATATAAAAGGGGTTGTAATAATGTTTTTCTAAGAATAAGATTAAAAAAATAGTGATTATGAATATGTAGTTACTTTGCTTTGGGGGCCATTGAAATATCAAACGAAGCTTCTAAGCTCCGCCACGTAGGCGAGAATAAAAGTTAACACAAGGAGAACGGTTTGAGACAGAAAATGAAAAGTGCGCATTTGAGTAGAGGAATAGGTTAGGGAGAAGCGGTAAAGGTTAGGTTACATACAGCTGCGAGAATTATTAAGCTAAGCAAACAAGACAGCAAAGTTAAAAGAATAAAAATTATAACGTGAAGTGAAACAGCAATTTATTGAGAGAAAGTAAAAATATATTTAAAAATCGTGTGTAAGACACGCGAGAGCAACGGAGTGTGTGTCGTAGCGACGTGTGTGTGTTAGCGCATTTCGCTATTCTCCTCTTTCCTGCCACGTACGTATAAACAACCGAGTAGGCCTCGCCTCTCTGGTGTTATATGTATATACGCTGGCCTTGTTGTAGGTACGGGTGAGCTTCGCCCGCAACCACAACTACACACACACCGGTTACACTATTTGAGAAGTAAACGTGGTATGTATGCATGTAAATGCGGCTAGGACAGTTTCTAGGCCCCCTACGCTGCCCAGGTCTCAGCGAATCAACAAATTATTTGTAAATCGGCCCTGGTGAAGGCTGAGTTATACCCCAGCACCAGAACTTCCTTACAGTACATATGTATATACATATGTATGCTTGAAATTAAATAAAAAAATCTGTAAATTAATGAAAATATTTATAATTGAATTTTATTTACTTAATGTCAAAAACTATTACAATATAATGTATAAATTAATAAATTTACATGTAATAGGAGTTTAATCGTTCATATGGACATGTTAAAACTATAATAATAATTTTAATAATTTTTTTTGCCCCATCAGCCTTTGCTTCTGCTGTTTCTCCTTTAGTTTTTTATTTAAAAATTGTGTCCTAAGTTGAACTCTTATTTTAAAATAATAATTTTTAATTTTTGCATCTAGATTTATGTCTTTGGCGCCTTCTAACATTTTGTCGACCAAATATGGTTCACAAGATATAGATTAGCCATTAAATGAAATGAAAACTTTTTCCAGTAGAATAATTAGTTTTGTGAAATTTCGTGAGGCTTTTGTCAGGCCACCCTGTGATATCTGGTCAACGTATGTAAATCCGTTGTCAACACTTTGGAAATTAAATAGCTATTGTTTTTTTGTTATGTAGCCAGCAAGATATTCCACCGCATCTTCGGTGAGCTGGTCTACATTAATGTCATTTGTATTTGCGACACTTAAGTCAGACGAGAAGACGAAAACCTTAAGCCCAAAAACGTTGATTTATCTTAAATACTGATGTGTAAGGAGGGGTAAGCTGGTTTGACAGAGAATGACACATATTTACTTTTTTTTTGTGAATGATGTGACTTTAAATTTAAATACGAAACTTTTGTGTTCTTAACGTTTTTTTTTTTATATTTATACAATATTTTTTTTTTTATAATCTATTATTTATTTAAAAATATTTTCTTGCTTTTACCCGGAAATATAGTATTACTGATCCCATTTTATCTGCTCAAATCTGAAATGACACATAATATTACAACAATAATAATAATACATATAACAATATAAATTAAGGAGCTGTGGTTTATTTTTATAGCATCTTCTAAAAGTTATTTTCCGACAAACTTTTTAAAAACGTACCATAATCAAGCTTGTATATCCCTCTTATCGTATCATTCAATTTTATTTGGAAACTAGATGTATTGAGTTACAATATTAACATTCAACCTTCACTCTTTGAAAAAATCGCTTTTAAACAAAACAGTTTTGTTGTTACGACCTAAAAACTGCTAAACTCAAAAAAAAATAAAACAAAAAAGAACTCTTTTTCATGTAATAACTATAAAGAAGTACGCCTCAATTGTTCCTCCTACATCGAAGAAACATATGCATAATACATCACAATTGCAATCGTTTGATAGTATAATTGAGTTGACCATTTAATTGCATGTTATGTAAATTATTTCAACTAGTCTTTGCCCCCCACAAAAGCCCCTTTGATAGTTGTTCTTGTTTTTTTGCTTGGTTTTCTGGCTGTTTTCATGACCGCATATAATGATATGGTTCAGCCAAACGCATAATTGATTTAAAATGGGCCAGATGGTACCAGCTCTAGTTCGGATTGCATGACATTCCCCAGTGCAGGCATTTCAACGACCAGCCGCTTATCGAAAAGATAAACGAATTTGTGTCGACAATATTGCGTATGCGTAATATGCCATTTAATTTTTCTCGTAATTATGCAGTCAGAAAAACAAATATTCTTATGGTTGTCATTGAACAAAAAAAAAACACCACAATTTTAAGCGCTCGTTGAGTAAATGACACTGCATCACTTAACCCAAATATCAATGCCACAGAACTTGGCACTAGAAATTTTTACCAACCAAAGCTGACAAATGGCCTATTGGCAGCCACGCTTTCCGCTTTGGCAGCAGCTACAGCTTAACGTCTCTTCCCTCTAAAATTAAATGAACCCAAAATTGATGCTGTCTGGCAGGACAGCCAGAAAAAGTTAAGAACCATGCTAAATAGCAAAGCGTCCGCAGGCCTTATGGCCTGGACTGCCAGTGTGTCAGACTTTTCAGCAACTGCCTCGTTTTGTATGCTATATAAATTTTAATTTCCCATTGGCTGACGGCTAGCCAAACCCAAGGAAGTTAAGCCAAATCAAACTGAATGCAAATGATAGTAACAGTAGCAGAAGTTTCTACTTGGTTCAAGAACACAATTGTTGCTGATTTAACACAAAATCCAGCCAATCTTTGGCTTTTTATTTCCGGTTTCCCATCGGACTATGTCGGCTTGAATATTTGTCAATGGAAGCGGAAATTGTGTGTATGTGTTTGTTGCTACTATGTATGAGTTTATTAGCAAGTCAGTTACTGCTAGATATTAATTTCTGACAGCCCACTCGGCGTATGCGCAATATTTATACTTATGATTATAGAATTCTTACAAGTTTCAAAATCATTATTAATTTTTTATATGAAGAAAAAAAACAAGTTCTTAATTTTAAGCAAAAATCGCCTATCCAAACCGAGCAGCTGGAGACATATTTGATGGGTCTCGGGAAGTATCCTATCTCAAGGTAGGGGGTTTTGGCACTGTTTTGTTATGTACCATTCGCAATCAGTGATAAGATGAAAGACCTTGTATTGAAACGTTCGAGAACGTATATCTACTTTGTTTATATGTAACTCATTCTATATGCGAACATACAACTTTTTAGATACAGCTAACGATGCAATCTATATCTCCATCTATTCTACGGTGTTTTACTCTTTACGCCTATCCTGAAAATGTTTCAGTCTGCACTGTACCTTGCCGCACATAAAAAAAACTTTGCGGTTACTTAATGAAGCTGAAAAATTGCCTTAGTTTTTTTTTGTGTTTTATACCCTGTACCTTCAGGTGAGAGGTCTATGGGCTTTGTGCAAATGTATGTGACTGGGGGGTAGATATAAAAATAGCTAGAATGGCAAATGATCTTGAAGGCTATAAGAGCTAAGAGAGTGTGTAGGCAGGTCATCATTTTTATTTTTATTTTTTTTTGTTCTTTTGTACACACCTTTCCATCCTCAAATAATTTCAAAGCGCTCGATTTTCTATAATTTGTATAGATAAAATGCGTAGAATTAAAAATTGTTTGATTACCTAATGCTAAAAATCTTTATAAACGTATCATAAATATCGGAAGTAATCGGAATATAGCATTTTAGAGGTCAGTATCTGAAAAAGCTCGAATTCCAAATTGGTAGCGTCTTTGATTTTTGTTGTTATAAAGATATCAAGTTCTTATAACTATAATGTGACGTTACAGTGTATTCCTCTGTCGACCACAACCCCAGCTGCATCTCATTTTTTCCATTTACTTTTGCAATTTTTTTTCTCCTTCAACTGCTATTACTTTTTGCAGTAGGTAAATATATATGCATGCACGTATATAAATTATTTGCTTTTTAGCCACAGATACAATTTGAATGTCTGCAATGACTGCCACCACGACGTCACCCCGCCTTCAATCAGTTTCGCTCAACAATCGAGAGACATTACCGAGTGGGGCCATGAGTTCGAGTCACAGGTCAGCTGCATCGAACGCCTACGTCACTCGTACCACTCACTCACTCCCTGCTCTTGAGCTTAACCAAACAACTTGATACTGAGTTGTTGTACTTCCAGCACTTGGTAAATCTCAAACCATAGTACTGGGATTTTCTTTGCTCTTTCTCTTTCTCTATTGCTGCTGCTGTGCTGCTCTTCTCCATTTCGCGTCTCGGGCTGGGACTCTTGAGGAACTTTCAACTTTCGACTTCATCATAGCAATTTTCATTTTAATTTTTTGCAACATTTCATTTTTAACTGCTGAACTTTGCATAATATTTCTTGGCTAAGTGGCGGCAGCATTTGGCGCTCTGCCCCATCCATTATCTTAACCAATTCCCCAACGTACTGCCACATTCTGGTTCTCATCGGCTTTTAGCTACCGCAACTTTTTAGCCCATTGAGTGCACAAGTTTTTGCTTTATGCTTATTAAGTGTCTGCTTAGCGGCTTGCTATTAACTTGACTTTTACTTTTAGCCACTTTGCGCCTTAAGAGAAGTTACTAAGTATTTTTTTGCTTTTTTTTTCTTGATACCAACTCAAGAGCTTCCGTGCGTATAATTTGCCAACTTTTCAATAAGCAAAATCTCGGTCAATACAAAGAGGCGTAAGAATTAATTAAAGGACACGCATGTGAGTATTTGTGTAACAAATAATGTGTGCTGATTTGTTAATGCCAGCTTTTAATGACCCGGCACTGTCTGTCTGTCGGTGTGTGTGTGTGTGTGTGTGTGTGTGTGTTTGTGCGTGTGGACTGCTTGGCACCAACTTGACTGACCTTACTGACCTAGCCTGGGTCTGGGTCCGGGTCAGGGTCTCGTTGCCGCCAACTGCTTGCCACTTCATTCATCTGTCTTAAGTGCTTACAATGGCCACGAATGCAAAGTGTGTGTTTGTACGAGGGCTGACTGATAAGTATTTTTTTTCAACAACCCTTTTAAATTTCCTAACATGATCCACTTTTAATGTAGATTGTGTGAGTATTTCAAAGATACTTTTACTTTAGATAAGTTCACAGGTTTCCAAGTTATAAAAATAAGGGACTTGAATACTTAAACTGTGTTTGATTACCCATACAAAATATTCCCCAGAGGTCCCAAAAAAAGTGTCCTTATATTGTTGGCCGAAACATCCGTCTTTGCCTTCAGGGAAGTCCATTCATTTTATCTGGTTTGTCTCGCCCTCGCTCTCTGGGTGACTCATCTTGGCAGACCTCAAAGCCGACATTAAAAATATTTATTATAATTGTTAATTTTATATTAATATATAATATTAATATTATTAATATATTGTATCAACCTACCATGCCAGCAAGCAGATGTTTGAAAGTTCACAAAGATTTTTCAAATCTCTCAAAGTGTTTGCTGCCGAAATTAAATTGGTTTTGATTGTGGCAGCAAATGTAAACTGCTTTTCATATTTTGTTCGCCCATCTGCGTACTGCTTCCATACTTGTTCGGAACCAAATTTACAGCAGCTATTGTAGACCATTTTTTAAGTGAAATTCATTTTTGTTCGTAAGTGTTTTGTGCTGCTGCGTACAGGTCTAAAAAAACCCCAAAAAAATGAATGGCCTTAATATGTACCTATAGGATAACTCACAAATGTTGTTTTCTTTAAACTTGCAAAAAAAGGTACTCAAAGATAAGAAGCTAAGTAAAAAATACAAAAATTATTGTATTTTAGCCGGATTACTTCACAGCCTGCCCTCTTATATACTAAAGCATATACATACAGATATGTGTATGTGTTGAGCCCAGTTGTGTGCTTTGCTAATTGTTAAGCATACAGAATGTTGTTGGCAAGCACACGGACAGCAGGATCGAGGAGCCGAGGGACGTGTTGACCGATTCGACTGTCGTCTGGCTGTTCAGGTCGTGATTGATTTGTACGGCTTAAGTTATTCGCGCGTGAAATGTGCACGATAAACGGTGTAAAATTAATTAGTCAACCCTCTCTTCTCAACCGTACTGCACTTAAGTCAGTTTGGGTTTGGGATGTCCCTGTGTTTCCTTGTTGGTAGCAGTTCATGTGGTGCTGTCAGTCTACGGCAGCACATGTCGCATATGCTTGTGTTGGTATATAAATAAATAAATGAGCTGGCTTATTTACGGCTGCATTACTTGCTACATACAGACGTGGCCAATCGCATAGAAACCAGAAACTCATGAACGTAAGGCGTTCGCAGTGGGTCGCTGCGATTCCAGGCACAAAATTTTGAATTTGTAAAGGACAAAAGAAGAGAAATTATTATCATTATCAAAGCTGCAAACCAATCCGAAATATATAAACTTTTTTATAACAATTATAAGAATATCGCATTTGTATTATTAGATAACAATTGAAGATACTAATATAATATACCCGTATCCTAGATAACTATGCACCATATTGAACTTGTTTCCCATGGTTATATACCAAGTTAGAGGCTATATATAAAATTTGAATAAAAAAAATTATTCCAGTTAACTAGATTAAAAAAAAAAAATTTACACTGGCCAGCTAGATATTTTAATGTGTGAGAATGGCAGCTTTTTATTTGGTTCATTTTAAATGGAGCTTCTAGGCAAAATTATATACTCAAAGAAAAAAGGAAGTTCAGTGTATTAAAGTACTCGTAAAATTAAAATTCTTAGTAAAATAAAATTGAATAAAAGTGAGTCACACTCTAAGAAAAATTATCAGACAAAATGGACAAGATCGGCACGAGTTGAGCAAAAATGAGAATATGTAGGGCTAACCCTTCAGTTGCAATAATTATGAATCTGGTAAATCAGAGACAAATATATTTTCAAAAATTTCTCATTTACAATTGAAAACGGTACTACCAAGTATTTAAAACAACATAAAAAAAAAAAACTCAAATGATAGAAAATTAAGAGCACAGAGAAATTAATAGTACTGTAGTAGCTCCTCGTTGACCAACTTAATTTGACACATGCCAATAATCCAAAATCCTAATATTCCTAGGTTCACATTCTGAACAGTTCAGTTTGTTTAAAGACTTGGTAGTTCCAAATATGACTTAACAAGAGAAATGCCCAAAATAACAATAAAAATTCAATAAGAGCCTGCAGACATGTTGACTTAAATTATTCGATCCTATTTAATTGAGCAAGAGTGTATCCACACACTCCCTCACACACTGACAAGCTCAGTTTTTCCACACGTTTTTCGACCTTGTGGCGTTTTTTGGCCAATCAATTCAAGTCAAGTCGAAAGTGTTGGCAATTTATATTGCACTTGGCAAACAAAAGATTGTGCAATATATTTTTTAAAGCTTTTTATATTTTTTATATTTATTTTTCATTTATTTTTTTTTTATGTACTTGATGTCAGCTCTTAAATTGAACGTCTGCTAGCAACTGTCAATTTATTTTCATTTACTTTTTTATATATTTTTTTATTATTTTTATTTTATCACAGTTATCAAAAACTTTTCTCAAGTGTTCACTGCTTGTTCAGATAAATACGATTTTGTAGCATACTTTGCCGCAAAAGTTGGAAAATTATTGACACTTCAAACAGCAAGAAGAACAACAAATGAAAAACCAACTATAACTATCTGCAGTCTACGAAGACACGATAAACGTGTATATTTATTTTTATTTTAGTTTTATTTATAGTATTTTATTTTCAAACTTTAACAACTTCTTACGTGTATTGGCTGGCATTCGTTTTCTGCAATTGTTGCATAAACATTGTAGTACTAGCAACCTAGTTGTGCCTCGTGACACTGTGGCCAACCTCAGATAATACTCCTGACAACTTGCAACTAACAATTTGTAGTTTTTTTTTCTTACTCTATTTTGTGTTTTCTTTTTTACTACTTATCTGGACATAAAATGCATTGCTGTTTATTGAGCGAGTTGTAGAGAACTTTGTCAATATACTTTCAGCTTAAAGGTTTGCACAAACAGAATGCAGAGTTGACTACAAAATAATTGCAAATTGAATTGATTTGTAACTTATGGGATTTAAGTGATTTAAGCATTCCTATATAAAAGTATATGGATTGTACAACAAATTAGACTTACATTTGTATATACATATATTTTTTTTGACGATTTAATATGGTGCCTTAATTAATTTAATATAACGCCGTATAGCTAATAACCAGCAGACGATCAAGATGCTTCCAATGTTACCTCATTTGTGAATTTATGATAATCTGTTTAGAAGTAACGAGAGAACAGATAAACATAAAGGGTGGGCCATCTGTTGGTTTTGTTGTTAATCACTCATAATACGGAACATACCCGTCCAAAGTGGATGCTCTTCGCCATATGTCTAGCTCAAAACTGTTAAATTTTAGATATTTTTAGTGGTACAGTATGGAAATTGTCGTGTTGTGTAAAAACGAGTCGCCGGGAATGCTTACAAGATTCAAATGACGCAGCAATTAAAGCTCACGGACCATTATCAGCGTCGCTTATTTGTTCAATGTTTGGGTGAACAGCCAGATGAGTTTTGGCCAAATAAAAACTCATCGAAAATTACGGGGCCTAAACAAATTCCAAAATCAGTCGGTAGTCGTGTTGTTTAGAACGAGAATCAAGCCTATTTCCATTTATTGTTGTTAGTCGACCGTAAAAAGAAGGTAACTTTAAAATGATCATTAAACGTCTGCTTTTATGTCCAGTCTATTAACTCATTATGGATAGCGAGTGTTGCCTTTACACAAAAACCGAAAAGACGTATTATATGCCATTCAATTAATCATCGTTTAATGTGGCTGCCAACTCTTTCATTATCCAAATAGTGACTTCTAATGTGAGGCAGCTGTTCTGTACATATTTATTTTGGCAAACTGTCAAGCAGAACTGCTCACATGTTCCGGCTTAAAATGCGACAAATAGAATTTTTAATTCACACTCTCGCATTCACATACCGCCTTAGTATATATATATTATCTTTAATGTTTTGCTCAAATCCCTGCCAAAACCAAGTCCACCAAAGCATAGGCCAGGTAGCTTGCCGGGTATAAACGCGAACAACCCGTTGCAAACTCCCACTGCTTGGCGCACTTGAGTCACTTTACTATGTAAGAGCGCTCCGTGGTATCTCCAGAGTATGACGCCCACTTGGCATGAAAAGGTGAACTTCAGTGTCATTTGTTTGCTGGGTCGGGAGGAGTGGCCGCTGCGATGACGTTTGGGTTTTGCAATGGAACTTTGCACTGTGCCATTTTCAGCTTCTGATCCAGCGGGGACAACTTAAGTTATCTTTATGCTTCAAAAGGCCTACACTTCGAGGCACAATGGGACAGACAAACAGCCAGACATGGAGACAGAGCGACATGCTCACAGACAGTGTGTCAGACAGTCGGAGAAGCTGTTGAGTTACGCAAAGCCTGGTAGCAACTGACGACGACCGGCAGAACTCTTTCCCGTTCTGTGTCGATTTGAACTCCGCTGGGGTCTACCGATTGCCGTCAGTATTCTGGCAGGGAATGGAATACCCTTCTCTCCTGACCTGAACTCTTCTGACCTGCTTTTGCTTTTTCAATAAAATGCGCAGCAACGCAATTAAAAAAAATCAGTGATGCGATGCTTGACAGTGGCATACTCTGCACCCGTTTTTAAAAAAAATTATGAATATTAATTCTTAGACTTGCCAAGAAATTTTTTCAAATTGTTGAATTTGTTAAATTATTTTCAATTCAATTTTTTCACAGAGGGCATTAGGTTGTTTGCATTTACAAAACACTGATTTTAAGCTTCCAGTTCTTGAAATAAATTCAAAATTAACTCTGCAGAAAAAAAAGTTCGGTTTCGAACTGGTCCCCAACCACCCCGAACGGGTAACTGGTGTGTCTCAAACCAAATATGATTATATACTGGCTAACTTGAAAATTTAACGAAATTCTGCAGGGATATATATATTTATCTATATACAATCAAATGAAAATAATTAATTTTTACTAGTGCTTATAATATTAATTATGTAATACAGTTTAAATTATATAAATATCTTTAAAAGTACAATCAAATGCTCTTTTGAGATGATTAAGATATGCTTCATTACAAAGTATTTCGTTGCAGTTCTAGTTTATAACAGAAACAAGATAGATTATAGGTAGTGTTTTAGATTATATATATAAAATTTTAAGGACTTTGCTAATAGGACGAAGATTATTTTAAAAGCTTGGGTCCTTTTCATTTTGAGGCTATCTTCCACTGACTTAACATTGTTACATCTTAAATTTG
The DNA here is from genome assembly GCA_949987675.1 of Chymomyza fuscimana. NCBI lineage: Eukaryota > Metazoa > Arthropoda > Insecta > Diptera > Drosophilidae > Chymomyza > Chymomyza fuscimana. Next base: position 38,881,252 of record OX465089.1, read on the forward strand.
TTTTAACATAATATTATACAGACAAAATGAATTTCAGGATGGCTTTTGTAGTGAAATTGTTCTCCGACTGATCTGAAAAAAATTTGAAATTTTCATTTAATAATAGAAAAGCTTTTGCTTCTTGAATACAAAATTATTTTTGTATTAAAAAAACACTTAAAGCTAAGACCATGGTTATCATTATTTTAGTGACCAAAATTTAGCACCTACCTTATTTAATATGTGGTCTTAAGCTCTGTTAATAAAACTATTAGGTGACACATATCTGTATATTTCGACTGCAACTAAAACATCGTTATCTTCGAATTGTAGTTACTTTAAAAAAACTCAAATCAAAATATTATTTGTATTGAGATTTTCTTTAATTTCATGAAACAGGGCTAGATATCAACAGGTATCGATATCGAGAATGAGCATCTATTGGTAAGATTTTGTATCCTAGTTCTCTAAAATCAGGATTTTCATAGGGACGGACATGATGCAATTGCAGGGTATAACAAAGCCCAGAGATATGTGTGAGTGAGAAGCAAATATTTGTGTGGTACTTTTTTTTTTTTAAAGCAAGTAAATGGACAAATTGTTGTTGGGTTTGTTGTTGTTGTTGTGGTTCGGCCTTAAGGCACATACAAGCATCAGCCCCGTCCTGTTATGTCCATCTCGTTGCTTTTATGCCTGAATGTTTATTTTTTTGTCGTTTTGTTGGTTTATTTGTCCTTGCTTTTGGGTTTTATTAAGTGCTTAGCTGGGTAATATTATTCCTTTGTTTGCATTTGACACGCCCTCTGGGGCGTTCAAGCATAATTTATCATTTGCAAGAAATATGTGGCACGATAAAAACTAACACAATAACCAGTTGGATATATGATTGATTGATCGTATATAGTGGATGGTTAGCTTGGTATCTAATGCAACGATTTTCAAAAACTAATATTACAACCAATTTTTTTTGTTAACCTTTTACGGCTACGTTAAAAAATTAATGTTTTTTTTGTAATTATTGAAATTATTAAAAGAAAACTTTTTTTTTTAACAATCAAATTTGCCTTAACCCTGGAAGGTCATCGTTCGTCGTTTCGACGACGCTTGTTTACATAATGCTATTTTATCTCTTTTTCTTTGTTTATTTTGTGCTGATTTTTCGTACAGCGCCAGTCGCTGTTGTGCTTTTGCTGTGTGCAGTTGGTAGGCTTCATACTCTTCGTGTAAGTATTTATTTTTATTAATTTATTTTTTATGCGTAGTCGAAGCGACGAACGATGAACTTTGCGCAAGTTTTGCAAAGTTTTTTTCTAAAGTTTTTTAAATTCGTGCAGTTATAAAAAAGATGAGTGCCAATAAATGTTATACCGACGAAGAAATTGAAAAATTTCTTGAAGCATGTGACGACGAGTACGAACAAGACGACGAGTTAAGTGGTAATCTAGATGACAGCGAGGTAGAATCTGATGTAGAGATCGAACAGAATGAAAATGTTGAGACCGCAAGCTCGTCTGAGGAGTCAACCGACATAGATGAGGATAATATACCTTTACATCTGTTGAAAGCCAAGTCTAACATAATTTCTTTCAATAAAATAATTTTGCGGGGGAAAAATCAACATAAGTGGTCGACGCAAAAGGGGAAATCTCACCGTTATGGTCTAAATATAGTACATCAAGTTCGAGGACCAACGCGTCAATGCAAAAATATAATAGATCCACTGCAGTGCTTTCAAATGTTTCTAACAACAGAGATCATAGAGGAAATCGTGCAATGGACAAACGTGGAGATTGCTAATCGTCAGTCTACCTTACTTGGAGGTACAGATGAAGCCCAAAGCCCTCTAATTGGAATTTTGGTATTGACAGCAGTCAAAAAGGACCAGCATCTGTCTGCAAACGAATTATTTGACAGATCTTACAGTGTAACGCCATATATTTCAATAATGACAAAAGCAAGATTCAAGTTTCTTATGTCTTGTATAAGATTCGACGACAAATCTATACGCATTCAATTAATTGGTGACAAGTTTGCCCCTATTAGGAAAATTTGGGAAATGTTTATTCAAAAATGTCGCGCTAATTATACGCCTGGGGAATACCTTACGATTGACGAACAGCTACTGGCGTTCAGGGGCAAATGCAGTTTTCGAATGTACATTCCAAACAAGCCAGCAAAATATGGTATCAAAACGGTTATGATGTGCGATAGTGGCACGAATTACATGGTTGACGCTTTGCCATACTTCGGAAAGGGCTCAAACAAAACAAACCTTCCTCTTGGTGAGTACTACGTCAAGGAATTAACTAAAACTGTACATGGCTCAAATAGAAACGTAACTATGGACAACTGGTTTACGTCAATCCCACTTGCTAAAGCACTTTTATGCGAACCATATAAGCTAACAATTGTTGGAACTCTCCGTTCTAATAAGAAAGAAATTCCGAGTGAAATGAAAAATACAAAGGGTCGGAAATGTAATACGGCAATGTTTTGCTACGACAATGAACTCACACTTCTGTCATATAAACCGAAGCCGAGCAAAGTAATATATTTATTGTCATCTTGTAATGAAGAAGTAGCAACAAATCCTAAATCAAACAAGCCTTACATGATCGAATTCTACAACAAAACAAAAGGGGGTGTAGACACTTTTGACCAAATGTGTAGTACCATGAGCTGTTCACGTAAAACGAACAGATGGCCAATGTGCTATTTTTTTGGTATGCTAAATATGGCTTTTATAAACAGCTATGTTATCTACTGCCATAATATATTTCAAATAAATAAAAAACCGCTCAGTCGCCCAGCGTTCATGAAAAAATTGCATTCTTCTCTTACTAAAAGTCATTTGGCAGATAGACTAGAAGTACCGGTATTGTCGACGTCACTGCGATGTAATATCGAAAAATTAGTTCCAGTGGATAAGAATGCCGAAAATCGTGAAATAAATATAAAAAAACGTAAAATTTGCGCTATTTGTCCCTCTGCAAAGCGACGGATGACAAAATCATCCTGCGCAAAATGTCAAAAAAGTCTCTGTGGGGAGCACAAAATAGAGCTTTGTGCCTCTTGTACAAAATGAAAACTTTTTTTGTTGAAAATATGTTCCTTTTAGGTTTTATTATTACTTTTAAGAAAAACAAAAACGATTTATTGAATAATATGTAGCTAAGCTTACTTTTTGTTATGTTTTTGTATTAATGTTTTGTTTGTGAAGCCAAATGAAGAAAGGCTGTGAGATTTTTATTTATTATTAAAAAACAACTTAAAAACGACATGATATTGTTTTATTTGAAAAATATATAAACAAAATAATATAAAAATAACAACTTTTGTGGGTTTTGATACATAAGGATATTTCAACACGACTTTTAATAATGCCGTCGAATCGACGAACGATGATCTTTACGTTATAAAAATAACGATGATCTTCCAGGGTTAAGTAAATTTTTGGCCAAGCCCAAAAGGTATTCTTAATAATTTAGTCTCCGACGAAAGGCTGGCAGCAGGTGGTTACAGCATCTTCTCTTCAGTTAATTATTGAGACCATTCGTACAAGTCTCCGTGCGTCACATATCATTGTAGGAGCTGCCTCCTGCTGCAATAAAGGAGAATTTTCAAAGCGTATCACTCTAAATTATCTTTTTATAGTGGAGTCTGTAAATGTATTTTCGTGCTATAATGGTGTCAAATCCAAAAAAAAATTTCTTAGTCCCAAAAAATTCCTACAAGTATCGGGCAAAAATCTTATGAATAAAAAACATAGTCTCAAAATAGATTCCTCTCGAGTTTTTGAAAGGCTATATTAAGTTTGTGCAAGTCGAAAATATATGTAAAATATAGAAGGAGTCGTCGGAGACCCCCAAAGTTACCCAAAGTATGATCAGGTCTACCCATGTCCGTCTGTCTGTATGAACGCCTAGATCTCAGAGATGGTAAGAGCCAGAGCCACCAAATTTTCAGATTAGATGCATTATTATGTCAGGGGAGACAAGTTTATTTTATATTTTTGATATCGGGGATATATTATATAGCTTCCATAGGGGTGTTTTAGAGGACCTCGTAAAAAACCAAAAGTTTTAGATGGATAATTCGGTTGTTTATGAAGATATCGTAACCAAATTTGGCAAATAAATATCTTTTAGAGTGCCGATGCCGGATTTGATTGCAATGTGGTGGTAACGTAACGCCATTTTTTAGTTTTACAAAATTAGGCAAAATAAAGTTTATTTTTTTTTTCCTTTTCGCAACCGCACTACAGTATAACTCAAAGATATTATCGAAAAAAAAATATATTTTATTAGTTACAACCTTTCTATTTTTTCTTTGATTTATTTATTTAAAACTTAAGGGCAGAGTGACACATTTAATTAAATTAAAAAAATGCATTGAAATGTTTGACATGCCATACAAACCATAGACAAGGCCCTAAGCCTTTCCAATATTCCAAGTATGTGTCTGAATATTGTATGTTTTTCGAATGATTCTGTCAGTAAATGAAAATGGAGGACTAAGTGAATAAATGTATTTTTTCCTGATGTTTCGTTTTATGGTTTTTGCTTTAACACTGAATTTAATCGAATTTTTGCAGCTGCCAACACATATTTGCTTTTTTCTCTTACTTTTACTATTTTACATTTGCTTTTTCTGTTCAACGCTTTTCAACACTAAAAAATCAGTGAGGCGTGTTTTTGATATAGCCAGTTGAAGCGACAGTTGGACAGACAGATGTTAGAATATGCCAGTTGAATCCTAACATTGCTTTAATTAAAAAATATTTGCAAGCAAAATTTGCCTAATTTCAAATGAAAGGATTTTGTTGTTGTACTCAGTTCAGCCTAAAAGCAGGCAACTGATTTTGGCAGCAGGCACTGCTTGTATGTGTGCCTGGTGCTGGTGCTGGACGTGCACATTCTGTTGACATGTGACAAGTCATCGAGGCCAAAACAAAAGGGAATGATAACCAGGGCTTCCAACGACAATAACTAGGAACTAACACCTGATGCGAATTAGCGAACTTGGGCTGCATTTGTATGGCAGCTGCCGTCGTTGTTAGATTTTCCGAGGTAGGCTGGCCAAGCATGTGTGCTAATGGTTTTGGCATTTCAAAATGAGGATTAGTCAATGCGCTGCAACTGAGTGGCAGGTATATAGCCTGTCCAGATTTTCATTCTCTATGTGCAGCTTGGTGTTGGCTTGCCAGCATTGTTTTTAAATTATATAAGCATTCCAACATGGCGTATGCATAGTGCTCACTTGGCATCGAAACTTGCACAAAAAATTTCCAAAAAATTTTCAGCTTTGGCAATAGTAGTCAAAAATAAAATGAGAACAACTAGGAGCTGAAAATAAAATGCACGAAAACTCACATTCTCTGTCTGAACAATTGTAGTGTGGTGTCGAAAAATATTTGCAAATAAATTTCCAAAGTCAGGCTGCAGAGAAAGGGGACTTAACCAGAGTCGGGGCCAAAAATGGCTAACAAACGGCAGAAAAAGCATCAGGATGCTGCCAGTGACGAAAATCTATTTCAGTTGAGGGATTTGTATATCAAACATACTGGACAGATTTCGTAGTAGTTTTGTGCGCTAGTCGGGCGCATTGTGGGGGAGGCACAATCAGTCACAACAACGAGATGAGCAACCAGAGCCCAAATTGCGTATGAGTAATCTTCATGAGTGGGAATGTAGCATTTGCAATACGTATATACCTTGCTTTTGCGGTTTTTAAAAGGTATATTAGGTTTGTTTAGTGTTTTTCAGCAACTTACTTTCTTAAGAATATCTTGTTTATAAAATTTTTGAAATTTTGACTTACATTACTATGTGTATCTAAATATTTTCTCTCCATCCATCTTATGGAGAAATTGAATTGATAGAAAAAGAAATGTCAGTCCATATACTAAATACCTATATATTTGTTTTTACTAAATTTTAAAGAGTATACAAAAGTTTATAAGCACATCTCAGAGCACTTTATTTCTAGTGTGTTTATTGTAGTTTTGATTAAAAATCGCAACTGAAAATGTATTTCATTTAAAATCGTACAAGGTTTTTTGCATTGTTTTTCATTTATATACATATAACTCAACCATTCAAAAGTATTTGAATTTTTATTTTTGACTGCAAACACCATTCCCTAGATGTAGCTCCATCCAAATGCCCAAAAGGGCGGTCTTCAAATATTTATGATTTAGTTTGGCTAAGCCTAGACCTAACCCCAACATGCCACGCTCATATATCAAATTCTGTGGCTCGCTTTTGTCTATTTGGTTTAAAGGGTTAACAATTTTTCTTGATCTGGTTTTGTTTTTATACCTACAGGTATATATTTGTATGGCCATAGCAGAAAACTATTAAATGACATACAAAAACTAAATGAAATGTGGAATTGTGGGTTCTCGATTGGATTGGTTTGCATTGTACTGCTTTTGTATTTTTTTTGTTTTTTTATGTAGAATATCTGTTGTAAATATTGGTCTGTTGCGGCTTTGAACAAAGAGCTTGTTAAAAGTTTTTATTCCTTTATTTAATGAAAAAGTTTTAAAAAAAACTTAAATCCCTTTGGGGCGTGTACGGAAGTAGTAAACTTCGCACCGAATTTCTTCAAAAAAAGTTAAAAACTAAGCTTAGTGCTATGGTACCTATGCTTAGAGTAAACTATTTTATAAGGATAGTTTCGGTGAAAAAAGATAACACTAATTTTTTGATAGTTAAGATAGTCCAGTTAAGAGCATTCCATAATTAATGGTAAACAAAAAACAGACAGAATCATTGAAATTCAAAAATTTTAACGAATAAAAATGTAAAGGTAAACTTTGATTTTACCCACTAAATATAATGCAAGATTCTGGAGCACTAAATTGTATAAAGAACATGCCACCTTCCATTCAATAAATATCTAGAAGTTCTCAGGTTTTTATGGTTTGTTACGCGTTTTACTGACTGTAGACAGAACTTTATACAAGGCCTTTAGCTAGAACGTGATTCTTACTTAATGCTCCAGACTCTTCAGTTAGAACAAAGTTATTATCATTGGGCTGAAGCTTTTCGCTAGAGATTAGACCTAACTTTTTATGGTATGAAAACTAACTGTAAAACCTCCATAGGCGCGCAATACTCTACAACTATAACCACAGAATTTCCTACTCTACGATACAGAATATTATACTCTATAACTACAGAATTTCCTACTCTTCGATACAAGTGTCGTTTTAGAATTAGCCAATCTAACAACTACAACACGAAAATGTACAATTTTTTGAAGTAGTTTCCTTTGAGTTAAATACACTTTATAAGTTTTGAAACCTTTTTTATAACATGTTGAAAAAAAAACGTGAAGCTTCTCAAAACAACATTGAAACAACATTTTCAGTTTTCCTTGGTCTCTTCACTTAAGCTCGCATAATATGCACTATTGTTTTTTTTGAAGATAATCAATGAAAATCAGGACACGCGCGTTCCAAAAACTGAAGCCTTGTCAGCAGATGGAACTGTCTTCGAATTCTTGAGTGCCGATTCTAATTGTTGAGTTCCTTGTTGAGACTGTTCCGTCGTCTTAGGTGTGGAGTGATGTATCCATGTATAATAGATTGTTATAAATCATCGCAAACACGCAGCCTTATTTTTATGGAACATCGCCAAACACATGACCAAAAACTCCTCTCGAGGCCATCATCTGGCGCACAACTTTTTCATATTGAATACGATATGCGATGTACAGCACATTTTATTAGGCTGACCCAATATTTTATAATTGCAAAAAAACGAGCAGAATCCTCTAGAGTAGAATCCAAATCGGCTTTAATATTGGTTGGACTAAGACCTTTCAAATGAAAGTACTGTTTCACATAACGATAACCAATTGTCTTTGGTTACAAAAAAAAACATTCTCATAAAATTCAAGCTCTCTCTCTAATAGATTTAATTTCAAGAAGAAATAGTGGGATAGGACTATTTTCGATCAATGCGGTGTTCCGTTTTGCCCAAAGGCCTTCAAAAGCAAAGAACTTGGGTTGCTAATGGTTTGCAGCCAAGAGACGTTGAGCGTCGGTTTTTTGGCTGTGAAAAACTGCTCCAGCGGCAAAAAAAGGCTTTCTTCATCGCATCGGGATGGGTGATGAAAAATGGATTCATTACAGCAACCCAAAGAGAAAAAAATCTGGGGGACTACCCGGTCAAGCTTGTACATCATCGGCTCGGCCGAATAGTCTCGCTGCAAAGGTTATGCCAGGTCGGTGTTATTTATTATGAGCTGTTCAAACCTGGTGAACTCATCACTGGGGAACGGTATCGAACTCAATTGATGCGATTGAGCCGAGCACTGCGCGAAAAACGGCCACAATACGAGCAGAGGCACGAAAAAGTGATTCTACTGCATGACAACGCTCGGCCTCACGTCGCCAAGCCTGTTAAAATCTACTTGGGAAAGCACAAATGGGAAGTCCTACCCCAACCGCATTATTTCCCAGATATTACGCCGTGCGATAATTACTTGTCCCGTTCGATGGCATATGGTCTGGCTGATCAGCAGTTCCACTCATATGAAGACATTACAAAATGGCTTGATTTGTGGATATCCTCAAAAGACGAACACTTCTAACGTCAAGGTACTCGAGCTCACCAAGAAAGATGGTGAAAAAGTTGTAGCTAGCGATGGGCAATACTTTGAATGATTAACCATTTTATTACAATAAATTTACATTTTCACCAAAAAAATAGCGAGAACATGAAACTCGTGAACTCGACAGACGTTCTTCCCAACATAAAACATTTCTATAAGCTACTTACGAAGTTACATTGATTCTGACATTTCATTAAAAAATTTCTTAGTCATCTGCACTGAATTGAGTCATCATGGCATTGTAAACAAGATTACTAATCATAGGATTGGATTTTACACTGAACGTCATGTCTATAAAAATTCATCGAAATCTGCCAATCAGTTCAGAATAGTCATTCCATACAAAACATATAAATAATTACAATTTCTGGAAAAATTTTTTATCGTTAACCTTGTTTTGAACCACATACTTCCTGATTCCAGTATGGGTTTCGACGTAATCTGTCTTGTATCCACCCACTTAGTAAACTCAAGGACTACGTTAAAAATAATCTATAAGAGAAAAAATCTGTTGGTATGGTAACCCTGGACGTGCACTCTGCATTTGATACAGTGTGGCATAGCGGTCTCATTCACAAACTAATACTTTGTGGCACTCCAGTCTATATTACTAAAATAGTTGAAAGTTTCCTAACTGACGGTTTCTTTCGAGTTGTTATTGATGGCCATGTGTCAAATCAAAAACGAATTGTTGCAGGTGTCCCCCAGGGATCCGTTCTCAGTCCCATATTGTACAACATTTACACCCATGATATTCCAACGCCTGCCAATTGTACGATTTCAGTCTTCGCTGATGATACAGCTCTATACTACTCCAACACAGACCTTAATGTCATCCTTACAAACCTACAAAACGGCCTTAATACCCTTAGCAGATATTTCTTCCAATGCAAAATAAAATTAAATGCTCACAAAACCAACTCCATCTTTTTCACGCGAAAACGCAAACCTTGCTTTTTACCAGCCACAAACCTCCACTTAAATAACGAGCCAATACAATGGGCTACCAACATTAAATACCTTGGACTTACACTGGATAAAAAACTAACCTTTAACAATCATATTAACAACACAATTGACAAAATCAATAGAACTATTCGGATCTTGTATCCTTTTATTAACAGAAGATCCCATCTCTCAACAAAGAATAAACTCTTTCTCTTTAAATCTATATTAGTGCCCATTTTTTTATATGTCTGTGAAATTTGGGGAGATTGTGCCGTCAGTCACCAGGCCAAGCTGCAAACAGCACAAAACAAACTACTTAAAATGATGCTTAACCTCCCATTCTACTACTCGACCTCTCGTCTCCATGATCGGGCAAATGCCAGCCTCGTTAATAAATTAATTTATTTTAGAAAACATAATTTTATGTTACGCAACTATTAGAGAATCTCGCGAATCTCGCAGGATTGGTACTTTTGAGGCTAACCTAAAGTTAGTACTCTTAAGTATCAATCTATAGTTAGAGTTTTAGTTTTAAGAAGTAGTTTAAGAAAATTATCAGCTTTAGGTTTTTTCCAATTTTCCTAACAAATTAATATTGTTATTGTAAACTTAATATAATATTTTAAAGATTAACCATTCAGTTGAAAAGCTAAGTCAGCTAAACTCTGTATATATTTATTTTTATCTGTTAAAACTTAATATTAATGCCATGGAATAAATTAAATTAAATTAAATTAAATTAAATTATCGTTAACTTTTCCAATGTTGTAATACCTATTCGGGACAGAGAGAAATCCAACAAATCAAAAATCATAAAAATTAGTCCATTTGTTCTTTAGTTATAAATGGTGTGACTAATAAGAATTAATTTTTTTTATTATTTATCCCAATTAATAATACCAGTGATCATACAAAATAAACATGAACATTTCCTTAAGCCAAAAGAAAAAGTGGCACCAAAAAAAAAAAAAATGGAATTTCCCTGGCAGTCAGTTAAAAGGCTTTTCCATTGCCGCCGACTATGTCAGTCAGCAGTTGCCCATCAAATTGAGCATTTTGTTTGCGCGTTTGTTGTGCCATTCATTTTGCCAGGATCTGGGACGGGGTAAAGAGGTGTTCATGGTACCGGGTCTTGCTGATTTGCATTCCGGCGAGGAGTTAGACGAGGGGCCTAGTAGAGCCGTCGAGTCAGCGGCTTGACATGACGTGGCACGACCTCAAAGTCATCGTCTGGCGTCTGGCAGTTGTTGTTGGAGTTGTTGGTGTTGTTGTTGGCAGCGTGTGTTATGTGTGACATTTGTTTGTTTAGACGGCACTCCTGGCGACAAATATAAATGTTAGTTACGCTTTGTGAGTTTTGCTTGCCAAATTGCCTGTCAAGTTGTTTGGTGGGTGCTGGCGGGGATTTGCCAAACGAGGAGTAGAAATTGGTGGCTAACTGGAGGCGTTCTGTGGCTGGTTATAAATATCAGGAACGCTGCATGCAATTTGTCGCTCAGACTATTTCATTCGACTAAGTAATTCTATGCCAGAGTTTGGTGAATGCATTTTTGCACTTCATTTGAAAGATACTTTAAGGATATAACAAATATGTCTCTTTAAATACTTATCGCTGGGCTAGAGATAGTACGTTGGTTGTGCGCTCCTCTGCGTATCCCTAATCGAATTGCCTTGCCCTGCGGCTCAATGGCAAATAGTTGGTCATTTTTCTTTTGTCTTTTGCTCATTTACAACAATGCACATGGACACACAGAGGTCCTAGAACTATATCGAGTCGTAGATAGGCGCGCAAATTGCGTGTCTGGCCATAAAATTGCCACACCACATACTCACACGCAATCCCCAAACATGGCCTCCAAGGCCAGCTACTAGACCTATGTCCATTTTACGGCCAGTTTCCATTTCAGTTCCTATTTGTTTTCTTCTTTTTTTTTTTTTGTATATATATGTTTTTTTTTTGGGTATCCTTTGGGCATTGGACAGTGATTTCTTAACATTTATTTTGTACATTGCTTTGGTTCTGTATTTTGTTTTTATTTGGTGTATTTTTTGTCTAGGCTCAGCCCATTTGTGGTTTAGTAAAACTAATTTATTTTAAGTAAGTTTGTTAAAGCAAAAACAAAGTTTAAAAAAAAATATAGTCGAGACGCTGTTTGACAGTGGAATACGCTGTACCCTTTTTTTTTAAAAAAAAAGTTCAAACTTACGTTCACGAGTATACTTTGTAATTTGTTGCTCCTAAAATACAAAAAGGAACAGAACTGCTAAAGCAAGCGTGTCCGTATTGCTTATTTCTCATAGACCAAAAGGGTTTGAAGCGAAAGTTTCCTCTTAAGGTCTATTTTTTCACTTGCATTCAGATTTTTAATATTGATCCCTTTAGCCCTAATACAAATTTTTAGATTGCTCCCAAATTTTTCAAGTAACAATAATGAAACGGAACACAGACCTTATCCGTCGTTGCCAAATTCATTAAAATTGATTGAGAACTTTGAAAATGACTAAAACCCCCTTTTGCTTAGAAAAAATAGTCCTTTTATCTTTTGGAGAAAGAACACTGAATAAATTAATAAAAGTACAGGGTATATTTTAATCGGAATATTTCGATTCAAACGGAATATATCGTTCAAAACTTAAATCGCAGGGAGAATTCCTAGCAAGTTTTAAGTCCGTAAGTACAGGAGTGCGTGAGAAAAATCGATTGCGAGAGATGGATATTTGTGTTTCGACAAAACGACGATATAGCTCTAACAAATAACCACAAGTAAAGGGTGATTTTTCTCTAGCATTTTCGATCTTTTTAGAGAGATAACTAGTATGCCGCTTTAGCAATGCTTCCATATTGTGACAATTTTATGACAAACTTACCATACCATGCATAAACTAAATTAATCTCATGCCTCATGACTAGAGAAATCGATATACCCATATCCGTCTATCCGTCCGTATGAACGCCTAGATCTCAGAGATGCTAGAGCTAGAGCAACCAAACTTTCAGATTAGATTCCTTGTTATCTTAAAGGAGAATCTTTTTTTTGTCTTTTTGTTATCGGGGCTATATCATAAAGCTCCCATAGCGGTGTTTCAGAGCACTTCCAAAAAAACGAAAAGTTTAGATGGATAGAATATATCTGTTTGCAAAATATGGTGTCCCTAGTTCTTATAGTCTCCATGATCTGTCACTCCCACGGCTGAAGCCTATTACTTGCTTTGCACAAATGTATTATACCCATAACCCTATAGGTACAAGGTATAAAAAAGTACCTTTAACTGTGGCATATGACCCAAATCTGTAAATGTGCCGCTTTGGTGAAGCTGCACTTTGCTGTTTTTTTTTTTTCTTTGTAAAGCCCTTGCCACAATCGCATACAATTTGCTCATTTGAACCACAAAGTCCTTACAACACACATGCACACACAGCTACAAAGGCACACACATACAAACATATAGTACATATGTACCTTCATATAGTAAATAGCAATTTGCCAAGTGCGTTTATGGCCCAGGTAGGCGTACACCATTTTAGCTAAATTGCCATCATCCGGGGCTAGTGCGAAAGCCGCTTAAGTTTGGCCAAGTTCACTCCCTTCGTGAAATGCACAAAATTTGAAAATGTAATGAAAACCGCAATGGCCTATGGGTCTTGGTGGAACAGGCTATACGCTTTTCACTTTGTCGAATTGAAAACAGCTGATGAATGCACAATGGGCTAAAAAGGATTTGGGCAAAACGCTTTTAGATTGCGCTACAATTTTCTGATGTTATGTATATAAAACGTATCTGATTTGCGAAACCAAACCTATGATTGTTATTATTTGTTGCGTTCCCAATTTTCCGTCCCAGCGAGTGATCAACGTGTCAAGCTTCTGCATTTGGTTCTTCGATAAGTTCTCGCCCCTCCAGGAAAAGCCAACGCCGCTCAAACTCGAATGGCAGCATCACCTTGAGCGCCCTTAACCATTCCGAGGACCTCCGTCACGGTTTTCCAGACTTAGACGCAGAACTTAATGGTGTAGCGCTGGTAGACATTTTCCTCCATCAGTCTGCCGGCAGTCTTCTGGAAAAAATATCGCTCTCTTCGGAGTGCTCACCACTACCACGTCCCGGTGCTCTGATCGCCCTCTGCCCTTCGCGCTACAGAAATGCAGTCCTACTACTTCTTGATCCTTATCTTTTATCTAGTGTCTTTTCACCTCTTTCGTTAAGGTATAGAATATAAAAAATTGCTTTGAATCAAGTTGTACAGGCCGTAATGCAAATCATTCCCGATAATATTATCATAAGTATAACTATCTCCCAAATGTTTAAAGAATTTTCTCCACAGTAACTTAACTTATTGAATTGTACAAAAGTTACCTGACCAAAAAAACCAATCTCAAACGTGATTTTAGGACTGCTAAAATTGTTCATAAACATTTGCTAAAAAATTTGAATTAAAATATATTTGCATATAATTATTTATAAAATTTGCAGCATTAACAATTTAGTTTGCTCTAACCGCAAATAGAATTTTAACGCTTGTGGCATTTGTGGTAGTCTGCGTTTGTATCTGTATGCGTTGGCATCTGTGCGTGTTTGTATCTGTGTGTGTTTGTATCTATACGCGTGTGTGTTTGTGCAAATTGCAGTTGCTTCATGTTATCATTAGCCATATTCAAAAAGTCAACGCACGTAGCACATTTTTATGAAATTTTACTTGGTTCTAATGTAATCGTTATGCGAGCATTTTGGCTGCTTGGATGCCTCCTGGTTTTGGTTTGGTTGGAGTCGTCATTTAAGAACCCATAAAGTAAATGTCCTTTATTTAAGCCAACTCACAAGGACCCAGTACCATGGAACAAGAAAGAGGAGTGGCAACAAGGGACGCGCTTGTTACGCATAATAAGGCACTGAGACAGTAATGTACTCTAATCGCTGTTAAGCTAGTTAACAGACTGCTGTAACTTAACAGAGTGCGGCAAAAGTATTATACAGCTTTCGTATAACAGAATTCGAGCTTATGGTGAAGCTGATATAACACTTGGCAAAAGGCTTTTAGAGCTTTTATAGCAACCTAAGCTTGGAGAAAGTTTTGCTTGCCATAAAAGAGTAGCTGACAGAGAGCTTTAAGCTTTTATGGCTTAAACTTTAACGGTAAAATTAGCAAACTTATTTTTGGTCCTGAGCTTCCGTAAAAATATTTTGAAATTGGTTGTTGTCACAAATATTTAGTTTTGACCTTATGAAATAATATTTTGCTTAAAGCTTTCGTGCTGTAAAAAGCCTTTTAGTCGGAAAAGGCTAAACAACTAGCAGCCTTCAATAACAACAGGTGACTCTCCTTGCATTACACATATGTCCTTGTAAAAGTACTGACTATACAAATTGTGACAAGGTAGAACTTTTTCTAGAAGATTCATCGAGTCATGTTTTGATATTAATAAAACTTCAATGCATAATGAAGTAATGCGTTGTACAGCAAAGAGAGAATCCCATAAAAAAAACTTGGATTTGCTAATTTTAAAAGTACCATTTGGGATTGCCCCACGACTTTATAGGAGAGTGAATAGTGAGAGTGAGAATACATACAATGAACATCTTCTACATCACCGTTGCAGAGTGGTCTTCCAAAAACGACAACACCATTAGGCGATTACCAAGTTAGTCCATCCAGAAATCCTCTCAAAAAATCATTAATTTTTGTTTGGAATTCACTTTTCCATTTTTCTTTCGCAACAAAATTTTCTACTTATAATTTGTTTAAGCTGTCATTTTTAGGTAGTAGTACACAAATTTTATATTATTGTTTAATAAAATATACACATTTTTAACAAAAAAAAAAAAAAAAAAAAAAAAAAAAAAAATTTTCTAAAACCTAAAAATTTTAACAAATTACACGCTACGTTACTCCTGGTCTCCAGAAATGTGCGAAAATATGAGTAAGTATGTATAATTTCCTGCGAGATTTTGACCAAACAATAATAATTCTAAAGAGATGGTACTTTGTTGTTTTTTCTCAGAAACTCTTTTTTTTTTTTTTTTTTTTTTTTTTTGTATTTATTTATTGGCAACTCTGTTTACTTTTTGGAAGATCTCCAAAATGTGTAAAAAGAAAAGTGGTCTTAGCTCTACATGTGACAGGGCTTCATAAATGAATTTAGATCCGCTGAATCCGAGTCCGTTGTTCAACAACCCCTAACACGTAAGGGTTCGAGGATAAGCTTCAAAAACACTATCACAAAAATTTTTTTTATCTTCTTTTATATGTTTTTGGGAACTCCGAAAATGAATACGAAGTACCAAAATCCCAAAAATGGGCTTTCTTTTTTTGACCTCGGAAAAAGTAAAAATGGTCTTATTTCCGAACAAAAAGGAACCCCAATATACTGAGAGAATCTCTAGAATACCTAGTTTAGTTTTGTTTATTTGAGATTATCTATAATAGTATTTTACAGAATTGGAAAAATATATCGATATTAATCGATATTTTGGTAAAGTGAAAACCCAAAACTATTCAATAGAACAAATACTTTAAAGACACAAGAAAAGATATGGAAACATTTTTCCGAATACACGCTTATCAAAATAGCCAATAAAACAGAAAGAAAAAGACATCACCAAATATTGACTTGGAAATCAAATAGGATCTTAAGTTTGATGAATTTTTTAACTTCCTACAAAAGAATATGTCCAATAAGTTTCTTCAATCTCAATCAATCATAATATCAATAAATCCAATCAAACGTAAATAAGTTGACGCTCTTTAAGTCGATATAAATATATCACGAATATAGCAACCTCACAAAGACACACTCAAATACTTTCGACTTAATACTCATGTGCACAATTCTGGATTATTGACGCACGTGCCACATCCCCTTCCCCAGATTCCTACCACCCAATCGCTCTTTCCGCACTGTAGCAAGTGAACTACAAAAACAACTATCGTAATAAATAAATATGAAATCCGTACTAATTGAGTGTGATTTTCGAGCATCAATAACATAAAGCATATAAAGGCAATAAAAAAATTAAAAGAAAAAAAGGTGCAAAAAGTGAAGCCGTACAAAAACAAAAATATAATGGAAATTCATATTATAAAGTTTATTTTTATGAAAATAAAGCAAAAAAAAAAACGAACAACCAAAGTTGGTAAATAAATACAAAATAAAAAAGTATTTTACAACACCGCAGTTTGACTGCTCTACAAATATTATATGGAGATATTTTTTTTTTTTTTGGACTGAAGGCCTATGTTGCTGTGGCCTTAAATACTATGTTCCCTAGAATTTATTGCTAAGTTTCAATAATAAATAGTAATAATAATATTTTAGCAAAGATGAAAAAGAAATGAAAGCCAAAAAATGAAGAATAAAAAATGATTGAAATATTTATAAAAGTTTGAAGTTTATACGCTTAACAATTTAGAAGTAAAACACGATAAACTGCTTTGGAAAAGGGAAGTGGATATAGACCAAATCAACAAACTTAATCTATTCCGCAAATAAACTGCATTTTGACCAAATAAAACCATAGAAGATTACATTCTAATAAAACAACAGCGATAGCGGTTATAAAATGTACCATTCTTCTTCTTCATCTTTGTTCCATTATCCTGTTGGGAGTTGCCGTCCAGATGTATGTACCATATGTATATACTGTCTCTATTTTGGAAACTAACTTCATGCCATTCTGTTTCGAATATCACAATTTTTAAATTGCCATCTTCTTGGGAGTTTAAAATCCGGCAGACGAACGAACGAATCTAAGAGCGGTACCAGAGTCAGTGCTGATTATTTTGGTATTGACCAAATTTGGTCTGCCACGCCCCCTTCTGTCTGTTACATTTATAGCACAAGACGAAAATACCCTTAGACGCATGGGTACAGTGTATAGCAAAAATACTTGTATAGGGTATAAATATAGAGAAAGAAAAAGATGAGGAAGTACAGTAAAAAAGTTGACAGGGATGCGGCACTACAAAGCTGTTTGTTGCCAATCATATACATACATCCCCATCCTTTTTTTATTTCGTTCTTCTTTTTTATTTCATTCCTTGTGCCTTTTTTTATGCCAAGCTGGCCGGCCAACAACAAGCGCACTTATGACAAACCCCGACCGAGAATCATCTCCAGCTTCCTTCGTGTTGTTGATTTTTTTTTGTGGGACTTTAACTCCCATTTCGTACAGTTTTGTTGTTGTTGTACTTGGTGTTTTTTTTTTTTGCTGTTATGCGCTACTTTTGCTTCATTCTGTGAAAAACTCAATAACAAATTATAACGTATTATTTCCATGGCAAACTGTTGCGTTGCCTAGCAGCACTGGAGCAAGTAGAGGCAGAAGCATCATGCAACCTCAACATATTTATCCCGAACTACATCAGAACCCATTAGACATCAAACTCATTCCACATTAAATTCCAACCATGTTTATACATATATAAATATATATATACTTTTTTTTTCCAAAACTAACCAAAGTTGCTACGGTGATGCTGGCTTTATCTTCTCAGCTCTGGTATTTGGCTCTTCCTCTCGTAGTATCTGCTTTTTTTTTGTACTTTTGATATTTTCGCTCTCGAGCTGAGTTTTGTTGTTGTCGAGGTCGTTTTGTGTTGATTACCATCCGCCCCATGACTGGCTCTTTGGAGCATTGGGTTGTGCCTGTTACATGAAGCACTTCATAATTTTTACCTGTATTGAATGTTTTATTTGCTTCGAAAGTTGGAATTTTAATTATGAGTAAAAATTTTTGTCCTGCCTCAATTTAGTTTTATTTTAGGGTTAGCTAATTAAAAAATTATAATTTTAAGTTTTTTATTTTAATCTAGGTACATCATTTTAAATTGTATCTATTATTAAAAGGTTTTCAGTTCTAAAATTAAATAACTATTAATTTTAGAAAGACTTTTTAATATCGAAAATGTATTATAATATCCACAGCCTTTTAGTGCAATGATGACATTTACAATTTAAGGACATAACAAAATTTTGAAATCAAAAATTATCGGACAAATGTATGTATATACCAACTGCAAGATTGAAGCTATTCATTTATGTATGAAAAATAATATCGCTTAAATGGCCGTCGTGGCTGGCTATTCTCCCATCCATTGGACGAATAAGCGACGCTGATAATGGTCCGTGGGCTTCAATTGTGGCGTCATTGGAATCTTGTAAGCGTGTAAATGTAGAATGATGGCGCGTCGATGTTCCCGGAGACTTGTCGACACTTGCCCCGACTATATTTTTTTCACGGAACGACCATTTTCATATTAACCTTGTTAAACGATCCGTGGCTAAAATTGAGGCGGAATGTCGCATAGAGAAAAAGACAAAGACTATTTAAGGACACAAGTCCTTGCTCTTTTCATAAAATTTTCGATGATATTTTGAAATAGATGTGGCTCCATTTTTAACTAGATTTTAGATCTCGACCTTAAACCAATAAAGGCATCGCTTGGCATTACTTCACACTATTTTGGTACAAAATTGAAATCGGAATTTCGAAATGGAAATCGTTCAGATCAATACCATCCATTGGTTACACAATTTGATTTTTTATCGCAAAATTAAAACATTTTGATTTGTTGCACAGCTTCATTCAACGACTTCACACACGATGCAATCGATTATACAACCTGCTCGATAAATATAATGTATGGCTTGGGTTTTGAATGTTGATCTAAGGATGTTAAATTTTGTAAAGATATTATGCTCGTAGTTGTCAGATGTTGACACATTTTTCAAGCTTGATTTGCAAAATGTGACGGCGAAGTAAAAAAAAGTATTTTTTCTAAAAGTCGCCATGGATGAATGAAAGGCTCATTGAACACATACTTTATATCTTGATTTGCAATTTTCAAATTTATTTTATAAAATTGTGAGGAATTCAAATACACGAGTGGCACGTGGATCATTAACTTTAACTTTAAGTTAATAAACTAATTTAGTTTCAAGCAGAAGTTTTGATCACAGACAGCTGCTTAAAGCAGCTCCTACAGCGTCTAAGCTACATTAAGTTTTTTTTTGAAAAAAAGTTTTGAAACTACAAGATCTCGAAAATCATAAGAGATAGCTAGAGGCAACAAATTTTACTTACTGGGTATCCCACCGCGCATCGTTCCAACTGACTATCATTTTTTTTTGTATATAATATAATATGATGCGTAAATTTAAATGTACAAATTATTTAAGCGAATTTTTGAAAATCATTATTAAGTAAGTTTGCAATGCTTTCTCAATTTTTTGGACTTGGATTGAATAAAATTAGTTTCAAACCTTTTTTATTTTTTCATACAACAGCTTTACTGCTAACTTCATATATTTAACAGCTGTTTGCAAAATTTAAGACAAAAAAATAAATATATTTTCAAACATTTCCCAAAACGTTCACTTTTATTAAAATTATTTATGAATGATGTTAAGTTCTTGAGAGTTTTGAGAACGTTTTTAAAAAATAGACTCTTGAATTTGGAATGCTTAATTTTAAAATAAATTAATATTTTTTTTATTTTTTATATCTGATGGAATAACATCATCAATCGTGTTATTTCATTATGACTCATGCTTATAACAAAAGTATTCTTACAGATGCTCCGCACTCCCACGACTATCTATTTGTTGTTATTTTCAGATTTATGCAGAAATTTCGTTGATAAGTCGAAATTCAAATCCATACTCACTAAACATGCTCGTCCAATAAATCTGATAGCCACTGAACCGTATAACTCTGCTTTTGCTGATTAAATGATGAATTTATGAGTTTTCTGAGCAAAACAAGAAAAGCATATCAAAAAGTTGGAATTCAAATGATTTGTTTGCTAAAAAGGACTTAGGAAGGCCTCCATACATACAATTGCTTGTAAGAGCTACTATTACTCGGCTTATTAAATACATGACCGTCTTTTGACTCAAAACACATTTGTTGTACTGCTACATGAACTTATATATATTTACTTCATGGCGCCCGACTGTATGCAATACTTTTTTTTTTTCATTTCCACTCTGCAGTGCAGCTGTGCGGAAAATATGAAAAATATTTGATTTGTTTATTGCACAAGTGGCAGAAGGTCATTACAATGCACTGTAACGGCACATCAATAGTCGAATCGAGAAAACTCAACAGCAAGAACAGTAACCATTCATATAGGGTGACATTTTAGCATTACGGTATAAACATAAAAAAAGATCGAATAGAGGTATTGAGCATTTCAAAAAACTTGTTAACTCGATTCGATTCTCTCAAAAACAAAATCGATATAAACAGTATCGGTATCGAGTTTTTGACGTTTTTTAAAGAAAGAATTAAGCAAACTGGAGGTGATTACTCGACAAAAAAAACAATATTTTCTTATGTTCATATTAAATTGATATAGGATTAATAAATTGAAACGGTGTTCCCTGTATTATTTTTTGCAACTGGCGCCAGCTGGATCCTAAATCAGAGCTCTCTTTTGATAAATCCCCATATTTTAAAGATTTTCTAACAACGGTTTCATACTTATTTCATACTTAAAATCTACAAGAAAGATTTATTATATTATATCTCTTTAGAAATCTAGTATCTGTTCTATTTTCTAATAAATTTATTGCTTATGAGCTTTCATGTCAATTCAGCATATTATTTTTTAGGTTTAACCTTTAACTTGCTGTGAATAATTTATTGAGGCTCTGCCAACTGGATGGTCTGTTTTTATGATTTTAAAGTATAATTTTTAAATAAAATGAGTCTTACATATAAACATTACATTAATGTCTTTCGATTCTAAATCAAGATTTATTTCATTGCAATAATTTGAAAACCCATTGGCATTCTATAAGGTTAAACGTAAATCTAGTTGAATTATTTTGATAAAATTTTGAGAATTATATAGATTAGAATGCTTGTCTGCTTATACTGTTTTTCAAAAAGATTGTTTATACTGTCTGTCTATAACGATACGTCTAAGCGACGTACATTGTCTTTTACGTCCTTAGATGATATTTTTTAAAAAATGTAATTAAATCGCTTTACTTAGTTAATGTTTTATTAATAATCATTTTAATAGGCAATTAATCATTTAAATAAAAATAGCAATGAATTTAAATTTAACTTATGTACAATAGCTACAAATTTTTCATTCTTCTTTTAAGGAGTCCTTTGCGCTTCCATAATACCTGTAATCAAACAATTTGGGCAGAAAAAATAAATTCACATTACTTACACAAAAGATGATGATACGTCTCTGCGACGTACAATTGGAGGTTTCTTAGAATTAAGTTAACTTATTTATTTTTTTATTCTCTCTTCTAGAGTTTATGAACCAATCAGATTTTGTGCATCAATTCTAAAAAAATAATAATTAATTTTTTCTTCCGAGGTGGAAACTTAGCTAACTAAGCCGCAAAGACGTAGACTCAAAGAAAATGATTCACAAATTATGAATTGAACAATCCAATCCTGTCCAAAGCGTAAGACTCACTGCTTATCTTATTTAGCAATTGGTGAATTGAATTCACACTCTCATGTCGATAAGGAGAATATTTCAAAATAACTGCGCAATTGCAGTCCACAATCTCGATAATCTTTTCGTCATCCTTAAAGAAGTATGGGCAAATGATTCTTCCTCCATAAACTGTCAATTTTTCGGCCTGTAGAGCATGAATTTGGATAACAAAATTGAATTTATCCACGAATTACGCGTGAGCTGTCAAAAGTTTAAGTTTGAAAATCGAAAGAGGAAAAAAATCACCCTATATAGGGTTTAACTTTTTTGGACAAGGTTCGGCGCACGTAGCTCTGTTATATACAGCACTACACGAATAAAATATACTCTAGGCCCTTGAGAACTCACAACAACTGCTTGAACTAAATTTGCACTGCTTTAACCAATTACACTAGTTTACAAATTTAAGGGTCATCAAGTAAAAAAGTGTTTTTTAGGGTAATTTTCGGTCGAGAAACACGAAAATGGCAACCTTATTTTCGAAAAACATGTTTTTGGGCACTTATTTCAGGTATTCGTCAATATCTCGTGATACAGTTTCTTTCCGATTTCGAAGATCTTAGACTTTAAATGTTCGTAAAAAAATTCTCTTTCGGCCTAAAGCTTAACATAATTTTAAAAAATTTGTAATTTTGAAAAATGGTTACCCTTTTTTCGACTTTGGTTGCTTGTAACTTCTATAATTTTTAATACTATACATAAATATATATCACTGTAAAGAGCACATCAATACCTTTTGATCCAATCGTTTTTCACGAGATATTGATCAATATCTCAAATAAGTGCCCAAAAACATGTTTTTCGAAAATATCTCGAAAACGTTGCTTAAGAAAAAAAAGGGCGCCATTTTCGTGTTTCTCAACCCCAAATTTCCCTAAAAAACACTTTTTTGGGAAGATTCATTTTTCGTGTAAACTAGTGTTATAGATCAACTGGAATGGCATATAGGCGTGATGGTAAATATTTGTACCTCTGACTCTTTAGTTTTTAGTTGTTAAGCACAACAATTTTGCTTACTAAATTGATATACCCCTAACCTTTTTTGTGCAGGGTATAAACATGTGCGCAATTTGGCGTGTAATTTAGCGTCTAACGATGCTGGGTTTCATATGCATGTCATTGTAGTTGTTGTGGCTATTGTCGATATCCTTGGACCAGTTATAGCTGTTTGGAGGAACTTTCCCTTGAACTGGTCAGAGCTGCCAATTTGAGTTTGATTTTTGCTTTAATAAGAGTATACTCACTTTAAGAAGTTTTATGTCACTAACTGAAATACTCAATATAACAGTTTTTTTTGAATTGAACATCGTTATCAAAGTTTTGAATTGGGTAAAGTGGGCTTTTGCAAGCATGATATTCGAGCTTCATTATTCACTAGTGCATTCTGGAATACAAAACAATGCCTTTTTTTTCTATTTAAATCTTATAATTGAATTAAAATATGAAGTGAACATCGGATGTTTTCGATATAATCTTTTTATCGATTACTTTATGCGAACTTGCACTGATATTAAGTTTTCACAAGACGCTTTTTGTGTCCGTACAACTTTCTAAAATTTCCAGACTGAGATCAATATGTGAGTATTCGTAAAGTTAAATTGAGTATATACAATATACTCCTTATACTTTAAAGTAAATTACAGTATTTCGACAAAATATTGGTAACAGACCTTTTTTTCCCCAGGCAATAAAACTGCTGATACCCGAAGAAGTATATCGAATCTTAGGGTACCAAGACTATTTTGATACATCAACAGAAGATTATTCTGAGGTTTCTACAGGTATTACAACCCAGTGCAATACAAATTTCTCCAAGTGAACGAGGTTTGCTGGAACTACTCTAGCTTGCAAAAGTTCAAGACCGTCTGGATCTGCGACCAGTGCAGTCAAATTGTGTTATTCCTCGGCAGATAACCTGTCGTCAAGGTACCCTGTCCTCACATTTAACTTAAACAGCTTTCAGCTTTGCATCCCTGCGACTTTTTCATTAAAAAAAAAAATTATTTTTTTGAACCTTCATTTAACATCAAAGCATCTATTAATATGCCAAAATAAGTACTCCGAATTACTATTATTTAGTACCACAACTAGGTGGCAACTCCTTAGCTCGAAAACATTCTGCACGTTGACACAGAATGGCATATTTACCAAAGATTTTAATAAAGATTTTGTAAAAGTGAAAATCATGAATTAAAACATTAGATTTATTAAAACATAAAGATACAGGTAAATCAGAAATTGAATAACCTTTCAAATAAGTAACCGTTTCTTTGAATAAAATAGGTTGTATTGATGAATTTAATCAATTCTCAAGCAATTTTAAAACCGTTGCGAATCATGTCTGTGGCACCAAGAATTGGAATTGTAAAAATTGAGATGAAATGGTTTTCTGTGGCACCCCAGATATACAGCCAACAGTATTACGGATTAAATTTGTTGTATCTAGATATTCAAAATTTTAGTGCTTAGTAATTATGCCCTTCAATTCTCAGATTTTATTTAAAATAATTTGGTCCATACCTTCAGATGACTCGTACTGGCTGGGGTGGGGTAAAGACTTTGAGTTGTAGTTATTCTTCATTTACAATTCTATTCAAAGTACTAAATTTAAAAAAATAATTATTTTAGTAGAGCATACATTAGCCATTTGGTTCTTCTAACTTATTTTGCTTACATATTATTTTACATAAAAATATGTTGCATTGTATTTAAGTTCATAATGGCGGAATGTATTTATGCTACAATAATGTGCAATTTGGATTTCTGGGATTTCTGGGATTTCTGTTATTTCTTTTATTTTCATTTTTGACTTTCTATTTTACATTTTTAGTTACACGATTCTTGGATTGGACTTGAAGTAAAGTAGACTCAAACTTAAATTGTCAATTTATGGATGGCGCACAAAAAAATATTTCATAGTAATTCTATGCTCGAATGGCTTTGGCAACTTTTTTCTGAGAGAATTTTTTTTAATAAAGTTAACAACTTTATTGAAATCGTAAAAACTTGAAGTCTCTTTCCATTTCTCACTTTTCTTTGGCATTGCCACTTTTTACTTTCGTGCGGCTGTTGTAAATAATTTTTTTATTTTCATTTTTTTAAGGACTTCAAAAAGTAGCTGGATGCTTTTGGATTGACTTTGGCTTTTATTGGCTTTTTGTTGTTGCAGTTTGCTTTCTAACCTTGTGGATTGTTGGAACGTTTTTCACATTTGATGAGAAAATTCTTTAACTAATTATGTCTGCTTCGTTGTACACACATACACGCAAACACGCACACAAACCCTCACGACCCAAAATAAAGTCACAAGTTTTGCTTCATATTTGCCTCTCAATGAAATTGCAATTTGTAAAATTTCAAGCATTTTTGCGGCTTGTTGCCCCTTGTTAAGTGTGTGTGTTGGTGAGTTTGTATCTGTGTGAGCTAGTTTGTGTTTATGTGTGCGTGTGTGCTTGGTTAAATACAACACGCCTCTTAACTGACTGCTTCCAAAACTTTGAATGTTTCCATAGTAGTTCAAGAAGCATATAAACAGTGGAGTGGATTTAAAAACTCTCGATGGGGATAGATACTTAACATTTAAAAATTTGAAAAAAAAAAAGAGAACAAATAAAGCAAAACATAGTAAAGAAGCTTCATTTGAAATCAGTCTTAGTTATTTCGAAACTGTGTGTAGTTTAAGAGTCAAGGACAAAGGTTGGACTAATGGTTTTGTTCAAAAATCGTGTTATTTCAAATATAAAGCGCTTTCTTAATCTTGCATTCAGACAAATTCTGTTTTTAACTTTTCAATTTACAATTGTCTTATCAAGACTCACTTATCAAAAAAAATTATTAAAAATTGTTTAAAAAAAAAATCTAAAAATAAATAAAAAATTATTATTAAAATTAAAACACAATATTTTTTATTTTTAATCCAAAGTAATAGCTTTTCTAGAAAACAAAATATTTGAAGTATCGCTATTGTTTCACGAGATATGTGATGCCAATATTAAGTTAAATATGCAGTTATCGATAAATAACACTAGTTTTCAAATTTTAAAAAATTTTGGTATCCTCAACATGTTTTAGTCATTTGCGTAGTAAAATGGCACGCTAAATCCGAAAATGAAATCCAAAAATTTTTTCATGGAACTGATTTCGAGATATTTCGAAAAAACCATTTTTCGAAATTAAAAAAAAAATGTCTTTACTTAAAAGCAAATATCTCTGGTTCAACCAAACTGATTTTGACAATTTTTATAATTATTATACTTTGAACATATTTTTGTAAAATTTACGGTTTGGACGCTAGCTACGCATTCATATGAAATTTTTCGTAATTTTTAGAAAATTTTTGAAAAAAAATATATTTTGAGCGAAAATTTAAAAAAAAAATTTCATACAGTTTTTTTCATGGCTCGTAAAGTTTGATCTCTTACAAAAAATGAGTGGTTGTTTATCAAAAACGAAGAAAAATTTGGAAATAACAGGAATTTTTGTAAAAAGTGAAAAATGTAAATTTATTTAAAAAACCAAAAGTTTTAGATGAAGAATTCGTTTATTTATAAAGATATCGTTACCAAATTTGGAATTCGAAAGTCTTGTAGAGTTCTTAAGCTCTGTACCAAATTTGATCAAAATCGATTGACTATATCATATAACACCCATAGGATCGACCGTTCAAAAAAAAGTGTTTTTGGTAAGTTTGGAAAAAAAAATAATCTAAATCATTTTAGTACAGCCAGAGATATTTGATTTTAAGTAGACACACTTTTTTTTTAATTTCGATAAGTGGTTTTTTAGAAATATCTCGAAATCTGTTCCATGAAAAAATTTGGGGACTTCATTTTCGGATTTAGCGTGCCATTTTACTACGGAAACGAATAAAACATGTTGAGGATATGATTTGCTGTGTACTAGTGTAATCGGAATTTATAAATTAATGAAAAAAAATTCGAATCTGCGACGGCGACGCGTTTTAATATTTTTTATGCTGGCCTAGAAAGCATTCTATGTATTGTTTTATTTGTATCTGTTAAAACTTGCATGACTTTTTTTTTTTTTTTTATTGCGTAATCATTTTTGTTTTATTTTCAGCATTAACAAAAACGATGGGAATTTGAAGTGAACCGCCTTCAAACGATTCCTCGTAGATTTGCAAAAAAAATATGACTTATTACTCAATGTATATTTTTTATGACTTTATATGTAAATTTCCAATCATTTGATTTCCATTTCCTCATTCTTCCCATTCCATGGCATTCTATAATCAGGTAATTCATGGCATACATTTCATATAAGCAATTTATTTCTCTAATAAACTCTCAATCATTTCGAATTCCCTTTGGATGCGCCACTGCCAGCTTTGGCTCAATCAAATTCATATGTGGTTTGTCTTCCACTAAGCCGTTGGCAGCACATTTTTTAACTTTTATTTTTTTGTTATATCTTATATGTTATATATTCTAGTCACACAGTCAGTGAGTATCAGACGTAACTTAGTTATTGCGGCATACAGCGTTTTTTGTCTGTCTGACGGTCTGGTCGTGACATAATTAAAGGCAAACCGTCAGCGTTTTACATTTATTGACTAGCGCGGCTGAAATGTGCCACAAAAATTTAAATTCGATCAATCAGAGAGACAGCCATGCGTCAGACGGGTAACAGTGCCTTGAAAGTCGAGAAACTCGTAGATGTCTGGCATCAAAGTCAGGAAGATGCTTTGCCGTGTGTCCCTGCTTCTTGGCTGCCAAGTAACATTTGAGAAAATTGATTTGATTTGATTTCAGATTTGCCACTCGTACATTATGTGTGCTTATATATATATAGTACTAAGCAATATATTTCCAATTTTCAATCAAATCCACACGCACATAGAATGAGTGTATAAAACTGCTAACATACGTACATACAATCATATGTAACTTGACGAGCTAAATTCCGCGTGGTTTGTAGGTTAGAATTTGGGAATAAATTGCTGCATATTTTCGAGAAAAAAAGCAGATCTGGACAGGAATTGCAAAATAAATCGATTTAATTTACAAGTATATTTTCGTTTTACGGTCCTGAATCGGTTTGTCAAAAGAAATTAAAATAATGATTATTTTGTGCAAAGGAGCTGCTGATGACTTTGTCTTCTTTTAAAACCAATTCCATTCACTCTATCTGTCATGCTGTCAGCACTGCGTATGTGCAATATTCCGCATACGCAACCGTAAACAAATTTAATTAAATACAGTTCGCATCCTAAGGCAACGACAACAACAACTAACCTACAAAACTGACAAAGCATTTTGAAAAACTGTCACAATAAATGCAAATTCATTTAAATAATTTCCCATATACCAGTCCATACTATATAGATATTAGTGTACATTTCTGTTACTCTCGCTAGCTCCAACTTGAGTGATGCAATATTTTATGTGTACAGTTTTTAAGAAGAGCATACAGGTGAGTGTGTGTGAGCAAAAACTATGCAAATTTGTGTTTTTTTTATGCAAATATTTGCATTTAAAAGGCAGCTTGCACACAGATTGAGTTGAAAAGCACACAGAAAGAAAAACCTTAACACTGACGTCTTTGTTTAGGTATGTTAAACCAAAAATTAAGTAGTTCTTTTTGTGGTATTGTGACTCTGATTCCGCTTGGCTTAAATTCAAAAAGTTAATAAAAGCACCGGTAAATGCTTTTGGAGAAAATCTTAAATTTTTTACAAGACTTTTGTGGAGGGAATTTATTTTAAAATATCGTTTAATGTTCTTACCTTTATTTTATTTAAGGCAGATTAAAGGACTCATGAAAACTGAAACATGTCTTTTTTATATCATGCGTCCATGTTAAAAATGCTTAATAAAAAAAATTGCAACTCTTAAATTATTTTTTTTTTACATTTTTTTCTTACTAAAATTAGTTTGTCTAACTCCTATACTAAAAATATTAAAATAATTCTAAAGCAAATTTTTTATGTTTTTTTGTTTATTAAATATGACAAATAAAAATTTTATAAAACAAAATAATAAGATTTGTTCGTATATCATATTAAATTAATTATACATAATAGTATTAATATTATTTTAGTGCATTATTTTATTTTATTTATTGTGATGTAATATTTTTAAACGGCTACTGAAATATTTTTAAGTGGAAAATGAAGATGAAAATCTACAATTTAAGGACATGATTCTTCAATCCAAAAATATGTAGTTTATTAGTTTGAGTTATAAAAGTATCGTTTAACAAATAATATTAATTTTTTAAGTATTTTCTGTTATTTTTATAAGTAAGACCCAAAATCAAATACATATAACAAAATCCTAAACTCATAATTGATTTGTGTCAAGTTAGTGCGGCCGCTTGATGGCGAAAGTAGTTATTGTCGATATATGGCGCCAGCAAATTGATGGAAGAATATGTATATCATTTAAACATAATAAGCATTAAGTTGTAATGTTTTAAAATTAAAAAAAGGTTTAAAAAAACTAAGCATTGAGGAGCAGAATTAAGAGAGAGATTAAGGTAACTCTATCTTAAGTTTTATAATGGGTCTAATCCAACATGATCTTACTTTTTTTTCCATCTTACGATCTAGACCTACACTCAAATATAGAAGAATAAGTTCCTTTTTAAAACTTGGCATATGTCTTTTACTTCGTCACAGCACAATAGAACTTGTGAGCTGCAACAGGCTGTGGCTGCCACTAACTTACTTTGCCACATATTTTATGCTCTTTTCTTCCATTCAAATGTTCTGCTGTTACTTGCAACGATTTGATGCCACCTTTGCTGTCGTGCACCCCCCTCACGCGTCTGCTACTATCGCTGCTGCTTTATGCATGACATTTAATCAAGCTGACGACTGCATTTGATGCCACAAATATTTCAAAATGACGCAAGACAGCCAGAACCCAAGACATTGTGAGAGTGTGTGTGTTGAAAAGTTGCATATTAAATGCAGAAGGCAGCAGCAGCGACTTTACCGCAGTTAATGCAATTTTCCGACCACCCGCCAGCTTTGCGATAATTTAAGCGGAAACGGAAGTGCCAGCGTCAAAGCCGCAGAACAAAACTCAACAAAATGGAAACTATTAAATGCACAGGCAACATTCAGCTGTGATGGAAGCAAACCTGCTTTATGCTTTTTACAGCAAGCATCAAAAAAAAAAAAACGGAAAAATCCTCAAAGTTTAGTCAAATGTTAACTTAAGACAGCAACTGCTGCAAGCTGCATTTAATGACAGCTGTCCTGGCAAGTCACTTGCTAAATTATTTCATAATTTGAAAAAAATAAAAAATGATTACAAAATGGACAAAATGCTCGGTTTGCCTTAGCTGATGCTTAAATAATTTTAGAATTAAAAAAAATTATCCAAAAATAGAAGGTGGTAAACCAATTAAGAAATGGGATATCGAACTTCTTTAAATTTCATAAATGTAGTTTGCAGTATACTTTACATCTAAGCTCGCAGATTAGATTTATATGGTTAAAAAATTCCAAGCGAAAAAAAATGAATGAATGATGATGATCATAATTTTGAAATAGTTTCAATTAAAAATGATAAATGATAAAAACTGGAAATTCTAATTTAATTTTTTAGCCTATATTAAACACAATCAAATATTAATTAAAAAAAATATTTTATTTTTCCATTTATAAAATTCAATTTTTTTACTTAATTTTTTTTCTTTTAAAATTATGAAGTGAGTCATTGTTTTCAATTTTTATTTTATAAAAAAACATATAAAACATTAATAAAACAAATTCAAAAAACACAATATGTTTCGAGTTTTTATATTATTTTCAAAATCACGACATAACACTTACTTTTCAATATTTTATAAATAATAATTTCCTTGACTGACTATTTTGTCAGTCGACCATAGGTGGAGCATGGGGATCTCTATTAATAACTGTTTGAACAGAACAGTTTATAGCCGAATCCGAACGGCGGTTTCTTGAGTTAATAATTTAAATATTGTATAATAAAAAAACAGTTTTGTATGACTTTTATAATTATTATTGAAAAATATAACTTTAATAAAATTTCCTATCTACTCTCTGTTTAATGTAAATAAGCACTAGCTTTAAATACAATTTTTGTAAAATTTTAGCCCATAAACCAACATCTAAAGAATTAAAATTGAAAAATAATTGAAGCTTCGTGATATAAGAAATAAATAAATACTTGAATTTTTTTTGTGACATTGAACAAAAATGTATATTTTTTACAATTTTTTTCATCGTCATCATTTTTTACAGGATATACAAAACGTATACATCATTCGTAAAATTCTTTGTAACAAGCTGCATAATTTTGTTAACCCATTTTCTTCCTCTGTTGCGTACACGCAACACCATTTTCAAAAAATTCTTATGCGCCCTGTGTGTGGGATATCGCTACCATTTTTTTTTTTTTTTTAAAGATATATCTTTAGACTTTCTTCCTTTTCATAATCCGACACCATGCAAAACACACACTGACATAATCACTTGCGTATGTTTACACACCTTTTTTAGACACATTTTGAACTGTACACTAAAAATTACTGAATGTAAATTCTTTGTCTTTTCGACATCAAAATGTGTTGACAAATGAACAACGAAGAATTTAAATTAGTTTATGACATATGCAGAAGTAATTGTGCGAGTTCTAGATGAGGCTTAAAGATTGTGTTGCGTTCACGCAACGCTGGCGCATTGCTCGACAAATGAATTCGAATTTGCCACCAGTAGGACTGTTATTTTTCAGTTATTGACACCGCCATTTTATCATTGCATTAATAAATAAAAATAACTTTTATGTTATTTTTAGCCAATGGAACCCCATACAACTTTTTTTTTAATAATTTCTGGTAAAATAAATCATCAAAAATGATACGATTTGATATGATGCCGAGACTATCCATTTGTCGAGTAATACGCCAGCGTTGTGTACACGCAACATGACGTCACGGCGTTCCTAGGTGTCAGACAATTTTGAAATTTTGCAAATATCTTGTCTAAGGCATATGTAATGCCTCTACATTGATTTCATTCCAATAAAATTTTTTTTCGCGAAAACAGCGAAAATGGGTTAACGAGTTGGATTTTATTGTGTGGGTGTTAATCGAAAAATTCTTTTCCGGGGAACTGGGGCATGGATAGAGCCCATTTTTCTTAAATTTGTTTGCCCCAGCTCTTACGGTCTCTAAATTCCAGATGACTGGCTCTATTACTAAGAGAGGTGATGCTTATCATATTGCCATAAATAACTTATAGTCTGGAATGCTTCTTTCTTCCTATTACATACACATTGCACAAATCTGTGCTTAACTTTAAAATACAGAAATACAGGACTTTAAACATCTGCATTCAAAGTATCTGCAATTCTAAAGAATTTTTTTAGTTCATTATGAAACACTTGTCAAATGGATGTAGTAAAACATCCAAAAATAAAATAGTGGAATATTTGAAGAAATTATCCAAGGCGACTTAATGAAAATCGTAAACTATTTGCATTGCCCGCAGTCTGATACCCTGTTCTGATGGCAGGCAAAATGAAAAATACCTGAAGCATCGAAAGCATCCACGAACTCAAACTCACATTTTCAACTGAAGCCGAGGAGAACTGCATCATTACTGTTATTATTACTTGTATCCGGCAATTTAAGCTATTTTTAATATTGTTAACAAAAACCAAACGAAATGTTTTGCGGTTCTTTGTTTTCACTCGGCAACCTGGGTTAAGGTAGAGTACCTGGTTATACTCTGCACCCATTGGGTTAAGGGTGTTACAGATTTGGGTAACGTATGTAACAAGCATTTTATATAAAAATACTTATATTCATTGTTATATCAAAGATCACAAAAGATGGAGCACAATATTTATATTCTGTTCTATACTAGTGTAGGAGCATTTTGTGGTAAAATTATCGTCGGTTGGAAATTGGCATAGTTAAACATCTTGCTTTCGGAAATGATAGTAGCATTAAAAACTCCGACAATACTTCATTTTGTTTTATTTCAAAACAAGCTGAAGCCAGTGAGTCTCATAATTAGTAAAATGTTGATATATATGATGTTCGTGTGTCCTTAATAGACTCACGAACTATCCACTATATTCAAACCAAATTTTTGTGTGTACGTTTCTTATGACTTGTGTGGAAGGTTCTTAGCATAGTTCATCTTGCTTTTGCAACCACAATTAATAAGGCACAAGGCCAGTCCTTGGAAGTTTGTGGATCAATCTAGAATATCTATGCTTTTCACATGGACAAATCTACGTTGCATGCTCGCGAGTAGGGAAACCATCGGCATTATTTATCTACACAACGGATGGAAAAACAATAAATGTGGCCTATCAGAAGCCCTAGAATAAAAATTTTGTCAAACAAATTTACAGAAATGTGCGAATAAAATAATGAATTTCTTCTAATCAAAGTCAATTTCGAATTGATTATTTCGTTAATTTTCATTTCATTTTATAACTACTTCCAATGTAACCTTTTTCCTTAGATACGACTGCACTCCTTTTAATGCAAAAAGTGGTTTTAGGGTATCCCACTGTCGATCACCTTGTCGACTGTCTCATAATTTTTTACTTAAAAACTGCTTGCTGTTGGTTTTGTTGTAACCATAGTTCCAGTAAAACTTGAAACCCAAATATTTGCTTAGCGTAAAATATCCAGCTGGAAAATTTGGCTTTCCAAGGTTAAACAATTAAACGCTGCATGTTTTTTTTAATGAAATTTTTTTTTAGAAAACTGATTAAATTATGAGTGAAGGTTTAGCAATAGTGTTTAATTAGCAAAGAGGTAAGGGAAAGGAAACAGAGGAATCGCAATAACACAATTAAATATGGCTTAAAAAATATAATTAAAATTTAAAAGAATCAGTCCATTTTGGTATTCTATACTATTCTAAACTGGCCAAACTCTCCAAAACCATCCAAATTCGTTGGCCTGTGCTCTTGCGGATCATAGACCAAGGCGAAGGCTAAAAAGACTACACCCTTCGGATCAAAAGAACCGAAAAGTTCAGTAACAATTTAAAATTTAAAATTTAGAGAAACCAATGAAATGTTTCTCATTCTTGTAAATCATGTAAATAATTTTTGTGAGTTTTTTGTAGTTGATTTTCTAAAATAATCTGTTTTAGATTTAATATCATTCATAACACCAGACTAGAGTGTGGAGCGATTAACTTTGTAACTTACCTATTGGATAGCCTTAGTATTAAGTAGGCTGATTACCAATAAATAGTTAAAAAAAAAAAAAAAAAAAAAAACTATTCTAAACTATGCAGTTTTAAATCAAAATATAAAAAAGTAAGGTATATTGATACCAAGTATATCATAAAATGTTAGTAATAAGTTAGTAAACACGAAAAAATAAGCCACTAATAATAAAAAAATTAGATTAAAGTTAAACAAATATAACTGATTTCTAATAAAATAAATAAAAAAAAAATAATAATAAGTAAAATTTACAATAAATAACAAGATATTATGCCAAAACAAACATTTTTAGAAAGTATTATATATATTTTATGTTCTCTTATGTTACGATTACAAGGTACTGTGTACTGCGGTGACTGTTCCAGGCGTTATTACAAAAATAAGCATATCTTTCTCAATTATATGTATATTAACCCTAGCACAACCAAAAATTCCTCCAGGGGACCTAACCGGTCATTCTATAGTTAAATTGTACTATTTATGCTAATCGGAGAACATTTTTTAATTTTAAAATTAATAATTAATAACAAATTAATTATTTATAATAATTGAAAAATATTTTTTTCAAACATAATTTTTTTTTAATTCAATTGAGCTCAACAAAAAAAAATAACGACTTGCTGGTCTAGTATCGCTAAATCGAAATACGAGGTCAAATAAACGACAGCATGACAGACAACTATTGTACAACGGTGCATATTAAACATCGTCGCATATTAGGGACCGAAAAAGCTCCAAAAAATCGAAATTTAGTTTCAGAGGCCACACCATGTATTCTATATGTTTTTCAAGTCGCTGAATCCAAATCTAAACTCCAAAAACCCCCAGCAAGACAGGGTTCTGAAATTACCTCAAAATGCCATATAACATGAGGTTTGTTGGAGTTTGTATAAAAAAGCTGTCGTGCTGTCGTTCTGCAAACCAAAAAAATATAGAGCAAACATCCAGCCTCGCCAAAAAAATTTTGTGGGGTTCTTTGAGGTTAGAGTAGAACCTAGACCCGTTGTCCAATTCTATCAAAATTCATAATTCAAAATATTCCTCTATCAAGATTGAAACCTCTTTTCTTGTGAAGCTATTTAAAAAAAAAATTTAAATGTTAAATTTCATTATTTATACCTTGAACATGTCCAAAAATTTTCTAATTATTATTCATAAGCTGCAGATTTTTTATTTACTCTTAACGTTCTAGACGAATCTGCTTAAATATTGAAAACTGCCTGTTATTTCATTTTATATTACCATATTAATATTATACTTTATGACTCAAGTTCACTCATCTCCATCCAGATTTAACCATACAGACTCCATGCTCTCGTTGCCAAACACTAATGGCTACTTGACTTGGCCAAATATTTTAACAGTCATAAGCTTTCAACTTATTGGAGTACTCTCATGTGCAGCAGCAAATTGTGTTTTTTATTCTGATGTTTTTTAGTAAAACAAATGTGATAAATCCCCTTGATCTGGCACAGATAATAATGCTAGCTATTATAGTTATGCTCAGCATAAATTGTTTTTGGGTTTTGTAATTTCGAAAGCAGAGCTTATGACCAAAGTTTAATGCCGAAATAATTGCACACAGCATTCCAAAGCAAATAGTTTCGTGAGCTTCACAGAACTCACACAGAGTGTACATGGACGTAGTGAGAATGTTTGATAGGGGTGCCAACTAAAAGGCACTGCCAAGTTTTTTGATTTTAAATTCATTTTTTCAAAAGTGAATCATGTAACCCGAAATATGTTTTCTTCCTTTTTGCTTTTTTTGGTTGATTTCTTTAAATTGAATTTATTTAATTTAATTTCTTTATATTAATAATAGCAATTGTGTTCACTATTTTAACAAAAAAAAAAAAATTAAGAGCTCCACCTCCTGCTCGCTTTCTTAACAAGCAACATCACATGCTTCATAATCCATTTGCGAACATGCCGACTATAATATCCTCTGTATTCAATAGAGGGAAATTGTTAATAAGGTGCATGCGTGATTTTTCCAATAGATTTTAATTTTTCCAATAAAGGTTTGTGTCAATTTGCTTTTAACAACTTCAATATGTGCCACGAAGAAAGTATGGTTTCTCTCTATGCTCGATGGTATAACTTGGCATTCATTTAAATTAACATTTCTGTTTTGTTCTTCTTTAAACCAGACTGCAGCATTGTGACTTCAAAGCGGTTTCCGACATCAACATAATTTCGGCCTTTGAATTATAATTTAGACTTAAAAACATTTTTTTCTTTCATTATTTTTGTGCTGTCATGGAATCCTTAATTACAGATACTGCTGCAAAGATCTACAAAAGCCACCCAAATGCTAAAGAAATTTATTTCTGATTTTATTCAACAAACGAATTCTAAGCCCCGTTGGAGCTTACTGAGCTTATGTCAACTACGCCTCTGAACCAGACATACTTGGTTTACCCACATAAGTTTGCTGCTAAGCGGCTTAGTTCGTTTACTCCAAAACCATATAAATATTTCAACTCTTTGCATAAACTGCACATATGTATGTATATATATTTCTAGTTTTATATGCATTTTTTTTTTTGAAAATGCTAAGATGGTTGACCGCAAAGAATGCCTTACAATCAGTAGTCGACAGCCAGTTCTGTCTCTTAATTAATTAGCTGAATGCGTGGTACTACAGTGCGTATACTTAATTGCTTTGGCTTTCTGTGGTTGCTCAATTATAGTTCCCTGCAACTTACTCTATCTCTGCGTAAGTCGTGTCTGTGTGTATCTACAGTTGTTTGTGAAACAAAAGTCAAGTGCACTTGTGTTTGAGTGCGTGTGTGTGCGTGTGCCTGGCATTAAAATCAACGTTCAGGCAAAGTCAGCCAGAGGCAGCAGCAGAACGACAGCCAATAGACTACAATCAATGCTGGTTATTGTTTTTTGCCATTTCGCTCGGCCATTGTTATTATGGATTATTGCATTGCCATGGCCCCGTGCAGACCACGTCCAGGCTTTGAACACTGCCAGCTCCGAACCAGCGCCACTGTGCGTATGCGTAATGCTTAATATGCAATGGCATTGCAGTCGTGCGTACGCATCATTGCATCTTTTCAATTTGTGCCCAAAAATTCAACGCACAAGATAAACAACTCTCTCATACATGCATGTACACACATATACATATATATGCCTCATGTACGCAGCCTACGAAATTAAGCCCATGCCACTGGCTTGCTGCGGTTGACGGCAACTGCGGCGTCGACGTCGGCATCTCTGTTGCTGCAACGTTAATTGCAACGCTTTGTATTCATGCTGCCACTCGCTCTCAGGCAAAACACGAACAGACAACAAATTTTCAATTTTTTTTTTCATTTTTTTCAGTGTACTGTTTTTTTTGGATTGCAGCATGCCACATTAAGCAGGCAAGTGGTGATATGATTGAGTTTATGAGTGTCTGCCGGCTTCCGTACCATAACCAAAATTAACTACAACTTTTTTTCCCCCACACGCATAGGAAGTTGTAAGTGTGTGTGTGTGTATTTCTGTGTGTGTATGTGTGTGTGGTTCAATGCAGCGTAAAATTTGCAAACTTTTTACCATCGTACATTAGTTGCCAATTCAGTGAGCTAAGCAAAGGAAATTATTGAAAAATTTAAAGACTTATAAAAGGGAAAACTCTCTGGTTTAGATTAGGTGCGCACATCAAAGCTTTGAGAGCACTTCAGTTTGGAAAATTAATTTCATGGAAAAATCGAAAAACAGCATAAAAGGTTTCGGAGTTTAGCTGCATGGGGATCAACATTATTATAAAGTCTGGTAATAGTGTTCCTTTTGAAAAGAATCACTGAGTATATGGTGACGATAAGTTTACAAACAAATAATTAACGTGGTTTAAAATAAATTCCTATACTATTATAGTAGCGCTTTATAAGTCTTTTCAGAAATTTTGTAAATTATAGGGCCCATGACCTTATTGGCTATAATTCTGCCTTTCTCCTCTAAATTAAAAGCCATTCCTTGCGGCGTTTTGTGATAAAATGAGCAAAAGGTGTATTAAAATTAAAAAAATATATATTTATGTCATCCTTACATATGATTTCCTTATAATCGCAGAAAATGTCGCGTGTCAATGCATAAAAGATTGCGTAACATTCCATAGTTTCGAAAAACACTGTATATATATAAATTGTAGTTTCTTCACAGTTTTACAAATATCTTTATTTTATCTGTGGGGTCCCTTCATCTACTGGTGTTGCTCACTGGGTCGAAAAAGTGGGGAATGGACTAAGGTTGAGTCCTCGGCGAAGATGCATTTCAAGTCATCGAATAAAAGTACCCTTTGGCATGGCATCGAAAGTATCCTTGGACTTGAGCCCTAGAGCGAAAGCTTTATTAGCGGCGGCTAATTCCTCGGTTTGGTCCTTCACGCTTAGCTACAGATGCAATCGGCTGCAGAAGACGATAATATTGGCCAGGCTAATGCGTTCGCCAGCCAACCATGTAACGTCAAGCAGCTTCTCTTTATACGAACTACACTCTCTATCTTTGTTGACTTAGTCAGTCAGTCAGCGGAAAGTTGACTTAAATCTCAATAGTTCAAAAGAATACTTCGCAAAGACACAACGTTATGTTTTAAAGCAAGGCTTAGATGTGTGTAATAATTATAAAAATTAAGTATACCTACTTTTAATAGAGTAGAGTAAACTTTTAATTATTTTACTTTTATACAAGTTTGGTAACTATTGTCTTTATTTATTTTTCAACGCAATACATTCGTTCCAAAAAAAAAACCTATTATATTTTAGCATACCATACCTTTTATTACACTCATTCGTACTCACATTGCGCATACGTAATAAAAGTGATTCCATGTACCTATAATTTAGGGTAATTCAAAAGTCTCTAATTGTTAAGTTTCTATAAATTTATTTACACTTTATGCTAACAAAATGGTTTTCTCTTTACCCATTTCAGGTAAGTACAGGTGCTTTGGCGTGTACCCAGTCATTAACAACTTGTAATTAGTTACGAAACTTGGCCATTGTTTTTGAGGTAAGCTTGACCTAACGGCCCCTAAGTGTATGCAAATTAAAAAGCAATTGAAATTTTATGTCTAAGGTCGCATAAAATTTATAGCCACAGCTTTTTGTTTAATTAAATACACATAAGAAAAAGCAATTGAAAAATGCATGAGGCAACTTTTTCTTTTATGTAAACACGTACAGTTTTTAATGACGCTGCCTTTCATATCTGCTTTTAACCAGAAAATTCTTTAAGCCCACAGTAATACTGTGTCAATCTGCCTAACTAACCAAATGGCTTTTCATCCTAATGAGAGCTTGAATACGTTATTTGACGTATCTACCCCAAAAAGAAAATAAAAAATAAAGACAGCCATTTTTATTCAAAAAATTTAGAATAAAAATTGAATTTTAATTTCTTAAGGCATTGGGCGCACTAAAACGTGAGAATAACAATATCTTTCTATCGACGCCTAAAATGTCTTTTAAGGATCAATATAAAGGATCACTAAGAATAAAAATTAAATTATAAATATATCTTAAATCAGTTATTCGTCAAGTTGTTTGTAAAATTAAATTTTTTTAATAAAAATTTCGGAATAACTTTTATTTTCAACGTATAAAATTAATAATCTTCTTGAACTCAAGATACTTGCGCAGTATTGAATATGTGCTGGTCCCACTGTATGTCATAAAAAAAAAATTTTCTCTAACAGCTTTCGAGCATGATTCACTTTTTTTTGGCACATCGAAGACCTTTGCGGAATTCGTCCTGGATCATAAATGGTGCTTCACCGCCAAACTTTCATATTTGACGATTTGAAGCATTCCTTTTTAATGCCAAAATATTCAAAGAAAGTGGTAACTAGTGACCTAATAAGGCCAAAAATCGTCTAGACTAGGAATACAATTAGCAGCCCTCGTATATGTTTACTAAACTAATTACTTCACTTAAGTCAAAAGCAGCTTCTTCAGCAATGGCAACAACAGCAACTATAACCGGAACAACAATGGGCTACTTGCCATGCCACACCGACCAAGTTGAATTTTGTTTACGCAAAAAACATTTTGGGAAAATTGGAAAATTCCTTTTGTTTACCAGCCAACAGCCAACAGTTAAGAGCCAGCGCTATTAACTTGTTTTTCAATCTCAAGGCAGTGCACGGCACGCCTCGCTTACTATTTGCTATGTTTTATTTTTTACTTTTTATTTTTCTCTTTTATTTCTTTTCATTTTTAGTTTTTTATTTTTTTTGATTTTAGTTTTACTTGCCTGGTCATTGTTTTACAGGTGCTTTTGGCTTATTTTTGCTATTGTTTGTTGCCAACGTCAAGAGATAGAGAAAGAGTGTGAGAAATTGAGAAAGATAGAGGGAGAGAGAGAGAGAGTCAGCCCGAGAGTGTGGGTAACAACAAAGATCTACAAAAATAATTGCTCGGAATTGTTGTTGTTGTTTACGTTTTTGTACAAGGTAAGGCAGCCATTTTGTGCGCTTTTAAGCTTCACTTAAATGAAATTGTAATGAAATAGAAATGAAAATGGAATTCTATGGCTTGATGTTTCATTGCTTCAGTACAACAGGCCTCTCTAGCCCCCAACCAACTACCCCCTGCACAACACCCCATTAACTTGGCACACCATAGCAAACACAATTGTTGTTATATGTGTTTTTTCTAGCTGTAATTGCTTAGGATAAAAGTTGCATTTAGTTTTAATTCAATTAGTTTTTGTTCCTATACATCGTGTCTGTTGGTTTCAATAGAACCTGGCTGGAATTTTTATTACAAGCACTTTTAATGCACTTTGCCAGAGCTAAAACAACGCATAATTACAAATACCATATAAAATAAATAATCTTAAGCAATACATATGTGTTTTAGCTGAACTATGAAAGAAAGCATAGCCTACTTATGTGCAGCGCATGCTTAGTTCCGCTCCTTTCGGGCATTCATAGTTTTTGGGCAACGCCTACAAAATTCTGCTGGCTGTCTGCCAAAATAGGCGTTGTTTGGCTTTACGACAACACTGGCAGGAAAATGAAAAAACAGTTAAGAGGGCAGAAAACTGGGCTGTCTAGCAATGCAACTGGTTGGCAGTTTATATGCTCGTCATTTTCATCGTGGGGTTGTTTGTAGCTATTCAAAAGTTTATGTTCCAGGGGTTAAGCTACCTACAATGTCATTAATAAAGATTTTAAAATCAAAGTTCTCTGGAAGGTAAGCTTGTACTTTTAGAGCGACAGTGCTTGTATAATTGTACAAAGTCAATATACGCTATATCGTAATGGTTTCTTTAAATACTAACAACAAGACCTTGAACGTCGAAAAAAAAAAAGCAGTGCATCAACAGCACTTAAAATAAAAAGAAAACAAAATAAATAAAAAAGTTTGACTCGAATCAGAATATAATAAAATTGGAAAATTTTACGCAACAAACACTTGCGTAACCTTACTTTGAGGTATAGGGTATAATCAGTAGATAAGGTGGGGCAATTCCGACCTAGTAAATGATTTCGGCAATCGGATCAACTCGTCAGATATACTAAATTAACTACTGATGTTTTCTGGCCGTTATAAATTTTAGAGATATGACCCGACCGCCTTTATGTGGGCTGATTCAGTACAGATATGATCTTAATTTAATGGTTTTTCGATTACTAATCAAAAGAGCATGTTAAAAATCGAAATGTTTAGAATATATAAATGAATTTTAATAAAGAATTATTGGATTGAATAGCTTAGTAACTAATCAGAGTTATTTTATTTGCTGTCTATATAGCTTGCTATATAGCACCATTTAGAGGTCGGATTTGCCCCACTGTGTCATTTTTCATGACGACGCAAACAAAAAAAAATTTAACGATATTTCCAACCAATGCTATACATGCACTATATAGGTCGATGTTTAGAGTATATAAGCCGCTTAACGTTTTTTTTGATCACTTTATTTAACAAAAAAAGGGGTAATCAAATATTAACAAATACTTCTTGTTGTTTGAGTATCTAACTATAGACTGGCAGACAACTGTCATGCCACCTCTTTAGTTATTTTTAATGCTCTACACGAAAACACTAATATGAGCTCGCTCAGTATTGCCGTTTTTTTTTTGAGAAACAGTGGGAGGTCGGGTTTTATCCATACTGTCGGGTTTGCCCCACCTTACGCTACTAAGGGTTAAAAACCTGAGCCACTGTGCTAAGTGCTCAAATATTTGTGCTTATTTATCAATTAAAAGGTAAAGTTAAAGCTCTTATTTAATGTATTCAATTTTTGCCTTTTTTGTACCAGCTAATTTAAATTTTTTTTTTAATTAAATGGTTTTTGATATAAAAAATTGCTTGCAATACCAATATAGACTTCTAAGAAATTAAACGTTATCCAAACAAATACATACATATCAAGTCGCATTGGAATTATATTGTAGGATAAACTCAATAATGCCTTTCTCCTTTTAATCAGTTTAAAAATAACTTAATTAATGTGCAGCGCTGATAAGAAAATATACGCATCTCAGTTATTTGCACCCGCCAGCTTTTCCGGTGTAAGGAAAAATTTGCTGTGAAAATTTGCACATGTTGGCGCACAAAAGTATGCAATGAATTTCAAAGTAAACATTAAGCACTTTTTCGTCTTTTTATGAATTTGTTACCAAATGTGACAACAGTTGCCTAGCAGTGTGGAATAAGCAGCTCCTGAATGTGGAACTGACATGCCCGACGCCCATCAACAAATCTAAGCTTAAGCTAATTATTTTCTTTTTATGTTTAACATTCTCCCAGAGTTTGCTGCGTTTAATTTTTTTCACAGTCTATATTTATTTTCTTGTGACAAATTAATGAAATTTTTTAATAAAACATAACATCAAACGAATTTTGAAGCCGCCGTTTTAGCAGCAAATTAAGCCGGCTGGGTTTTCACAATGAGAGTTACGAGTGGAAACATTCCCTTTACTTTTCCCATTCCAAAAGTGCAATTTCCATAACTAAAGGCAGCTTTCGGTTGCATGTTTGGGGCAAAGCTGCTACCAGCTTCATATCAGTATTATCCTCAATTAGCGCGCTTATTGTTTGCTCTTTTTCATGTGTGAGTGTGTATCTATGTGTGTATGTATGGATGTGTGTGGGTGTGCCATTTAGCAGCCTTTAATACATGTTTGTTTGTCTGTTCAATTGAAGTGCATCGGCTTAAGTACCTAAAGTTAGGCGCTCGCCACGAAATGCAAACTTTACGTTTTAACTGGTACAAACCATAAGCCATCATACACACTGAAACATGCCGATGCACTTCCACAAACAAGCACTGCAGGGATAAAAATCTATTCTGAACTGGTTCCCAACCACTCTGAATGCGTAACTGATACGTCCCACACCTAGTGTGATTGCATACAGGCAAACTAGTGTGAGGTTGACTGGTCTCAAACTGGTTCAGCTGCGTGTGGAATTAAACTATTGCTTTCTTAATATATTACAACAATTGGCTTGAACATGCTTTTGTAATTTAAGTGTTAATCATTTTATTGGCATTATTTAATTTATTAGGTTATTTTTAGAATTTTCAAATAATGGACTTATAACGAATATCTATTTCAAATATGATTACATTGGCGTGGATCAAATGTAGGAGGCAGCAAAAATCCAAAAAAAAGAACATCGCTATGGGTCTTTCCAAGAATTTTTGGCGAAGAAACTATAGTTCTAAAATGAATTTCAAGTTTGCAGATATTTTTCTAAAAAATTCATAAATATATGTATATAC
Source organism: Chymomyza fuscimana (assembly GCA_949987675.1). Classification (NCBI taxonomy): domain Eukaryota; kingdom Metazoa; phylum Arthropoda; class Insecta; order Diptera; family Drosophilidae; genus Chymomyza; species Chymomyza fuscimana. The sequence goes on from OX465089.1 coordinate 38,925,196, forward strand.
TCACTCAATCACGTCATATAGGTATTAATTTCATTCATAATAAACATTTTTTTAGTGAACTACGCAAGAAAACCAGAAAAATACAAGTTATTCATTTAAAATTAAAAATAAAATTTAAAGGTATTTGTTATATGATAATAAAATGAAAAAATACGTTCTTATGCATACACTCCTATTACGCTATTTTTCTGGAAGATAATGCTCCGATCCACGTCTCGACGGCCAGTCGTGGTTGGTTCCAGAGCAAAAACACAAATCGCCGGACTTAAACCCCATTGAGAACATGTGGGGGAACCTGTCCCGTCACGTCTACGCTGGTGGACGCAAATTTCAGACGTTGCAGGAGCTGTTCAGGACAGTTACCGAAGAATGAGCTGAAATCCCACTTTGAGATTTTCGGAAGGTGGTTCCTTCGATCGCAACCCGTATTTTCGTGGTTATAAACAAGCCGGGAGCCTGGCCTCACTATTAACTTAGAGTTTTTCCCATCTTTTTTTACAAAAAATTTATTTTTTGCTCAATTTTTGAAAGTGTTCTTAATTGAATTTAGCAGTATAAATTTATTTTTTTAATGCTATTTGAAGTTTCTAGCTTTTTTTTTGTTTATTTAGGATAAGATTTTAGTTCATTCGGAATAAATTTACGCCAAAAATATTAATTGAGTCACAAATGCTTTTTAAATAACTTAATGCTCAATATTTTTAAATAAAAACAGGTGTTCTTAATTGAATTTTGGGGAGTGTATAAGCTTAAAACAAAAATTAATCTAAACAGGTTATTCCAGAACAACACCAAACATTTGAAGTATTAATTATTTATTGAATTCAAAAAGAATTATTTATAATAAACAAAATGTTACAAATAATGTACTTTTTCGCGAGTTATTAAAGAGTTACAGTCAAATTTTCAATTTTTATTATACATGAAAATAATATATTACAACTTATAAATCCATCACATTGAACATTTAAGTGCTTTGAAACTCAATTTTTTTCTTCTATTATAGCTTTACAGGCACTAGCTTAATAATACCAAAAGCTACAAAAAATATTTATTTCATAGTACTTATTGTTATTTTGGTATATATCATAATAAGGATAAAGTTTTTTATAAAATTTTTGTTACTCATAAAACTAGAAAATATTATAAAATTGTGTAACAAACATGAATAAAATATACTAAATAAGAAAATACCACTGACCAATTTGGCACCATCTTGCGCATGCCAACATACTCTTCATTTCCATATTTCCCAATGTGGCGCCTATTCTTTTATGAACCATTCATAAACTAGTTACATTCAGACTAGTTGCGGCCTCTTATATGGAACAGAAATCCTGCAAGGACTCATATGCTCTAGTTGTTGTAGTAACTACGTTTGGTAGCTAGATTTCAGGCTGTTCATTAGGCTTGTTGTTGTTGTTTTTATTTGTTATGCATTTTGCCCGGAAATTGAAGATAATAAGGATATTGTTGTACGAAAACAATGGCCATGCTAATGATGAGCATTTGTATGGGTGCATCTTTGTTTTGTATATGCTTGTATATGTTAGTATGTGCATGTATGTGAGTTAATAAGTTTATGTACTGCAAAGCAGCTATTTATATTGGTAGCTGCATTAAATATGCTACTGGTATTAATTGAAGGCAATTTAAGAGCCTCGCTTTATTGCGTTTTTATGTATACCAATATGCATTGGTTAAAAATGCATTTTTATTTTCAAAACTATGAAATATAATGCAAGATATAGGCTTGCTTTATTTGTGACAATATAAGCGCTCATCAAAAAATATATAGGTACAGCTAAAAAATATATTATTCTACACGCTTATGTATATTACTACGTCAATTCTATTAAAATATTAGAAAAAACTATTACAAAGCGGTGCTAAAATACATTTTTTCAAAACTTAAGTATGCAATTGATAATTACGAGACTTTAAAAAGTGATTGCGTATACGCAATGCTGCAATACCTTATTTATGTTGACCTTTATGGAATAATGGAACAGATTTGTTTATATTATAGCAGATTATATCATAAACAAACGCCCTGACCAGGGGTTCTATTAGATAGGAATCTTAAAGTCCTTTTACCTTTTCCAAACATACCCAATTCAGCCGTCTGTTTGCTACTAGCCAAACTCTTGTTTTGGAGCATACTTTATAAAAAAAAAGGGACTTCGTAAAAATATAAATAGACTTTCATAGTTATAATTATGTCAAATCATTTACTTATTATCCACGGATAGATTGTAAATAAAAAAAAATTAAAAAAAAAAAAAATAGTTTATGCACAAAAATGAACTTATAAAAATTAAACTCAGATAGATATTTCCCCTGAAATAATGCATCGCTCTTTTTATTTATCTATAGCTATCAATAAACTTTATCAAGTTCTGCCCTTTAAGTACACAATCTCGTTCGACATTTTAATTGAAACAATCCCCATGCCACTGCGCTGCCCGTAAAAATGAAATTCTTCCATCGGCCTCCAAGTTACATAACGCTTATATTACGTATGAGCTACGCTGCACGTGGTTATTAATAAGGCGTACAAAATATGACGTATACGCAATGTTGCTATCATAAATATTTTTGTAGGCCGCATCCAAACGACCAAACGGCAACACGGCGCTCTCAACTTTCAACTTTTCGCCCTCATATGGTGCATGGTTATTGTTGTTATCATTGCGGCTACACATAAATCATCAACGGCAGCCAGAAACAACAACAACACTAGTTACAGCAACATGCATAATATGCAATGTCCTGTGCCAGGCTCGTCAACATGCTTCACATCACTGCATTGAAAATTTTACCTGATTTATAGGCCTTGTCCATTACAACATGTAGACTAACGCAGCCCTCTGCCTGAGGGAAATGTGAAAATTTGAGGCGCCACCGCATTGCAATGAGGCAAGCTTGTTTTCCCCCATGATATATTAATGTTGGTGATATTGAGTGACGAGCAACACAACTAAAGCCTGTCGAGTCATCGCATCAATAAGCAATTATTTAATTCGCAATTTGAAATATTTTTAGATTAGAGATACAAGTTGGCTATAGAAACATCTGCCAATACAACGAAACAAATACAGCACAGGCAACAAAGTTGAACTTCATTAGTCACTGGAGAGCCATTAGATGATGATAGTCGACAGTTTGGGCTAACCTTTGGACTTACCTTTCCATTGGCCGCTTATACTCTATACTCATTGGATGAGGTATACCATTTAGTTAGTGCAGGTAGACTCGTTTTGTGTCCGATGTGCCTTATATATTAGGACCAAAAGTGCTAGGAGTACTGTTCTTATGCACCAATACCTCAATTGCTATGCCCCAATAGACTTTCAAATTTCTAATCATCCGCCCATTGTCTTAAATCGGCAATTAGAAATCAGTTGCTAGGTGCTAGATTTGGAAAGTATGATGTATAGGAAAGCAATTCGAAGCCCCATTTATGAATTTTTACCATGCTGACAACTGTTGGGCTTATTTCAGATGTCCAAATATTAATGTAAAATATGCCTTTAGCCTCAGCTACATAACGCAATATTTTTTTCCATACGCCTAGAAATTAAATCGACGGTTTCGAATTCTTAACCATTCAAATTTATGGTGAAGGGTCCCAATATGATTATTTTATTTATTTACAAAAAACTATGCTAAATCAGACATCTATTAAAAAAAGTAATTAGTAGTGAAAAGAGGAAAATTACAGATTCTTAGACTTATTCAATTGCCAGGTAAGCGAATTTAAGGATTGGGGTATTTCGATGATTAAAAAATAATAGAAGCCCTGGAATCAACACAGATATCATGAATTGTGGCCTACTCAGGGACGAAGAGTATCAACTTTATTTGCATGCTTTTCATGTCATGTTTAGAATAAATAATTATTAATATGATTATAAGATACGAAGTGGCATACAAAAAGATGAAGGAACTGTGGTAGAAAGAGGTATCATGAAGTGTCTTCTTGCCAAGATTGGCCAACATGCTACTGCTAACTACACTCATCATGAGGTAAATAAGCCACTTGTAACTCAAGGAGACACGCAACACTCATACACACCCATTTACACGTACACACACTTATGCACAGACATCTCTTGATGCCCCTTGCCAACTCATGTATTTTTAATATCTTACCTCAAGTGTCTGCTTGAGCAGACCACTTTTTTCTTGCCCCTTTATCTTGACTTTTATCGGCCTTAAAGTGTTGGCAGTCACACATACACACACACACATAAAGGTACTCCCACACACGCTTACATGCAAGATGGCGGCGTCATTGTTCAGTTCGGTTTCGGTAGCTGCACCCGCGGGACACATAACCATAAACGTTTCGTGCGGTCTTTTGTGCTTTCGGTTTGCGTCCATTCTAAGGAAAAACAGGATTCTGGGTATTTAAAGGCCGGCGAATTAAGTTTAAATGTTCTTAGGCACAATACAAATGTAGCTTATAGTATAAATGTATTAAGGGAACTTATGGAAATAATTTGCAGGTATACAAATACTTTTGGTTAAGACTTTAAAGTAGGGAGCAGTAGGTAATTTTTGACAATAAACAGGCTCATGTCTTCAAGTCTGAGCAGAGAAGGACTGAATCAAGAAAATTTTGTTTCGATAATTCTTTGAATAATAAGGTAAGATCTTCGATCAGCAACCAGAACTGAAGAGTACTTCGCCATGTGACTTCCGCAGAAACAGTCGCTGAAATTGAAAAAACTTTAGAATATTATATTTTCAAAGGATCCATTTATAAGCCGTTGTGGTCCCAAGTTTAACAGATTCTTGCGACTGAGACCTTCGGAATGATTAAGGACGCCTTCGTGGATGCAGTCCTATGCCGCTCACGGCTGTATCTTTTTAAAGACGACCAGCGCGCCAGTCGCCCATCAACCTCAAGAATTGATGAAAATGTGATCAAAGTGAAGGCGCTCTTGAACTCTTGTTCGTCTGATTGTTCTTGAGTTAAGGATTTTGTACGGTACCATCCAAAAAGAAGCTGTCAAAGATATGCATAAACTTGGAATGCAAAGAGTCCTAAGTCCAAACCTGCTACCGCCGGACTTCTTCTTTCCTCGGCAAAATCGGCACCGCAAGGAAAACCGATATATCTCTGAAGGAAATTCCGGAAAGCGAGTTCCAGAAGGCGTAAGCTTATTGGGAATCGAGGTATACGCAGTGTGTCGGAGCACAAGGGTGCCCGACTACTTTTTTCTGTTTTACCTTCTGGTCCCTTGAAGTGGTTTCCGTCGACGGCGTTGGGTTATTGTGTAGTTTGTGTTCCGTTCTTAGCTGATATCGATCGTCGCTTCACGTGGTTTCAAAGGGTGACGTGAAGTGCTTGAATTATCTGCGTCTATCGCTGCTCCATGAGTGTTTATGACGTCCTATTTAATTTAAGTGGACTCACGCTGTCACATCATTGATTGTCCAAATATTTGACGAACTGGCCAAAAACCAATTTGTTTGGCATTAACATGGGTAGTGAGCGTATTAGTCTTAGAACTGGCACAATTGAGCTGTAGTCGAATATATCATCCCTAAATGCCCATATAACCCCTACTGGCACATTATTTTGTTGCAGATTGATTCAAAAATCAATTAGGATTGCATTTTATAATTTATATGTGGAAGTGAAATAGTTAAAATTATATTTTAATCAAACTCAGACTCGTCCTCTTCCAGGAATATACATATATCGATTAATTTTCATTCATTTAAGACAGCTGGAATTGTCTTTCTTGTTTCCTTTTTCATTTTGCCAGAAACTAGGTATCGGACGAGTCCACTGTTCTCTTAAAACATCTGGCATAATGCATTCAAACATTTAATTTCATTCTTTAACTATTTAATTTATCCGCATATTTATATTATAACTACTTGGTAACTTAGCACACACTCTTTTCAAAGGACATTCTAATCATAAGGACAATGCGATTTGTTACAAAGCTCAAAATCTCAACTCAACCCGTTTCCACTACTTCAGCTAATTGTATAACAATCGCTGAACTTTATTTGAAATATTTTTGCCTGCACTAACCTTCTCCTGGATACCGCGACTAGCTCCTGATCTCTGTAAGTCATAACAGCGGCATAATTAGAACCCGGCGTTTTTGTCACATAACCAAAACCCAAATGCGTAACTTTAATCAAACCGAAAGCGAAAAACAAGCGCCGCTTGGGGAATGGATGGCCAAGGAGTGGAAAGAGTATTGAGTTTCTGTGGTCAGGGGATTGAAGGTGAAAATGTTTTTGCCATGGATATGAAGCTGATGTTGTTGCCTTGGCAATGCCTCGGCGCGTCTTGTATCGTCGTCAATTGCAATTGCAGAAGCATTTCCTTTCCACGTGTATTAACATAATCAAATTGGATTTGTGCACAGGATAATGATGAGCTTCATTATTGGTGCGCGAGTTTTGTTGTTGTTGGTGCATTATACACGCTGACACGCGTGTGTGTGAGTGTATATCGAGATAAATATGTATCTGTGTGCAAGTGCTAGCTCGTGTGCCATAGCTGTCCTTTTTTTTGTATTTTTTTATGCTGGCATCGACATCGTCGTTTTCGTTGCTTATTATAAATTATAATGAATTTACTGCTCGCAGCAATGGCGACAACAACAACAACGATTCCCAGCCACTTGTTGTCAACGACAACCGCATCCAGAGTTCTTTTTTGCCTTTGGCCATTGCAATAACTGCTCATTCCTCTGGAAAATTAACGCACATGAAGTTGCCACTGCTGCGACTTCCACTTGCTTCCACTTCACTCTATCAGACTTGCCACATCCCCTGCTGCTGTTATAACCGCAGCACTTGCCGGCATTTTGATGTTACAATTTGTCAGCTTCCACCTGGCAGCAGCTTATAACCCGAAATGACTGCCTGACTACCTCTGACTGTCGTGACATTGCCTCGAAGCCAAGCATATTAGACAACTTTTGGAGCAACGTCCCAGCGTCAGTCTGGTGGGCTTTGGCAACCAGCTAAGGCATTTTCCGCTTATAATATGGATTTTTATTTTTCTCTACCGAAAATGTTAGCCCGCGGCACACACTAAGCTATAATTAAAATTAAAATCAAATGCTTTTGCTTTGTATCCAACTTAATTGAGCCAACAATTGAGCAGCTGGCTTTAAAGTAACTTGTTGGCCAACTGACAGCCGGCGGCCCTAATGACACTTGGCTGAATTGACGCACTTGACTCTCTATGCAACAATTAACTAGCAATTTTCAAATAAACGTTTTTTTCATAATTACAAATGATGCCCGTAAAAAAAATAAAAAAAAAATTTTAAGTAAGCTTGGAGATCCAGAGTGCTTGGTGTCGACCACTTTTATACACTTTCAAGTCAATTCATCTTCACTATAAGTACAAAGATGCAGTAAAAGTTTTTGTACAGGTTCGGTTACTAATCGTAGGTAGGTAAGAATATATGGATAATTAAGTTTTGCACAGCACGGCTTATATAAATCGATCTACAATTTTTTCTCCCGATTTTCAAAAAAAAAATAGTTGCATATAGAAGTTACCTAAGTCTCTAGTAACTTCAATATGATCATTTATTAAAAAAAAATATTTTTTTGGAAAATTTACATATAGTAATAAAAATCAATTCCATTAATCGTTTTTTCTAAATCGATTTGAATATACACAATAATAGTTAACTAATTTTCTGGCTACTCCAATCTGATCATACACGTCTGTGTTTAAGAAAGATACTTTAATATTATGAAAAATTGAATAGTTCCAAGCAACGATTGTCAAAAACGATTGAACAATTTCTTACCAATTTTTAAAAACTTTTGTTAGACAGAGCATTACTTAAATCTCTGCCAAAACAAATTTTGTGGAAAGATAGTATGATAATTTGCATCTGGTATTCATCGACTAAAGAAATTTTTAAATTTGTCTTCTGAGTGCATTTAGCGGTAAATCGCAATTGTCAAAGTAATTTTCTTTCTATCGCTGTCTTCATAAAAATAGAAGATATATTTAATTTTTCAAGATTGTAACTAATACTTAAGCTGAAATTAAGTTTTGTTATTTTCTTTGGAAACAGCAATAACATCTTATCTATTAATTTCAATTAATGAAATAGAATCCATTGGAAGTTTCAATTGAAAAATCAAACAATTATAGACAGTTCAAACACTTGATTCTTGTTATTGCTACTAAATGGCCTTATTTGGGAAAAGACTCATCGGAAAAATAATTGTAAATCAAAATTTTAGCCAATATTTTAATACAGTTATAAAAAAATATGTTCGGAAAAACATCTAACCAGCACACCTTTTTGTTCCATCGGCTTTCACTTCTTTGGAGCTTTTGAGAAGGAATGTTCATATGCTGGAAATTGACTCTCATAGAATCAGCTCTCTCTTACGTAGATAAAATACTTGATGCGTCCAGAGTTCATTCAACTGAGCCCAAGCTTTGTGAACTATTTAATATAGCCCAACAGGTATACACTTTGAAGTAACGCAAAAAAAATAGGAAAGAGCAATAACCGCACAAAGAATTTCAATTGGCATAGTGCTTGTCTGCTTGATTGTCCTCTAGGAGGATGGCTTGCATTATAATCATTATTACCTTCCTTAGCTGCAACATTATCGTGGGCTGAACGCGCTCTACTCTTTTATTATTTGGTATTGGCTTTAACTGGAGTAAGGCATAGCATGCCAGACAGATAGCATGCCACTTGGCTTTGTTTGGCCACAAGTCGACCGAAGGACCTTAACGTGGAAATTTGGAAATCAAAAAGGGGTAGGATCTTTTAGAAATCTTGCAGAGATATTTATAATTCTCAAACTAAGATAATATTGAAAACCATTTAGGGCAGCTAATGTTGCTATGATTGCTTTTACCAAGTTATAGCATTAGCGGAGCATAAGTAAGGTTTGGACCTATATCCAATCTTGAGCCCCGCTGTCAGCTGGCCCTGTATAGATCTATTATCAAGCCGGTATAGTCATATTGCATTTAGCTGATATCGCAGTTACAGCTATAAAACCTCTTTAATTAATATTATTAATTTAGCTAAAACAGCTAAGGCGTAATCTGATTCTCTAAAGATCTATTCTTCACCAGATGTTACAAATTTAAGTCAAGTCTGAAACAAGGCAGAACTCTGCTTCCCTTTGTTATATTTCAAGATCCCCCTGGCCAAGGTTGTATCCAAAGCTATCATCCGAACTGCTGTGTTTACATAAGAACAGCGTCATAAGCCCAATGGCCGAGAAGATGCATTTTTCTCATCACGACTTTTGTCGCAGATGCGGAAATGAGGAGGAGATGGAAATTATCCAACACCTGTTATGCGACTACAGTGCACTTGTTAGAAAACGCACTCAGCATCGAAAAAACCCAATTTTTAAAGATTAGGGCAGTTGCACCCTTTTTCGAATCCTCAAAATGGTTCAGCAAGGGTGCCTAACAGGTATTCTTTCCTATTATATCCAACTAAGACTTTGTTCCACAATAAAATTATACTCAAAATTCTTTAAAATTTAATATTTCTTGGTCTGAGCAATTCTGCAACTACCCCCCGTGCCCTAAAAATTTCAAGACAATACCGTCATGTCAATGCTTCACTCTAAGCCTATTATGGAGCTGAAGCTATACCTCACGTTATGACTTCAAAAATGTTTGGTCATTTTAATTAAACATTTTGAGCTTATAACCTCAGATGTCTGCCTATTTTTAAAGCCTTAACTGTCACGCCTATGCTGGAGAAAGGAGAACAATAGTTGTCCTGCGGATGAAGTTGATCAGGGTGTTTTGCTGGTTGCATGTGTGTTAGTTAGGCTTATGTAATCATGGCTGCCATAGACTGTTCTAGTGCGTAAATAAATTATATTTACGCAAATTCGCACGCAAATGTTGGCGCCTGTGATGGGGAGGGGAGCCGAACCAAAGCTGAAGCCAATGCGTGGGCGTTGCCAAGGCTTTAGTGCATGGCAACGACTGCGACAGACATGATAACATTTTGGCCTAAAATTGGCAACAACAACAACAACTGCAGCAACAACGTTAATAACGAATGGACAATGGACGCAGCACAACAAGTTTACAGCAGGGGTTATGGGTAAGGCTTTGGCCAGTGGTGCGAAACTCCATTGTTAGTGTTTGTAATTGGGTAGCAACAATTTATGCGAGTGGCGCAAGAGAGGGAAAACTTGCATGCAACATGAAATACAGCGTTGCACATGTGACATGCGGAGGTGACTGACTGGCGGATTGGTCTAGCTTTGGATGGTTTACAGTTTACATCTATAGCTAGACAGACTGCAACACTAGCTCTCTTTGTGTTTCTGCCGGTGTTGGTAATTTAAGCAGCATCCCAAAAAGTATGCATCATTATTTTTACGTTTGCATTTAAATGACTTGCAATGCCAAAAGCACAGTAACAACAGCAAAATATTGCCATACACACAGACACACACACGCAGATAGATACACAGATACAAATACTCCCACACACGCACACACTTATGACAAAATTTATGTAACTGGTTTAAGAGAGTTTTGAATTTTGTTTGTGACACAATTTCATTTAATGGCATCTTTGGCGCCAGCTTTGCAACAAAAATATACATGCAACTTACAACGCAAAGAGCAACAACATTCATTGCAACAATTGCAACAACAACAACAACCATACGCATAATAATGAATGCCTTCATTATCATAGGGTGTGTTATTGTAGTTGTTGTTTTTATTGTTGCAAATATTTTCCTGCTCCTGGTTAAATGGCTTTTAAGGTCGCCGCATTTTTGGTTCAAGTACGAATACGGCTGGCGCCCGCTATCGGAGTATACTCGGAAATACACTTGATAAAAATGGTAGCAATGTTCCTATCATTGCTTGGGCAACTTAAAAACAACATAGGAAAAAAATGAAAGAGACTTATCAAACCTTAAAAGCTTGTTGTGATTGGATCTTAGCATTAGTCCGAAAAAGTGTTTTAAGTTTATTTTTATTTCTTAGTTTTTCTTAGACCCAAAGAAATATAGTATAACAAACGCCTGCCTGACGTATTATTATCTTTATTTATTATTTATCTCCCTCATGATCATTACTACACAAACTTCTATATCTTAGTTTACTCAGATGGTATCAGCAACTTTTCCATGATCCCACAACAGCAGTTTAAACATTGTACTTCCGACGAAGAATATAAAAATACTCAAAAGCTACTTAGATCCGTGTGCAAAGTTTCAAACTAAGATGCTCGAATTACCGGGAACAACGATTTTGGATGTTGAACGTAATTCTATAGTTAAGGAACGGAGAGTCAATCGGCCGTGCACCTGAAAACGAAATCGAATAAATTTTGTTCGTTTTCATTTTTGCGTGCTCACAATTCAACATTTTTTTTTGTCAATAACTTCTGATTCTGAATCCGATTCCATCATATCGTTTACTTTTACGTTTATTTTAAAATATTGCTAGTGAATTATAATTTTCTTTTTAAAATAATTTTACACAATAATTTTACATCAGCAACAATATTTAACCAAATTAACCACGACTCAGCTTTTTTTATTAAAAGGGAAATTTTTTTATGCAAGACATGAACCATTTTTAAAGCAAGGCATGAACATATACATGTGTATGTGTATGCCTAAAATTCCTTTTCAGCTGTGCTTGCTTTACTTTGTTTATTTAGAAAAAAAACAATATAAATAATTAACAACAAATATCTAACGTGATTAAATAGAATTAAAGAATATTTAAAAAATTATACGTGCACTTGTAAACCTATTTTGATTGATTGATTCGATTGAGTTTCACTTGCAAGTCGGATTGAAAACACATAAAAAAAATATTCGGATTCGTTTTCCGGAGCATGGCAATAAGCTTCTCTAGGAAAGAATTTCCCGTTGAGGTACGCGTTGAACTTAGTGAGGGTTAATCACTTGGCTACAGACGACTCTCGTAAGAGGGTATGTTAAACGGTTTTAGCCACTTTAAGATTTTAAAAACGAATAGTAAAAATTGCTTCCGATTATAGCAGATATTGTTTTATGGTGGCCTTTAGCTTTACAAACAGCCCTCGTTGCAGTAGGGATATGCTCGCCTGGCAATTATTGCCTCATCTGCAACAATGTCCTGCTGGCGTTAAGACTAATGCAGGGCCTAGCTGAAGATAGAGACACACACTCTCGCATTCACACTCACTCACACATGCTCAACTCACGCTCAATGCATTTAATTATAACTCAGCTGGATTGTTCTTGTTGTTGTCCTTAATACATATGCACACACCTATATGTGTCTGTGTTTGTTTGCGTCGACGTCAGCGTCGTGGTTAGCGGCACCGCTTTGAAAACAAATTGGCAAACGTTGTCGCAGTCGCTGCCGCTGCCACTGCATCTGTCTCTGCTGCCGCCATTAACTTGCCAAAGGCCAAGCGGATGCAGCAGGAAACGGAAGTTTGGGTGTTGCACATTGTGCTACGTTGTGTTGCAGTTTAGTTGTTAGTGCGATTGTTGTTGTTATTGCTATTGTTGTTGCTTTTGTATATGAGTTGAATTGCTTACTAGGTGTTAAATTTATGCATTTCGGATGGCTGACAAAAACGACATACAAACAGTGACAGGGCAATTTATGTGACCAGGCATTTAATAAATACAAAAAAAAATATGTTTCTAAAAATATAAACGGAAATTTAAATAATTTATATCGTACAATGTTATTTATTCATTCATTATACAAACAAGTCAGCTTCTTTGTCTTCTTGACTGGCTTTAACAATCTATTATCAGGTCGCGGCCTAACAAAAGGTACCAAAGGTAGCTCGTGCGCTCACTTGTCCTTTTAGCAGAGCATGGTCATCGAACCCCTTACTGGCTACAGATTCTCTAAGTAGACGCTGAGATCGCTATGAACACTATTTTTTGAATCACAGTTATGGTTCACTTTTAATTCTACTCAGTAGCTTGTTTGACATGATCTGTGCTACCTGGTTACAATTGACCAAATGGCATTTCTGAACCAAGAAGTGTAGGGTAGGCAAAGTAGCAAAGTTTTGAAATTCGACTCGGCACCTCGGAGCTCCCAAGCAACGGACGTGGTAGTGCCTTTGCACTGCTGCCTACTGCATTCCAGAGTAAAGTCATCTTTTAAAGGTTTAACTGAAATAAAAAATTTAAATAAAATAAGCCCGATATTTAACAAAGGACAAACATTTCTTTTTAGTATTCCTATGCTATACTCCAATTGATTATATGCATGCGTGTTTGACAATTCGTGAGTGATACTGAAAACGTGTGCTTTCAATCATCAAAGAGATAAAAAGGCAAAGACACCAATGTTGCCAGTATGTTGCTTTTGTTGGCGTTGCCAAATTGCAAATAAATTGCAGAAATTGAATCAAATACGCATGCAATTGCAAACAAATATAGACAGAGTCCGCGTGTAAACGTTGGACAAGAGTGGGACGAGGGGGTACTCGAGAGGGTGGTGACTTAGTTAGAGATCGAGTGGAGACACATTGCTGGCAAAGTAGACAAACAATTGGCGTTAGAAGGCAACGCAGCAGACTAGACCTAACTGAATGTGGCTTGGAGCTCGTGTGTCCTGTCTGGCTGCTTGGCAGGATATTTGTTGCTAAAAAGCAATTTTATGCTTGCAAAGGCATAAAAAGCCTTTGTTCGTGTCTATTTCACGTTAGTTGGCGACGTTGCTGGTGTCTGCGGTTGCATATGTTGCGCATACGCTACGTAGTCGCATGAAAGCGTAATGTCAAGAAGAAAAAAAGTGGAAAATGAAGAAAGGGCGTTGAAGACCTTGGCTAAAGTTGCAGCAGGCGGGAAATGAATTATTTATGAAGTGGTTTCTGTGTTGTTTTCCTTACAAATACACACGCAGACCTCTCTTGTTGAGCCCAAAACAAAGACTGCCTGCCCCACAGTTAGCTGCAGTTTGAAGTGTTTTTTACTTTATCAATTGGTTGCTTTGCACTTATTTGTTATTTGTTCTTACATCACAAATACACTTGTGTGCTGCATTTCCGGCTCCTTTCAGTTAGGCAGTTGGCCGCGTTGTGTGTGAGCGTGTGTATCTGTGAGTGAGAGTCTATGTGTATTTTCAATTGGGAACGCAACTGTTGCGCTTCGAACGGAAAGTTATTTATTTTTATTTGCTTTCCTTGCACATTGGCGCTGCTCGTTTGCTAAAATCAAAGAGGAAATTGAATTTGTTGTGAAAATTTATGTATTCGAATGGAAATGTTGTTTGCTGTTGTTGTGCCAATTTCCTGGCTCGATGTTGGCCCTTGTGAGCTAGCTAGTCAACTAGTCCGTTAGATAGCCTTTGATTGTATAATACTGATTTTTATTTTGGTCCCACAGGCTTCCGACTTTTTTCTCATGGACAATTCCCATATTCGAAAACAATATACCCTTTGTACCATACGGTACAGGGTATAATTAATATAATAATATTAAATTATAAAGAAGTTAATGCAATGAGGGGGTAAAATAAAAAAAAAAATAAAATAAAATATAATAAAATATAATAAAATAAAAAATGAAATGAATTATACTCATTTTTTTTTTTGGTAAAAGAGAAAATGATAAAAACCGTATAAGTCAATCACATTTTTTTACAAAGTCGGTCTTACTCGTTTCGGGAAAGTCATAGAGCCAAAAAAAAGTAAAGATTAACAAATAAAATTACGTTAAATGACATTAACTTGCCATTCAAGGTTCAGTGTTTTTTAAGATTTCTTCTATTTATTTCCACTACAGTAAGAATACAATTTGCAAAACCTCACTTAATAATATAAAAAATCTCTATTTTAATACATCCCCCATTACCTTACGGTTAGTCTCTTTTAAACGTATTTTTTTCTAAATTAATTACAACATTTTCACACTATATGTCAATGAAAACCTTACTAAGCCTTTCCAAAAAGCAATGGATTCAAATTAACAATTAACAAAAATCTACTTCGATTAACTTATGAGTCTATTTGATATGGTTTAAAGTAAATTTGCGACTTATCTGACTGCTTTAAATGGTACTTTCTGTATTTAAACAGTCAAAAAATCAAACTTTTGTGTAGAAATTCCATAAACAAAATGTTTTTGTGAATTTCAAACATTTTTTCAAAAATAAATGAGGAGCCAAAAAAATCGAATAAAATGATTGTAATTACGATTTTATTATTATTTAAAAAAAACTGTTCTCTCCAGAAATAAGTTTGTTTTTTATTTGGCTATAAAGAATGTTACTATTAGTGTAAATATTGCAGAAATCCAAGTTTGCTCACATTGTTCTCATTAACTATATATTTTTGTACTCTTAAACGTATTTGTCACATATTTAAGGAGACGGTGCAGACTCTCCCTTAGTAAAACGTGATCGATTGTAAGATGCTTTCATTTTAATGTCTATAAACTAAGAAACACATGAAAATATTAACAAAAAAAAAGCATTATAAAATGCAAAAAAACAAACTCCTTCTTGCTGATATCAAAATCAATTTATGTATAGTGTGGGCTGATGTCGCACAGTGCCATTTAAACAAGCTGCAGGTGTCACAAAATAAAGTTCTGAAAATGATATTCAACCTGCCCCGGTTTTATGCAACAATCGATCTACACAATAAAGCAAAAATATAACTCATTCCAGACAGACAAGAACGTTTTTCTTACAACTTTCCTTTCAGATGTTGTAGCTCCACATACCCTCATGTCAATGAACTGGTCTAGCCCGTCTATCTTTAGCTTAAATTAGTTTTTTAAGTAGGATTAGTACAAAATTTCGTCAGTTGGTTTTTGTATATTTTTCAACAATCTTTTATATTAAAATCCTATCATTGTACATTTTCTGAAGTCATAAGTTAACGACACACATTGCACACATTCCCAAAATCCATGCTCAATTCAATTGAAGGTCATCAGTAGCCACAAATATACTGCGTTGACAGATGAAACCCTCGGGAACGATCAACTGCGGAAGTCGCAGAGACAGCACCGTCAGCATTAAGTTTGGCAGCCAACAGCGCAGCCTAAACATCAGACTGCAGTGTCAGCTAATGCTTACTTAATATTTATTATAAATATCCATGTTAGATTAATTCTAAATTTTAGTTTTTATACTGAAGCTAGACGATTGAGCTCGTCTCGCGTTATTATCTTTTTTAAAAAATGAATTTGTTACGCGATTTATTAATTCATATAATATTATAATTAAGTGAAAAAGTTAACTAGAACCTGAACTCTTAAATTTTCTATATTAGAATTCACGTACACTGTAAATATTATAAATCAAAATCGTGAAATAAAGACCCAATTTTTTTGGTATAATAACATCTGCCAAATTTCCGTATAACTTTTACCTTACATCCTTTACCACACTCGCTGCAGTCTTTGCCTCTGGTTAAAGGCATCTTGATTAACCCTCATTTCCTCCTCAAAAAAACTTACGTTTCTTACCATCATGTGTGGTTTTCCACACATATGGGATTTATATGCATTTTTATGTAAAAAACACAATTTTTTTTAATAAGAATTATAATTATTTTTTATATTATATTAGTTATGTAGGTTCTCCTCAATACATTTAACACAAACATTTCGATTGTGTGTTCGCTTGCAAACACCTTTTTTACAGAAACAGCAAATAGTATCATAAGTATAATTCTTATACTTTGACTTCTTAGTATAACATATGTGGCACCGTGCCTTTCCTTCTGTTTTTGGCGGAACGCTTTTACATCTCTTTCGAGGAATGCCAGACGTTGTTGGTGTACTCTCTCGAGAAGATTCGTGACTCTGTGCTGAGGGTGAGTCGTTGCCTAACAAGGTCCTGGGCCCCCTCATCGGCTCGCTCAGGGATTCTTGGTTGATAGCTAAGAAGCCGCTGACTCACTTCTGGGCATTCCTTTTCTCATTGCCATATATGGCTTTGCGAGACTCAATCCAAGCTCACGCAAAAAGACTCGTCGCATGGTTTGTTTGTTTGGTTGCTAATTTGGAAACAAATTTTTGAAAATAATAAAAGCATTGAGATCGGATATGTCGACCATATTTGAAAATACAGCCATCGGCCATCGGTTCGTCTTTCTCTTACAGCTGTAACAAGACAACATTTTGTCAACTGTGTCCACGCCACCTAATAAAAAAGTTATGGATTGCCGATCAATGAAATCAAAAATCAAAATAGCACAGAAAGTTACCTTTAGTTTTGTCCATCGTTATGTTATGGCCCTTTAGACCACGCACCAAACCCATAACTGCACGTTCGCCTTGATTTTTTCTGCTGAGCCACCAATAGGTTTTCCCAAATACGGTTGGATTTTCCAAACATAGCACGTTTCAGAGCAAACCAACAGCCAAAATTTTATACCATATCTCACAGGCTTAGAAGGCATGTATTGTCGAAACTTGCATCTACCACGAAAACCAAGAAGTTGCTCATCAATGGTAAAGCATTCATATGGGTTGAAATAACCTGCTAAAAGATCTGACCATTTATTAAAGATTCCACGGATTGGAGCAAATATGTCTGTAGAGCTTTGCTGACGTCGACTCCTAACATCATCAAATCGAATGGCTTTGTTCATGTTTTCAAATGTTTTCTTTGACATTATCGCTCTAAAAATTGGACGCCCATATTCACCATCAAATAAATCCAACATTGTTTTATTTTTGGATCTAAATAAAATTGATTGGAAAACACTAGATTCATTACAAGCATGAACGTAAAACTAAAAAAAGACACACCTGTACACTCCAGCCAAAATGAGAACAGCGACATATGCTTTCAACAAATTTGAATCAATTTCTATATATTGGTCACTACAGTTCGCATTTGCATATGCGTTTGACCACTTCAGAATAATATTCATGATTGGTGGTGGAAAGAACAAGAGGAAAGCATCTTTGATGTCATCGACACATGCTTTTGCATATCTTGTCGTACCTGGATGCAAATTGATAACATTTTCCTTCCGTAATCTTCCGGTTTGATCTTGCACTGGTTGTGATTTCCACACCATACCGTCTTTTGAATGGGTCGATCGTGTTATGTGGTGCAATTGCTATTTCTGTTTCACTGGAATCACTTTCACTTCCTTCATCTGTTTCTCCCGACGAAACATCGTCATCGTCATCGGGATCCTCATCATCAGATGCATTCATAATTTCTTGTAACTCCACGTCTGTGATATATTTTGGTCTAGCCATGATTTAATTTCAAGCTGATTCAATAAATGTTTGTATTATAAAACGTGTCTAACGACTGAACTATGACGTCATGAAATGGTTTCACAAGCAAAATTTATCAACCGGCCACACACACAGCAAATAGCACACTGATCAAATTTTGTCTCTGAAATGATTTTCGTTTGCATTTGCTCATAGCTAACGGTATCTTTCTTTGGTATACATTTTTATTTTCTCCAGTGGCGTCTACAGTGTGTGCAAATTTGTGTGTTAATTTGGGCCCCTGAAAAAATCATGCGTACGCCACTGGATTCTCTTTCCTTCTTCTTTGTGCTGCAACAGAAACGATCTGCGCATGTTAACATATTGTATATACATAAAAAAAATGCATGTACTTATAAAAAAAATTGTTTGTAGTGAAAAACACATAGAAATCCCATATGTGTGGAAAACCACACACGAGGGTATGAAACGTAAATTTTTGAATATCTCTATATCAAAAAATATTATTTTATTAAATTATACGTTTTTTGTGTTATATTGATGTTTCAGGAATTGTCAAGAAGTTTTATGAAGATCGCTGAAAAAATTGCAATTCAAAATTGATTTGTGTGGTTTTCCACACAAGGAGGAGATGAGGGTTAAACATAATTATATTGCAGCGGAATACATATTTTTTGGATTAACGTTACGCATTTTGCCTGTGCTTGGACATTGCTTGTAATAAACTTTAATTAAGTGAAAATTTCAAAAAAGCATAAAGCAGTGCCTGGCCAATGTTGCGTATGCGCAACGTGAGTTATGCGGATGTAATTCAATTTGTTAAATACTTTTTGCAAAACCACACACACATACACACACACACACATGTATACAGAATATCTGTCATAAATTATGAACAAAATGCCTTGGCAAGCCTTGACACGCCCATTCAGCCCGGACATCAGCTGTTTGTCAGTCAGCCAGGACGCTTCATTAAATGTAAAGTTATTAAATTACCGCAACGGTGGCAATAAAAAAAAATAAATATAAAAAAAGATTGCTCGCAAAAAATAAAATGAAAATAATATATACAAAATACCAATAACAGTCGCTTGCAATTTGTACAATGTGAAATATTATCAAGGCGGCGACGTTTCAGTTAATTTTTAATGACAAACCGGGAAGCCAGTCATTCGAACCAACCGTCATACTGTAACCACAAGGGTGGAGCGAGGGTAGAGTGGGAGGTGGGTTAAGGCAATGCATTGTGGCCAGTTGGAAAATCGATGCCCAAATGACAGTGACAATTTCATTTAATTGGTTTTAATTAAATTAATGAGTAAATTTTACAAATGGCTGCAAAATGATAAATAAGTAATTTAATATATATTCCAATCGTTACGTCTCGCTTTCTACTTTTTTCATATGTTAACTCACGTTTATATTTTTCATGTAGTTAAATTAATTAAATGCTGTTGAAAATTTAGATACGCATTGGGTTTTAAATATATTTTTTGGTTTTTCGTAAATGCTATTAAGCTTAATTTGTATTAATTAGTTTTGCAACGAAAACAACTTTTATTAAAAAATAGCAAATGTTACCAAACTTTTGAGTAATTCTGGTTTTATTTTTTTTTGCACAGTTTACTTTAGCAGTTACATATTTATCAAAACATATTTTGTCAATTTAATGCGTTGTTGTTGTTTTATAAATTAAAATAAAAACAAAAATTATTGTGGTTTTTGCTTCATGTTATCAAAAGTTAAAATACGAATTTCTATATTAAGAGCTTGAACAGTTCTCGTAAAAAGTTGGCACAGCTCAAAGGATTACAATCTCCCTCAATTAAATTAATTTTCTTAATTTTTTTCTTTATGTTTTTTTCTTTATGTTGATGCTTGTGATGTTTGTTAATAGCAGCATAAGCGTTTGCAAGGACTGCACTTTTCATTTTTCCGGCCAAAAGCAAAAAAATGGCTATGGAGATATGGACAGTACTTCCTGTTTTTCACATCGAACGCTAGTTGCTCACAGCATGTAAAGAATAAACAAAAAACTCATACATATACACATCTGCACACACACAAAAAAAAAAATGACAACGACCCCCTGCCTAGCAAAAAGAGAGAATATAAATAAAAATGAACTTTGTTTACAGCTATCTACTGCCTCGATGCATTTAATGCACTTTGGAGTTCTCTTTTTGCATCCTTTATAATTATACTCTACATTCATGTCATGCCAGAAGAGTTATATGAACTGTAATCTGTGGGATGCTTCTAAATGTGTAACTCCTTTTGGTGTGTACTACAACCGGCCAAGAAGAACATCAATCTTTCAGCTTGAGCATCATAAATAAAAAATAAAACTTGTAGACACAAAATTTCATTATTTGTTTTAATCTTTCGGGGATGACAAATATGCATTACAATATTCTTGAAAAAATAGTCATCAACTGTACGCACTTTTGATATGCTTAAATTTGTCCTTTATAATAATAATTGGGCCTAAAGTAAGCTTAATTTTTTTTTTACATAATTAAATAAATTTACAGCTTATCAAATTATTCTTGAATAAGTAAAAGAGAATTAAAAAAAACCATGATATGGTGGATATTGGAATGAGATGCTCTAGTATATTTAACCCTCTGGGTGTCCTTCCAGAGGGTTAAATATACTATACTACTGTACTACTACTATATATCTCGCTGGACTCCTGTGCATTGTCATATATTTGTATTTCATTCAAACGCATTCCTATGCCAGTATATTTTTCTCTTTTTCAACTTTGGCATATGTTCCAAAATTATTTTTTGATTACCAAAAAAACAGGTTTTTTTTCTCGATTACTTTTTCACTTTATTATGAACATTAATATGACTAGAATAATTTTTGTTATGATATTTGATATGGCATTCATGAGTAATAAAAAATGCAGCTAAAACAAGCATTTGGGACTTTCAAATTTTTTTTGGCACTCTGTATTTAAGCACATTGAGCAGAAAAATTTATTTTTGCATCGCAGTTCAACGCCTCATTAAATAAATAAAGTGTGTATTTCAGTGACAATAATTTGATTAAATAAGTCAAGTTCAAATCCAGACTCGTGTATTTGAGTCGGGATTTTGTTCATTTCATTTCTGACCTTTCTTCTTTGACTAAAAGCCCTGTGTGCCATTACAGCGTAGGTGGGACCACGGTGAACTTTCTCCATTCAATCTAATATTCGCCATCCTCTTCAATTCGCCAATAGATCATCCTCTTTTCCCCTTTTCAACTTTTTCTTTATCTGCACAACTATAGAAAATTTAATATGCTTCGATTTCTATATTTGATGCATTTTCTTCAGGCACGTAATTATTGGCACCCTTTCGCCTTTCAGCATTACAATCAGCAGACTCTTTCACACACGTAGCCGCGTATAAAAATTACGATTTATTCATTAAACAATTAACTTCACAAAAAGAGTCGAGTTAATTATCGAATATTCGTGCAGAATATAATTGCTCACACTTGACGGCTAATACGAGAATGACTCACAGCTACCGGAAACTGTTTACCTGTTAGAAAAAGTTTTATGAATTTTATGAATATTGCATTGCACCAGTTGATCACAGTTGATTCCACGATCAGTGTTGCCACACCATCGGTTTTTTTCTATAAAGTTAGTTTTGACGAAAATTTATATTTGAGCTCTTAGACGAGGCGCTAGCCTAAAAGCGAGACAGTGAGTTTTTTTTTTTTTTTAATTGTTGACAAGTAGTTGGCTTTAATTCTTACGAAAAGATACGTTTATATACCACATTTCGAAGCACATTTGTGTGGCAAGCTTACCAAACAGCCCACATATTTGATCCATTCAAGTTCTTCATCATTTTTGGATTACCGTAAAAGAGTTCGAATGTTAATTATTATTTCGTTTCTAAGTTTCTTTTCTAAAAAAAAGTTATTTGAAACAGGACGTACTAATTTTTTTTGTAGTCTTTCTTTGGAAGTATTTCCAAAGATATGTATATGAAAAAAGTGTATTGAACAGTCATGGTATTTCTGCACTTATGCATATAATGTTGTTTTTGTTTAATATCAACCTGTTGTTTATTTGCGTTTATGTCAAGAACACACACACGCATACGCACACACTTACTTACACACAAAGCAATGCAGCAAAGGTTGACACCACATCTGGTGGTTGTACACCTGTAGAAGGTATGGGGTCCTTGGGGTTCATCTTGTTTGTTTGTTTAGCCCCTGCTGGTTGCATGCATTTTTTATGCTGACAAGACATAAAAGCCAAAGTACATAAAAGTCTGTTCAAGGTGTTTACTGATGCGTTTTGAGACGCTGCTTCGTTTGGTAACCCCTGTTGCTTAAAAAAAAAAAATAAAGGTGCATAGAATATGCTTTTAGCATATCGAAAATGGTGGAAGGGGCGCAGTCAGAGTAGAGTAAACATGACACTGTAGCAGCAAAATGGCGGGTCACTTGCACACTTCCGCCAGCGGAAGTTGTATATGTTATTAGCTGTACATGGCACTCATGCACATGCTCTAAGAACAGCAAACAATCGGAAGTTTCAAACTCGAAAATTATTAAGTAAAAATAATAAAAGTCTATGCGTAAGAAATTTGTAAAAAAAATATTTTTTAAAGATCAAAACAGCTCAAATGCATATGTGGCTTCCATATAGTGCCTTCTGTCAAGCTTTTCAAAATGCTTCGCGATTTGCGTGTTGTTGTAGCTTTAACTTTAGCTGCTATAGAATTAATATCCGGTGTAAATAAAAAATAAATTTTCTCTTTTTTTTTAAACAAGCAGCGCCGAGTTCCGGCTGCTGCTGCTTCTTAGTGCTCTTAGAGCGCCTCTCCAGAAGTACATTTGTTTGCTAAAGCCGGAAATTGAAAAAATAAAAATTGTGCTTTGCTCTTTTTGTTGTTGTTTGTGTTGCTGTTTGCTTTGCCAATTTTGCAAAGTTTTAAACTTTCTTCTTATATTTTCAAAAACCGTCAACAGCAGCTTCAGCTTAAAGCCAACGTTGGTGGAGCAGTGGGTGCATGTGGGGTAGGACATGGCACAAACACTGTCGGCGCCTATAATTATAAAACCGCTTTATTGTATTTTTCAATTACCTTTTTAAATTGACAACAAAAGACCTGCAAGCATAATAAATGTGTATATGTATATGCATATAAAACTACATATATATAAATATCTGTATATAAACATGCAGAAGAGCACTTCTTGCCATTGCAGCTGCAGCAGCAGCATGCAAATTACAAGGAATATTTAATTACGAAAAACGCGCATAATTATGTGAGCCGCTGACCAATGTCCTCGATGTTGCCATTCAAGCATATTTATATATACGCACGCACTGCTGTACAGTTCAATAGTGACATTTTGAATACTTCGTATAATATTTTTTTTAGCAACGGATTTCAACACTCACCAAGAATCAGTAATAATCGATTACTTAAGCGCATAAATGTTAAAAAAAAAAAAACTACCTTATTAACTATACAATTAAGATGATTCTGGGATTTCCAATTAGTAGGGGCTCCGCCGCCTGCTCACTTGACAAACGTTACGCTACTACTGCCTTTTATTCACTTTGTTCAGGGATCGTAACTCTATAATTTAAGAAAAATCATGAAGTATTATTACTTTTATTAAATTTTTGTCAAAAGTTATTGCTATTAATTTATAGACTATAAATATTCTTTTAACCAAAGGGCGTACTATAATGGTTGGTGCATTTATGTGATACACTGTAATAACTTTATAGCAACACCTTACATGTCATTGAAGGATTAATATAAAGGATCCCAAAACATCAAATATCTCTTAAAAATGTTTGGTATATAGCATCATAATACCAACATAGTGGTATCTTTTTTTCAAATTTATGTCTATGTTTCAACCAAACAAGCAGATGTAGTTTGATAAACATTTATAGATAAAAGTTAAAAATCTGCTGAATTTTTCCTTTACCTCTGTAACAACAATCTTTAAACTTAAGAAAAGCTTCTAAAATTTTTAGTTGAAGATAAACCAAAGTACTACAAAATACTTTTGTAAAATGCCTGAGAATGACAGTACAAATACTTTTATGAAGAATTTTATTCTTGAAGATTACAAAAATGTTTTTCTAGTATGTACAATAGGGTGGCTGCCGCTGATATGGAGGATTTTTAAACCATCGCACATTGGGCCAGAAAGCCAAATTTTTGGCATAAATTCGAAAAATAAAGTTACAGACATGAAATTTGGTGTAGTTGATTGTAATGACATATATAAGAACTGAGATAAATTTCAGACCGATCCGACCACGCCCACTCCCACCGCCCATATTAGGTGAATTTTTGCTGGTTGCGATTTTTTTACTAATGCACTATTAATGACGCGATTTATAAATATATATTTATAATTTAGTTTTATTTATGCCAATTTATTCTTTTGTAATATTTGTTGCGTGCTTCTGACGCATTTTGTCCAAGACAACCTATTGGCAATACTGATGTTTGTATAATTTGGTAACCGTGTACCAAAACTTTATGTGCAGTTGCCGACATCGGAAACCACGGATATATGGACATATACAATGATAAAGTTTTCTGACAATACTCTTTGAATTTATGCACATTAATTGGAAGTTGATATGAAAAAGCAATTCAAATATTGTGAAAGCGTTTAAAATTTGAAAATGCTCTCCTCGCTGTATTGCCGTCGTTCGTGTTTTCACTCCCATTCTGTTTTGGCTTATCTACATGTAATCCCATATCCTATACTTTATAGGCTTGGTTGAAGATGTGGAACCTAAGCTATCGAATGAAAAAATCACGATAGCCACTTGGAATGTTTTTCCTTAAAAGTTTTCAAGTTTCTGCCGCATTTTGGCAAGTTTCTTTGAATATGAGTAGCAAAGTATTTTATTTTTGCATTAATTTCATATTTTTTCTCTGCGCTTAAGTTGTAGTCTTGAAGTTGATCAAATATCCAGCGCGAAACATCGGACGCCTTTCGACTATTGTCATTCCAGATATTGAGCAGCGTTGCATAGCAGAACTCAACCTTAGCAACAAAATGGCAATACCCGAAAAGCCGCAAAAAGCCGCAAAAAGCATAAAAAGGGTAAATTAGTATATATTTTGTACTTTAATGTTACATTAATACTTTTTTGCACAAGCTTGCAGAAATTTAGTTTTTGTTTTTACTGCAACGCGCAGCTGATCGAACATGTAACTTTGAAGGGCTGCCAAATCTTCAGGGTTGCAATAAAATCAATAATATTTGTGAATTTTTTATAACTAGCGTATGCACTACAAAATGGCAATGTTAAAAAACGATTTTGTTTCTATGAATTTTTTGAATTTATGCCAAAAAATCGGCTTTCTGGCCCAATGTGCATCGATATCAATAACGCCACCCCCTAAAAAGTTTCCTTTTTACCTGCATATAGCGCCTGTAAAATTTAAAAACGATCCGAATGTATTTGATCCGAATAGGTCAAAGATCATAACTTGCACTTTTTCCGTTTTTGACTGTATTGTTCTACATAAACTTTGAAATCTTGTTACCAATCAGACAAATTATTTTAAAAAAATATAGAGTCGGCCTAAATAAATTTGGTAAGCTCTAAAATTGATTAAATTGACTAATTACACCAGTTTACAAATAAAAAAAAATGTTCGTATCCTTAACATTTTTGAATCGTTTCTCTAGTAAAATGACATGCTAAAACCGAAAATGCAGTCAAAATTTTTTTTCATAAAACCCGTTTCGAGATATTTTGAAAAAACCATTTTTCGAAATTAAAAAAAAAAAAAGAAAGTGTTTTTACTTAACAGTAAGTATCCCTGGTTATACTAAACTGATTTCGATAATTTTTTTTCTCGACTGTAGATAATTGAATTACCCATTGATTATATTTGGAGCATGTTTTTGTCAAACTTTCGGATCGTTTTTAAATTTTACAGGCGCTATATGCAGGTAAAAAGGAAACTTTTTAGGGGGTGGCGTTAGTAAAATCGTGAGATGTTGCAAAAATGGCCACCCTAATGTACAAACGTAGGCTGATTGACCATCGCAAATGTTTGCAAGCAGACTTGTAGGAACTGTTCCGAAAAGTAGACTGAAGAGGAGATGCTGTAACAATCCCCAACGAACCTATCCACCAAGGCTAAATCATAAAGAAATAACCTTTGCAAACGATGACACCACATGGCGAATACTATGCTTAACAAAAACAAAAATTCTACAAATTTGGAAGAGAAATAAAAAAGATGTTAATAAAAAAAAAAAAAAAAAATTCTCAATTAAAAAGGTGTTTTCGTTTTTGCTTAGAGAGGTTACTTATTAGACGGTTACCAATAGGATTTTCGAGCTTAAGCTATTTCTTCAATAGAATACTGCCAAATAGTTAAAATAAATAGTTCGTTACCTTAAATATTTGGAGTTTACCGCGTGCACGAATAAAACCATAGTTCAATCCAAAGGATTGAACTTGAAAAAACCTTTCCAAATTAATTATTATAAATGCAATTGCTCATACGCAACTGACCAGTGCTGTATAGGCTCATTTATACCACGATGGCACTTGGCTGGCAAGTCTGCTTATCGAGATTCGTGCTACTTTATTACATGGGCCCCCATAAATAAAGTGAAATACACTTGGTTGACGTCAAACTCAATAAAATGGAACAGTTCATGCAATTAAGGTTGCCAATACAATAGCAAAAAGAACAAAAAAAAGATATGACTGACCATTTAATTTCCAAAAATATAATTTATGGAAAGAGTAAATATGTGCGTATGCTCTTACAAAACTCACGTATTGTTGCTGAAGTTTTGCGATTTTTATTTACAACTTTAAAAGGAACTTCAAAAATATTACTCTACAGTTGAGCTTAATATCCTTCACGAGCCAAACCACAGTCAAATTTCAAAAGCCACTTCCGCATTGGACAGTGTATGACGCTGCACTGCAGTATACCACGTGTCGTATGAGTGATATTTTATAACTTTTTGATTGCGTTGGCTTGCTTCATTGTAGGCGCACCTTTTATTATTATTTTCTTTAATTATATTTTTCATTATGATAATTTAATGCTATCGCAGTTGCAGTGTGCACCACAATGGTAATTAAAAAGGAGCCATAGTATGGAGCAAAAGTTGATTTTTGCGTTTGCTGATCTTCATATATAGTATTTTTGTTTTTAATGCAATTTTAATTTAAGTACACAATGTCAGATAACTCACAGCCTCACATACAACTTGCAACGACTATCGGACGATAAAAAATAAATATAAATTTAAACAACGATGACCATCACAAAAGCTTGGTTGGATGAGTCAGTCACAAAGCACCAAAGTATTGGATTTGTTATTGGCATCTTTACGGAATAGGTTTTCCTTGAACAACTAGACACTGGCCCTTTGTCGTCTATGTCACTGTCAACCAACGCCACCATTTTGTTGTTTGTTTTCACTCTAGTGCATTGTTTACGTGGATAAATAATTATAGAACACATATCCTTGAAGCTGCTCAATATGTCATAGTGAATTGTTTACCTTGTCGGGTAAGGTAAAAATGTCTGACTAGTGGGTGTTGAAAGTTGTAGCAAAATAGCTAGGGACACCTCATGTTCATGTCGAGCGTCATGACAACAATTATGCACAATCTGAGATTTCTATTGTAAGGGTTTAATACATTAGCAGCTTGGTCTATTGGGACGCACTGAAACTATATTATTCAAAAGATGAA
Source organism: Chymomyza fuscimana (assembly GCA_949987675.1). NCBI lineage: Eukaryota > Metazoa > Arthropoda > Insecta > Diptera > Drosophilidae > Chymomyza > Chymomyza fuscimana. Next base: position 38,953,133 of record OX465089.1, read on the forward strand.
AACATATTTTCTCTATTTTTCTTAAAAACAAGAATTCGCTTAAAAGTACCGTTATCACTAAGTGTCTAGATGCTTAGCATTACCATTTGGCATGGTCAAAACTTTTAACAATATCTCTAACAACACCAAAGAACTTGGCCAAAAGCCACTTGACAGCAAATTGTTTGTACTTTTTTTGTGTGGCTGCTCAGCTGGGCATTTTACATATACGAGTAAGTGGTAGATGTGTCATAGCCAAATGGCTAACTGGAACTTGGCCAGTAAAGGTAGGTAAATAAAATATGCCATAAGTATGTGAAACTGTTGATGTTTTGTGCAACGGCAAAAGTTTGTTTGGCAGCAAATTGATTTGCAACATTGGCAACACTCACACTCGCATACATGCGTACGTTTATATAAAAACACTTTGTATATAACTTTTGATTTTGTTGACGCTGTCTTTGACATGGCAAGCAAGCAATTAAATGGCTGTCATAAGTCTTTCACTCAATGCTGAGAAAATAATATTGCAAACTGCAAGTGAGCAAAAATGCATATACTGGGGTAAACTTGGGTATAACCAAGACCCTTTGGCATGGGCAATTAACTGAAATTGCAAATGCAAACAAACAAAGGTGGAAATAGTAAAGAAAAATTGTAAATTAATGACAGCTGGAATGTCTTACAGCAGTTAACTTTGACTCTTGGCAGTACTGTCGCTTGCATTGCAATCAATTTAATTAATTTTTAATGTCATTTTCTGCAATTTCAATTCAATTTGAGCTACCAAACGCACACACACACACATACACTTATACTTAAATCTATATATATCTATATGTGTATGGCATATACGCACACCTGAAATCCATTAAATTGTCGCCCTGGCAAATTGAGAATTACGGCGGCCGCAATTTCCGTTGCGTTGGGCTCAAACTCAGCTCAAGACAATGCCAAATGGCAGCATGGCATACAAAGTGCCATAAAAGCAGCTGCTGCAGTCTCCTTCCACCTCTTCTGTTTGGCCATATAAATGGCAACAAAGTAAACTGTGTCAACTTTACCATGGCTGGGTAGCTCCGCTGGGACTTTAGCCGCAAAATGCTTGGCCAAGTAAAGTAATTTCTTAACGTTCCCTAGCTCAGGGCACGCCCTGAAAACAACAAAACCAACTACAACGACAACGACTACAATTTTGCAATCGCCATTTTGTTGACTAAGAAATATCGAAGCCATCTTGAAGTGCGAATATGCTGCTATGTCACACGCATACAAACACACGTGCTCATACGCATTTACACTCACATACAAGCGCACTCTCTCTCTATCCCAAACGTACTTTACAATGGCGGTTTAGCTTTGCTCTCCTTGCTTGCTGTTTGGGCTGCGGTTTTCACTTGTAGTGGCAGCGGTTTGCGGCTCCCAAGTCAGCCTCCATCGCTCTCCCTTGCTCCCTCTCTATTTCTCACTCTCTTCATCGGACCCACGCTTTCTCTGACACTTTGGTCAGGTCTGCCGTTGGCACACATTTCCTTATGTTTCCGCTGCATTCGTCTGTTTCCTCTGCTCTTGTTTCCGTGCGCGTGTCCTTCTGGTTACAAATTAAACTTCCGTATTTGTTTAGAAATCCATTTTTTAAATTACACACACACAAACACACACACACATACACATATATGTACATGCGGCATGTTTTTGTTGGCAAACAATTTTATTCTCGAAAAATATGAAAAATGAATTGCATTCGGTTGCACTGACAGCCAACACCAAACAAAACATCATCAAAAACAAATACACTACACGAAAAAATAAGCAAAGTAAAAAGTTGAAAATTTATCCGAGTGCCAAGCGAAATACGCTTAAACATTATTAGTAACAATGGAAACATAAAAAATTTAGGTTAGTAATATTACAATCAACGATTGTTGTTTATGATCTTTTTTTTCTCTTTTTTTTCATATATTTATTTAGTGGCAATCAACCGATAAATTCAAAAGGTTATAATCCAATTGTTTATGATCAAGGAAGAGACTGGTGGAAAACCTTACAACTCACTTATTAACTAAAAGGCTACTAAATATCATTTTAAAATCTAGTTTTCTGAGCAACAAGTGCTCTTAGGTTTTCAAAGTTTTGGAAATCAAATTAAAAAATTAAAAATTTGTTCTATCTTTTGCAAATTTCAACCGATGGTTTTATGACTTTCGAAACTCAGGTCGAAAATCCTTTTTGAAATTATTGGCAAACAGTTGCATATAAGTTTCCCAACACAAGATTTGTCTAAATACCTGAATATTTAGTTATTGATAGCTCGTTTAGAAAATGAGATTGACTTATTTTTGCCCATATACCTATATACGTATTCCTAGACTACTGTAGAGCTTAATTTTGCATTTACGAGTAGTCGCCTCTAGGAGGAGAATAGGGTGGAATTCCGTTTCCTGAGTATGTGTTGTTTTACGGCCGGGTTACTAGCCCAACGCAACCTTTTTATGGTCTGAGGTTAGAGCTTCGTTTACACTAAGAGTCCCCAGGGAACACCACGGGGAGGCCCTTGCAAGCAAGGGGGTCCGCAAGACCTTCGAGTCGGCTTGAGATGAATTATTAAGGATCGTGAAAAAACGCGTTGCTTTATGGTTATTCGTAGTGAGTTTGACTTACTAAGGATTGCTTGACCACTTTACTTGACACACCCCCATCGTCCCATATACCTATACTACATACAAAAAAAAAACTGCGTCAATCGAAACATACTAGTATAATAACCGATTTAAGCCGGTTCTACAAACTTTATATCAAATATGATATACCTCTTGCTAGGGTATAACTAATAGACCTTTAAAACAATTTTTGTATCACATCGTTCGTCTACCATATTTTGATAAGCCGATTTCTTTTAGCTATTTGCAAATAGCAAACAATAATTTATAGCCGCACATAATGCATTCGAAAACAAAAATGCATTTGAAAACTCCACGACTATTCGAACTTCATTGGTAAGTCGGAGCTGAAGTGGTCACTTGGTTTTGGTAGGGGGGGACGCTAGATTTGTTGCCAGTTTCTAATAAAAGCCATGCAATTTATTTTGAATGCCTGCATAAAAATTGAAATTTTTCATATGAAAAAGTTTAAAGTTAAAGCATAACAGTAAATAATAAAATAAAAATAAAAAAAAATAACTGAAACAAAGAGACAGAGCAGGGTGTAGGCGTTGATAGCAGCAGGACAAACCTACAAACATATGGTATAGGTAAGTAAGTCTGCATCCATACAAACAGCGTCAAGCTGCTGCATATGCAACACATTTGTTGTACATAAAATGTGGCATAAGGCATATGTGGTATATAGTTAAGCCATTTTATATTTTGTCAGCGCTATTATGAAAAATCCTTGCTGTGGGTTTTCATGGGCTTTCTTGTTTGAATTCAATTGGGAAATAAGCAACGTTATAGGCGAGGGGGCGGTCTTTACAAATGCTCCTTCACATAAATCTGCACGGAGACCTCTGACGATGCACTTTACATTTTAATGTTTTCATCCTTCCTGAAACGATACAAATTCAGAGCTCTGAGATATAGATAAAATTAGACGGAAATTAATAATACCTTCTTTTTTGAATCAGAGTAGAAAATAAAATTCCAATTTCAGACATAAAACAAGTTTTTGTCCTTGTTGTCATCATTTATTTTTCTGCGTAGTGTACTAAAGGCCCATATGCGAACATCATAATTTTTGATGACTTTTTTTGAGGAAAACTCCTATACCTTTACTCTCATGCATTGAACGAATAAGCGACGCTGATAATAGTCAACGGGCTTTAATTGTTGCGTCATTTGAATCTTGTAAGCAAGTTAATGCAAATCCACATGCAAAATTCGACGCAAAGTGGTCCTAGCAAGGTGTAATTCTTGCGAACGATGTTGCGTCGATATTCCCGGCGACTCGTCGACACTGACCTCAACTATGTTTTTTTCACAGAACGTTGAGTAAAATTGAGTAGTTTTGAACTTGATATATGTCGAACAGTATCCACCTTATATTGTTAGGTTCCGAATTATGAGTGTTTAACAACCAAACCAACAAATGGCCCACCCTATATTAGATTGTATCTTGTTCTTCTAACCATCATCGCGGTAAGGATCCATTATAGTTTCTCCTGCCCATTGAAAATTTTAACCTTTTAGTTCTTAGCATTTGTGCAGGTCGATAATAAGAAAAATTAACATAGCCCCAAATAAAACATATAACCCCCCAATTCCCATGTACCAATTTTCAAGTCGATTCGATTGAAAATAATCATAGACCTCAATATTCCACCTCGGTGCCACCTACCAGAAAACGGTGAATAAAACTTCTCACTAATCACCATATTATGCAAACAAAGCGAGTTTCAAATCGTGATGATAATACATATGTACCTCCAATTATTCAAAGAATGTATTCTTTAATGTCAGTAGTAATAGTATTGATAGAATTGATACAATTATCGAAAACAATGTAATGTAATTTCTTCAATACCCAAAAATTGTAAATTCGCCAAGTTGTAAGTCGATTTGATAAAAAAATTACTTCTTATACACATTTTTGAAAACCTGTTTATGTCTTAAAACGATATTTCATTCCTCATTTCAGCCCTCTAGCCCTTTACAATCCGACTGTGCGTTAATCGCCAGTGAGGTCAAAAAAAAATGGTGCCCCATAAGTTGGTACGCGTAGCGAGCAGTGGCGCAGCCCCCTTCTTTCTTTATGTCTTTTGAACGTATTGCTTTAGATGAAAAGCAGGAACTAGAAGGACTTTATAGAGCATACCATTTATTTTTTTTTATTTTTTAATGATTCTAGCCACGGATTTATTTGCTCAATTTTTAATGCCACAAGCAAACACATTCAAGCATATAAACACACATATATATATATATATACCTATATGTAACCTATATAACCTATATGTATATATATATATATATATATTTCGCTATTTTCAGTGTTTCTAAACGTTGTATATTTTTCAAAAAGGGCTCGGGCCTTGACAGGAAAAAACATACACACATAAACATAGCTCCCTGGGATTTACAGCGCTTTGACCTCTCAACATGTGTGTGTATATGTATTTTTGTCGCCTGCCATTTTATTTAGAAATAAATACCATTATTACGCGCTATACGTTTCTCTTTTTTTTATTTTATTGATTGTACATATAAATGTGTGCGTTGTTGTGTTTGTATTATTTTGTAACGTATTTTTCTAAAATGCCCCAAACATTTTGTTGACCATCATCACATGGCTTTCATTGTATATGTAGTCAGTCCCCTGGCGTGGACGTCGTCAGCCACAACAACGGGGAATTAAATGTAGGGGAGACATGGGGGCGGGCGGCTTCATCAAATTCACTTGTCTGTAAAGCGGTATTATTGATGAAAATTATATGTTTGTATTTGGTTGGTATCGCAGCTCCACCAAGTAAACCAAAAAAAAATCTATGACCTTTGAGGATGCTACAGACTTTTTCTGTTGGTCCTGCCCCATCTGGTTTTTCTATATGTATGCGGCGGGTTTTCCATTCATTTCGTATAGTATATGTTTGCGCATTTGGCACGTGACTATCCTGACTATTTGTTGCACATTGGGTGTGGCATGCTGAAAATTACATACATAGTATGTTGCTGAAAAACAATAAATGCTGACAAATAACCAAAGTTGTAGATAAATCAAACATATACAAAAAAATAAAATAAAAAAAATAGAAAAAAATAGTTTAAATGCAAATAAAGTAAGTAGTGCACTTGAGCGACATTGGGTACATCTAAATATCTGATCATTAGTCATTAGCCTTTATGTAGAAGCTTCGCCTTTAAAGAGCACTTTTGTTTTTGCGTGAACTTATGATATACCTAAGAAAACTTCATTGTTTTGTGGTTTATCAGGTTCACATGAGTCGAATAACAACTAAATCGTTAATTAAGTTTCTACAGTAGGTATGGTTAACCATGAAATTTTTCTATATCTATATCATCTTTTATTAAAAATACGTAACTCTAACTTTTAAGGTCCCTTTTATCTGAGGTTCGTGCGAGCTAATGAGTATCATTGTGGTATAAGGAACTTATGGTAAACACCAGATAGCTACAAACGAGTCAACTGAAACATGTTTGCTGAAAATGCGGTGCCAGTCAAACAAGCTCTCGTCAGGTTTGAGCTGGTTCGACTAGCATGCAAAGTAAAGTGCATCGTGTTCGAGCAGGTATGAGACGCAACATTTTATATATCACTTCATGCAGTTGGTATGATTGTTTTTGCTGCTTACAGCTTGCGTTCACTTCAGATACAGTCAAACCCGTTTTTGTGCGGTCTTATTGCATTAGATAAATATTGGGTCAGCCAGTAAAATGATAAAGTGATGCCGTCTGGATGCGCACTCTCTTATTTTTTCGCTTATCGCCAGTGCAAATCAGGTTGGTTGTGGAAAAACATTTTTTCAATTTATAATTTTTTTTATTTTTTTTGCAATTTAGCACAAGAAACTTCGCACATTCTCACAGTGCGAATGATAATGGATTACATGTTTGGTGTGTAGAATAAGTAGAAATGTAAATAAAATATTTAAAAATGTTGGCATGTGTATTTTCTAAATCAGAATAATCTTTTATTATGCAGCCCCATTAATATTTTTTAATAGTTTAGCTACACGTGAAGTTTAGGACTATAGGACGGTCCCTGTCTCCCGTAAAAATTCTGGTGTAACTGGGTTTGATTAGATTGTCACTGACTCGTGACCGCATAAAAAAATGAAAAAGAACGAAGAAAGATTTTATTTTTGACTAAAGTTTTGATTTTAAAAGAATTCCTTTTCCTTTTTGCAAGCAACCCGACTGCCAACCGATCAAGTTGCGCGATTAGTATAAACCTACCAATACCTACACCTAAACGATACTGAACCGAACTCGTTTGAGTATGACGGCATATATTCCAAGTTCTGACTCAAATCACTATTCATACAAAATTCAAGTAAGTATTTTGGTTTGCATAAAACCAAGTTACTTACCAGTTGCAGCACTCTGCTTCAGAGTTTTCTACCTGGTCCATAGATGGGTGCAGGGTATACAAATTGCAAAACACTTGTGGTAAATGTCCTTTTTGACGTGTACATGTAAATGTAATCGTGAGCTCGTCATATTTGAGTACTTTGATATTGCCCGAGGTTAATGTATCCAATATATGTTGAAAATGAATCTGAAATGTTTGTCAAGTTATCAAAAAAGAGAATTTTTGTCAGAGTTTTATTTACACTTATGCAATATGTTATTACTTTGCAACCTTTATATGTTTGAATATACTTTTAATAAAATGAAAAGGCAGGTTGAATCCAATAAACGCATTTATTGAAAAATCCTTCTGTGCTTCGCAAATATTTGCCATATACAACTTTACGAGCCTCCTAATTAAAATGGGAAACGTAACTGCAATAATAGCATAAAAGTATTAAAAGTTTGACTTAAGAACTTTAAAGCACTTAAAGAATCAAGCTCAATATTGCAATTCGTTTTTGTTTGCCCAAAAGATTTATATGCCAAACATGCACCAAGTAGATTAATCTATTATCGATAAGTGAAAACGGAGAAATAAACAGAGGCAAGTGAGCCATAGTGAAGCTGCAAATACCCTTTTTTTATGCGGTATTAGTCTGCACAATGAACCAAAATGCGAAATTTTTGTGGATTTGATAATGTAGCAGAAAAATTTTAAATGTTCTGTCCACGCGTACTTTTACCGCCCCTGTAAGACTACGCTTCGTATACATAATATTTGTTTTAAGGTCCCCAAATTTTTAATTGCACATATAAAATTTAAAGAAAAACTTTTTTTTATATTCATAAAAAACTTGAATATAGCTTAACAAAATTAAACAGATTAATAGATATTTTTCAATATAGAGAGTAAATTTATGGATTTTTTTAGTTCTATACATTTCTTGATCTACGTTAAGACTAGTGGGAAATCTAAACTTAAATGCTATATCGGTTATCGGATTTTTCGGAATGAGTACTTTTTATCTTTTAACTTTTCTTTGAGAATTGTTGTTTCAATCACATTGGTGATAAGATTTTTGACCACCAAATGAATTGAAAATGTGTTCAAAAATTTAGATGTATAGTTGGTTAGTCATATCATACAAAATCTATATGTTTCAAGTCATGAATTGGACGAGTAAGTTTTCACTATTTCTACAGTTCGATTTAGAAAACTTCAGAACCGTTTAAGAAAAAGGGACTGTTTAAAAAATAAAAATATTTTTTTTTTATAAATCTTTACAGATAGTGACAAACAAATAAAAATTGTAAAACAGTTGAAAGACTGAAATTTGCGGAACATTTTTTTTTTTACGAATAAACCGATATGAAAGTCGCTGGGGCCACTTTTTAAACAGACAGACAGTTCCTCCGTGGGAATTTTTCCTTACAGGTTCATAATTTTCAGACCTAGAATCAAATGTCGTAGGTTAGGTCCAAATATAATGTTATATGAGTTTCTTAACAAGCAACATTTTCGAACGAAATGACATGCCAAACGGCTTAAGTTTGTTAATATGTCTTTTTGTAAGTACTGACAGCAAAGTCTCCTTCCATCCGATTGGAGAACTCAAGACTGCATCTAAGTGCCTGAAAATTGTTTTCGATATTATTTTGGCTGCGCTTCTTTGTCTTTTTACATCGACTGCTTTTCTTTCAACACTTTTGGCCATTTACTTGGCCATTGGCATTTGTCTTGTGTACGGAGTCTGTCTGGACAATATCCAAAAAACCATTTGTTGCTTGGCTCAGCTGCATGGATTTTAATTTATTGGACTCGCCCCTGGACTGTGGTTTCATTTCAAGCTTTAAGGCGTTGTGCACTATTAAGTGATATTTATGTTTTTTTATACAAGTATTTCGAGTCTGGTTTATTTTTGAGTACGTTAACTGTGGCTAAGACACTCTTATTGATATTACTTGGCCAATCATTAAAGCTCTTAGCGTGACAACTCTGAAAATGTATTACTATTATTTTTAAGGCACTGAAAGCTAGATTGTAATGCATTTCAAAAATTAATTTTTATTACGTATGGAAAATTTTAATTATTTTTTTTTTTTGTATTAAAGCTTGTTCTGTTTTCTTTTTATTTTTTTATGTTTTTCTTTCTTTTGCTGTGTCGAAGATAGTTAAAGGAATATATGAAACCTGTCACCATGTAGATTTTTTATTTTGCTTGACTTATTGTGCAAAACTTTTGTTTACCTGGAATCGTGTTATTTGGGCACTCTAATTTTGTGAACTGTACCAAAAAGTAAAACCGGTTTGTGAACTGAACCACATTGAACTACTACTCGTTCGACAAAGAAGAAGAACCGCAATTGAGTTTGTGAAAAATAACGAAAATTAGAAAAATAAAAACACATATCCTGTCACAACTAAATAAAAGTAATCTTGGATTTCCCAAATTATGACTAAAATGGAAAAGAAATAAAAGAAACTTCCTATAGATGTAATTTTATGTAATTTTTACACAGATAAGCCTATTTTTAACGTTAGGAAAAATTGGAATGCGCTTTCGACGTATTTATTTTTGCAAATAATTGCTTGCACACAAAAAAATGGCGACCGGGTGTATCCGACTTTAAAAAACCTACACCATAACATTTTAAGACAAAATATTATCTGTGTGGCATATAAGTATGAATGTAATAGTAATATAAAATGGCAAAAAAATTTCCCCGACTGATAAGGAATATAAAAATAATCTTGATCTAGCTTTTGACGCAAGGATTCCAAATGTCAAGTTAGGTTATCCTGACTCTCATAGTTTCCAAGATCAGGGCGTTCGGACAGACCATAGAACGCACATGTCTAGATCAATTCCTTTTGTCCTTCTGACCATATTGGAGATAACTTTCGGGGTACCCAATGTCTCCTCGCTATACATTTGCACAATCTTTATAAGGATAGGCCATCTTTGGTTTGGTTCTTAAGCACTCATATTTCGGAACATACCCGTCAAAAGTGAATGCTCTACGACATATGTCAAGTTCAAAACTTCTCAATTTTAGTCGTGGATCGTTTAACAACCGAACAACGCGTAAAAGATGGCCCACCCTATATAGCCGGGCACTCTTGGTTCTGGGTTCGAGAAAAGTTTAGAAAAGTAAGAGTAAAATTTTATATAAGGAATATATAGTAGAAGGAAGTAGAACAAGGAATTCATATTCAATTAATAGAACCTACTACAATTGCATGTCTATAGGTTATGAAAATTTGGTAAGTTGAGAAATTAAAAAAAAAAAAAAAAAAAAAGTCATGAAAATAAAAGCTAAATCATTAAAGCATAATCAGTTCTTTCTAATGGAAATTTGACTACAATGAGTGGAATTTTTTTTCTCAAATTATCAAAATCTTTTTCGAAAATTTTCGTTTTTTTAAAAGTAGCAACATATACGCTATAGGTCTACTGAAGTTTCAAGAGTATTGAAAGCTCATTGCGCCTGAATATTTGCACATTTTGGCGATTAAACAATAGCTTAAAAGTAAAATCTTTAAATTATAACCAATTAAAAAATGTAAGGAAAGTTTTTCTGCAAGACTGGTGACCGTGTAGACAAATTTTTCATATGATATTCCATGAAATAATTATGATATCACGAACTTTATTTAAATTCCAATTAAAATAAAAGTTTCCTTATAAAAGCGCTGTAGTGCATGAGCATACTCGTAATACCTTTTGTTTCACAATTTCTTTAAATGAGAAAGGCAAGTAAATTACATCTGCATATACAAAATTTTCTTAACCTGAGAGCAACACCTGCACTTTGAATAGTTGCTCCCAAACTATACGCCTTTTCCAATTCTTCTACCAGCATCCAAGGTAACAGCCTTCACCATACATTTCTACCGCTTCGAGAACCCCAACAAAATGACTGACAAGGAGCTCAGCTGTTTGCTAGAATCATCACCGCATTTTCCGCGAGCATGAAAATTGTTTGATGTTATTTCTGTTTTTGGTTTTCCTGGTTTTTGGTGCATTGCTGGTTGACACGGATGCGGTGCAGCGGACTCGGCTGTGGCTCAGTGTATTATTTTATTTTTTTTTAAGTTCATTGGCATTCGCTTAGCGCAGTCTAAGGATATACTTGGAACCTTTTTTTTTGTGGTTTTTTTCTTGTTGTGTCTGCTGTTTCTCTTTCTGTTCCTTGACATTTTTATGCACATTTTTACGGCAATGGCAGCTGCTACTGGTGCTGTTGACTGACAGAAAGTGCCAAAACTATGATCACAGGCTGTGAGCCCTCCCCTACTCTTAATACCCTACATATAACTTAGGTAGCATAGAGAAATGCTGCTGCTTTTTGCTAATAAAGTTCTTGTCTTTGACTTTAATGCATTTTCAATAAAATTTTATGCGAATTTTGCTTGCATGCAAATTTTATGACTGTTGTTGTTACTATTGTTGTTGACAAGGACAAGAACAACGAGAAGAAGAAGTAGAGAAGGAGAGTAGAAATAGCAGAAGTAGGATACGTAGCAGGCAATGTAAATGCAATTTTTTATTTATATTCTTGTTTTGTTTTCTATTTTATTTTCTTATTTTATTTTCACTTTATTTCATTTCTGTCGCGGACATATTCATTGCAGTTGTGCCAACCTTTTCTTTTCTTTTTTTTTTTTTTTCATTTTTTTGTAAGTATTTTTATTTCTTTTGCTCCTTTTTGCAGCTTGGGTTACACGCCATTTTGTCGCTCACACCGAATGGCTTTGCTTTTGTTGTTATTATTGTTCTTGTGTGTGTTGTACGACTGTAAATTGCGCTTGTTATCGATAAATCATGCAACCATTATTTATGGTGTATTGGTGCATGTGTGTGTGTTAGTGTGTGATTGTGTATGCTGAGCTGCATATGTGACTCGAATCTGCTCTCACTCTACCAGACCATATAGGAGCACCATCTCGTTGTCGTACTCTGCTGGCTCTGCCTGTGAGTTTGGAATTATTTTTCAGTTTTCGATTTTTCGCTTTGAAATTCCCATTTCATGTATGCAGCACACCGTTATCCCGCTTACTTTCTTTTTATTTTACTCACTCTCTCTTCCTCTCTCTTTATTCCATTTTAATACCCTAATCCTTTAGGGTCAAGGGTATGGTCGATTTGAGTTATAGGTAAGTATATAACAGCTAAAAGAAGGCGTGGCAAAACGTAAGTTCTTTATCACAAAATGTTTGCTACTGTCCGTCACTTCAAACTCCGGGATCATAAGTTTTAGACCCACCAAAAGTATATCATCTTCAGAGGAAATATTTCGATTAGTATAAATGTCGTGCTCCTTACCCCTATAAGAGAATTTCCATTTTATGTAGTGTTGAGATCTTTTGTCCCAGAGTAAAGAAATATGCTTGAGGTAGAGGTTTTTGAAAATTTGTTTATGATCAGAAATCTTTTCCGTGGATTCGGGAAAGCTTAAACTCTTGCTACTAACTCCTCTGTTTCGCAACCAAGATTTTGAAAGTATCCTGGTATTCATATCAAAAGGATTTTTGAGGAGGGCATTTGGGTTTGTTCGGAATGCGAAGTAATAGACTGAATTGTTGATGTTTGCTATGAATTTTAGTGCGGAGACTTACTATGTTACTATGTTAACCGAAGTATACTGAATGATGTGACTTTAGAAGAGTTGGAGACATCAGTTAAATAAAGTATGTAGGAGTGTTGTAATTTTAAGGATTTTGCGTGGTAAATTTTTGTAGGGCTGCCTGATTTTAGTGAACTATGGAGCAAATAATTTATGTTTCTTTGGTAGAGAACAGGTGAAAATAGAAGAATTTGCTGATTTGGCTCACTCTATAGAGTGGTTTATTTTCGATTATTCACTCACAAGTCATCCAAAATTAACTCATGTGAGCCTAATTAACAACGAAACGTTGACATTTTGACAAAACACAATCTCTTTAATAAGAGTTTGATTATAGAGCATCGCACTGTCGGCTTCTGCTTCAAACTTTTATGTTTTTTTTTTTTTACTTTTTTGTATTGTACGCTTTTTAGCATATGCCACTACTGGCCGTTCGAGCTGTGAAGCTTTTCATTGTGTGTAAGGTTTTCCACAACGTTTTTCTCCTGTTGCTGTTAGTGTTGTTGTTGTTTTTTAGCATTTAATACAGTTGAGTGTCTGGCACAAATGTTTGGTAGAAATCGATAAACTGACAAATTGCTTGTTGTCTGCATGTGTGTGAGTCCGTGTGTGTTGGGTATGGGAGAGATTCAGGGCAGGACAGGACAGGGCAAATAGCTATAAGTGCTAGGGTGGGAGTTGTCGAATGCTGTGGGTGGGTAGATCTGTAACATGGGACACATAATAAAACTGTAATTGCTGCCATATTTAAAATGCAAGACATTTGTTTCAGAAAAGTTTTGAGCATAAGTAACTTATAGATTGACAATGCGCAAAGAAAGGTGCTTAAGTTGTAGGTACTAAGTTACGACGGAATTATTAACAAGTTGGGATAGACTCAGGACTAAGTTGCTAAACTGGGACATATAAGCCATACTGGATTTGGCTATGAGTGCTACATTGAAAATATGAACTGCATTTAACATCAAAGAAAGTTTAAAAGTAAAACTTTGGCGTTGAAAAAATACTGTATATAAAAATGAGTTGGGAAAATTCTTTTTCTGTTGTTGAAGGGTCTCGTTTATACAAACGTGCGATTTTGAAAAATTTTTTATAAATATGTTTAAAGAACTATTGCTAGTGGCAATTTTTTTTTAATTCTTTGTGTATAAGTTGAATATATTTCTATTGAAATTACATCGTTTTCAGCAAACAATTAAAAAATAATTGAATTTTTTAAATTAAGCAATTTTCCATAGCTTATAATAAAAACTTTCTGTGTGTTATTTTTAATTATCTTATGGAAATTCATATAGTTATGTTCATTTATAATTTGTTCAGTTCATTTACTAATTATTAGTTTTACCTGCAATTATCAGGTTAAAAAATATTCAACAAAATTTTTTTAATTGTAATTAGAGTAGGAAATAAAAAACATAAAAAAAATTTTAAATTTGCTTATCAGTACAAAAATAACAAAAAAAAATGGCGTACGTTAAAGTCGAGCGCGGACGTCTTTGAGATACCCTGTACCACCATTTTGCACCAAAACCGTTTTTTTGACCGATCGGTCCTTTGGAAGCTTTTTATCCCGTCAATATTTCTGCCAGTAGTCGGTGCCATCCGAATAACGATTATTTCGTTCGAAAAATATAGTTTTGGAATTCTTCTCCCCGAAATATATATTTTTTTCGCTTCTGTAACTCCTTGAAAGCATATTTAATGTGTTCGTTTCAATCTAAAATCGGATTTTTCCGTTATCTGGATCCCGTTAAACCCCAATGGACTTTCCGAGCAGGACATCATTTTTAGGACGGTTAAACGAAATATTTATGTAAATATACTTATTTCCATTCTCCTCTAACGGTTATGTTTGTTAATGTGTACTAAAATGTGTAATAAAATTTAAATTTGTTTTTAAGTCAATAATAACAAATAAATTTATGTTTTTTGTTATTTATTAGAAACATTTTTAATTAATTAATTACACAAAAAAATTATGTCAATTAATTTTTTTAATTGATTGATATATACATACTTGTTTTTAAAATGACTAAGGTTAAGGTTATTTTTTTAACATTGTTCCACCAACTTGTTAACTTGAACAATATGTAAGAAAGTTGCTAAAAAGACTTACCATGTTGAAAACATGAAATAAAAAGAATTTCGTAAAAAATAACACAATTAAATAAAAATTTAACGATCTGCATTTGCTCAATTTAACTTAATAGTTTTTCAGTTTTTAAAAGTGTTGCGGCAGGATTTAATTCATTTATTATTATAATAATTAAATTAATTAATTAATAATTAATTCCTGTCCTAATTTTAGTTGAAGAAAAGGTTTGTACACCAATAAACCAATCTATAGAATCAGCTCTTTTATTGTATTCTTGGTTATCTCAGCACATTAACAATAGTAATCGAAAAATTCATTGTTATCAGCTTAACACCAACGAATATAAATTATTACATTTAAAGCATTTAATTTAACTGCCAAATAGGAAATTCCCAATCGCTATGTATGCCATTAACGGGCACGCTTCAAACTGTAACTACTTGTAATTTAAAAAAAAAAATAAAATAAATAAAAAAAGATTTACATAAAAATCAGCTATAATAAAATGCTGCTGTGAAGAGCTTGAAGAGCACGGCAAGAGCGCATGGGCAAAATCAAATGAAATTAAAATCGCAAAAAAAAATATGACGTAGACTGAATAAAATTTTCAACAACGTCATTTGTGCCGACAAGCTGAGCACAGAAATCGTTAAAAACAATAAAAAGGAAGAAAATTTGGAGCAAGTGGCCACGCCGAAAAGCAGGCAACCTTCCTGAGTTGGAACGAGACCACGTAGCCGCGTGCCAGCTGTAAAAACCGCAGCGGGTTGCGGGACGCCTAGTACCATCAAAAACATACAGGGTGTACCCCCCTATGTGCTGGCCGGTTACGAGATGGTAAGAGAGAAATAAGAATTTCAAATAAATCCGATTAAATGGAAATTTATTGTCATCCAGTTGCAAACGGCACTTACTACTTCAGTCGGGCGTGCTCATCGACTGGTCACAGCACTGCCACAGATCCCCTCACGGACATTCTCCAACAGTCCATTGCTGTGATTCACCAGTCATTGGCAATGCCGGCGACTTCAACACTTCAATATGTTCGCCGCCTGCCGTACAACATTCATTTTATTTTGTTGATCCCCTGCCATTCCGACCCATCTCTGCAGACCCTTCAGCATGTGTTCTCTGGTCGCTAAAAGCCAGTAATGTCCTCTCGCCACACTCGACTGCATTTTTCTTTAACACTTCAATGTACTACCGACTACTCGTCGTGCACACTTTGGGCCAACAAACTGGAACAGCCAACAAAAAATGAAAAAGAAATAAAAAGGTCCAAAAGCAAAATAAAAAAAAAAAATAGTCGAATTTTCACAACTTTACCGAGCACATCATTGAAAGTGCAGCAGTCCTGCGAGTCAGCGCCCTGCGCCAATATCTATGCAATGCCTTTTTCATTGACTCTCTAGTTTTGTGGCTAAGAGCGACAACTGCTTTTTGGCCAATGCTTCCCTTTGAATATGCAAGGCATTAAGTAGCGTAAATAAAAAGTTAAGCCGAACCAGTCGCCAAAAGGTATCAAAGCAGACCAAAAAAAAAAAAAACACCCTAGTAATATTTGTTAATTAATGCAAGGAGGCATTGTGGTAAGCGTATGGCTATGGGAAGATAATTGTGGATAACTCTGGAGCTTTTTTCTTTAATGGGCTTGACGACGAACTGATATGTATATTTAAATTTGATATATGTGTTTGTAAAACTTAGAAAAAAATACTTTTACTGGAGGAGTGACTTCTTGGCAAAGTTTATTATCCCGCCCCAATTTCCATCAAAATTTTGGAAAAATTAAATAATTTTCTTATTTGTTCTGACACTCACCGGTGAACCATTTTTAATGAAATTTTCTGAGAAATCTTAGCATAGTCTCGTTTGGTAGCCAGAGTAAACCTTATATTCTATATGATCTGGAGTATGGGGAAAGAATAATTTTTTATTTTACCGACTTCAAATTTAATAAAATGCTATGAAAATTTGAAGAAACTTTCAGTAGCTTTTTACCAACAATTAATCAAAGAATTTGGGGGAAATAGTCTATTTATCTCGAGTTCTGTTCTATTAGTAGTACAAAAAAAATTGTAAGACAAAACCATTTTTGAATGGAATTGGATGGAAAGGATAGTCATAATTTATATTTAGGGCGGTAGAGGGCACCAAAGTTACTAAAAAGCAGTTTTTCATGTTTTTAGCCGCTTTCCTGCCATTTCGAGTATACTATATAGAAAAGATTTTATTTACTAAACAAGTCTGTTGTAAACTTTTACAAGGGTACTTGTTTCAATTTTTTTAATGATGATAATGAAAATGCTGAAACTTGACGTTATTAAATATAAAAGAGCCTTATAGAAAATTGGTCAAATATGGCCCCATCTTATCAAAATCATATTATTTTTCATATATTCTACGTATTTAATTTATTATAATTCTTATTTAAAAATCAGCTTTGGTTTATATACCTCCTTTTTTATTTTTCATCCATAAGACTTGTGTCGACATTATATATACAATATAAAAAAAAAATTACTTATAAAAATGTCTTGTTTGGAACAATATATAACAATCAGCTGACTTTGAGGGCTGCTGTAAAATACCAGGGAAATCTTTGCTATGTAATTTGTATGCCTGGAGGTTTGTGTATTCGAATATAATATTCCTATTTATATTTTCTTAAATTTTTTTGACTTTATTATAAACTTTCTTTATTTCGCGAGAATTTACGCTTTTTTGACACTTTTCAAAAACAATGGATACCAAGTTGACTATGGAAGTCACAAAAAGAATCCTAACTTCTACAAATATAAAAGTTACAAAATACAGTAGTTTACAAGAAAATGAACCTTCGTATAAAAGTGTTTTTAACGGTAATTTTGGGTAGCGAAATACGAAAATGACATTAATTTTTTTTTCTTAAGCACCGTTTTCGTGATTTTTACGAAAAACATGTTTTTGGAAATTTTTTTCAGTAATTCGTCAATATCTCGTGAACCGATCGAAATTAGAAATTAGATCGAAAGGTATTGTGGTGTTCTTTACAGTTATATATGATATGCACAGACTAAGTAAAAATTATTGAAGTTACATTCAACCAAAGTCGAAAAAGTGTCATTTTAAAAAACACTTTTTTACGACGGTTCACTCGATGATTGCATGTGCATAAAATCATTCGTTATTTCGTTTTTTTAATTTTTTTTTAAATCGAACAACAAAAATTGTTTTTTGGAAATCATAATTTTTTTAAGGTGTTCGAGAATAAGAATAATATTCAATAACGAAATATGGCTTATTTAAGAAAGTTATAGCTTAATATACAGTCAGCAATATTCAAAACTTTGCTAACTTAATTTATAGGGTTAATATTGGTAATATATATTTAGTATATGTATAAGTATTTCCATCAAGTAACCTTTTTAGATCAAAAACTATATTAAGAGAAAGTAAACTGGCAATATATAAAACAATAATAAGACCAATAGCCACCTACGGATGAAGATCTTAAGAAAAATATTCGGACCAAAGCGCAATGAAAGAGGCGAATATAGGTTAAGATACAATGCCGAATTGCTAGAGCTATCACAAGGCGAAGACATTGTCAAATTTTTTCAATCTAAAAGGTTTAGATGGATAGCTCACGTTCTTAGAATGAACAATATACGCGCGCAGAAACTGTTAGTAGAATATAAACCAACTTGGACCAGAAAAAAGGGACATCTGCGAAAAAGACTAATCGATTGTATAACAGATGACATTAGAACAATCGGTATAAGAAATTGGAAGGACCTTGCACAAGATCGAGACGAATGGAGGAAGATTGTAGAGGAAGCCAAAACCCACCCTGGGCTGTAGAGCTAAACGATGATGATGATGATGATGATGATGATGACTTCCATCAATACTTCCGAATTCAAGATCTGTCAAAAGAACATTTTAAGTCTCCCCATCTATATGCCATCAATATATTTGGAAAGGTTTCTTTTTTTTTGTGTCTGTACTTACAGTAAAAATTTAGTGCGTCAGCAGAATTAAGGCGTCTTAAGTAACAGTCTCTTTGTGGCATCGGGATGAATTTAAATTTAACATCGAACAAACAGCTGGTCAACTGGTCCCCATTCAGCACTTTATCGATAAAGAAGGTATAGATTACACAGAGATGGCGAGTCCCAAAATGTTCCAATTGAAAAAGACTCCTTTATTCGAGTACCCAACCTATGCCGCATCAAACTTATTTAGCTTCTCTATGTAATTTTAAATACTTTTTTCTTACTTAAACTTATAAAACTTATGCAAACATACTATATAACTAATTCAAAACATAATTTCTTATCATTTTAGGTAAGTGCACTTTAATTTTAATAAATTACTTCAACAACATATATTCGTAAGTAAATTATGCATATTTCAAATTCCCAACGCCCTCCAATTATTGTTACCCACTCACAAGTCAATTACAAAACCATTAACTTCCATTAAGGACATGCAAGTTTTTAGAACTAATGTTTGTCATTTTGTGATCCATCAAATTTGTAAATATAACAAAAAAAAAAAAATCCACAACAACGAAAACAAGAGCAAAAATGAAAAAAATTATATACAATCAACTTGCAAGTTGCATGTCAGACCAAAGACAAATGACAACGACAAAAGCGCGCTTTGGGCCCACAGGGCGCATTTTATCCATAACGACGTTCTCCAGTGTTGGGTAATAAAACTTAAACTAGCCAGCAAGACGAAGAAAAAACGAAGAAGAAGAAGATGTAGAAGAAGTGTGCCAACTTGTCGTCCATGAAAGTTTTTTAGTTGGTTATTCTATTAGGAGGATTTTTTATTTATAACTTTTTGCTTTTAGATTAATTAAAAATTGTTGTTTATGGTTTTGATACATTAATTACAAGCTGTCCATGCATCCATTTGGCAAATAATGTAGTTGTAAGCTTTTAATTAAAATGCAATATTTCATTAAATTTGTTGCATTGTTGTCTAAAATATATTTAATGGCTAACAATCATCATATACACGAGCCTACTACATACACAAGTTAGTAAGCTTTGAACTTCTGTATACACTAAACACCTAACTCTTTAAATGGTAAGTAATTTTTTGTGTTTCTTAAAAACTTAATTAAATTCGTGGTTATTGTTTTTAAGTTACTTGTAGTATTTTATAATACAATATTAAAGGAAAATATATATCGAGTCTCTAACCCGTTATAAAAAAAAAATTAATTAACACAGTCGACCCTATACTTTTTTTCTCGAAAAAAGATTTTAATTCTGTAATATAAGTTCCGTAAATTTTTACCGATTTTGATGAAAACTTAAAGTTACTTCAAAGAAGTTATTTAAAGTATATGGGGTAAATTTCAAGTTTATGTGTTGGGTGGTTTAAGAAAATACACGGTATATCGATTGCGGGGTGTGGGGTAAAATAAAATTAAATAAATAAAAATTGGATATGGATTTGTTCATTAGAGCCACATGAGTCAGCTTACCAAAATTAATGATTCTAGGTCACTTGTTAGCATAATTACTTAGAGTCAAATATTGCTGCAGTTGTATTGGGAAGGGGAGGTGAAATTGGTTCATTTTTGGCTACAACTTTCGTTGTATTAGTCCGATTTTGTTCATTTTTGACGCACAGATGCATAGACCCACGACGCATCGCTCTGTCAGATGAAAATCATAAACGGCGTATCCAAAAACCGCGAAAATCTACTACGGGGCAACGGGGAAAGATATTGACATAATTCAACAAACTTCATCTTCTGAGGAATTATGCGCACCAGCTAGTTCGTATCTCTAGCTCTTATAGTCTCCAAAACCGCTACCCGAGATTATGATAGGCATTTTGGTATAAAGGACTTTGTATTTATAGGTACAGGGTATAAATATTCAAATAGAGAAAGAAAAAATTAATAAATACAAAAAAACAATTTATATATTTATTTATATAAAATAAAAAAAAATAATTAAGTAGCCCCATGTTTAATAAAAATTGACAAAAATCGGTCTTTTCAATTAAAATTTTGAAGCAAAGTTACGCATGGCGTTACGTTACAAAAAATAGGAGTTTTTACTTGGACTACTAAATCGAAAAAAAAATTCTCTTAGTGACAGGCAAATCTGGAAAAATATGAACTTTTGAAAAAATAATGAAATTAGAACAATAATAATAAAATGATCTTAAAGTTGTTAAAATAGCCAGAGTTCTCGACATCCCACAAACTTAGTTGTGAAGGAAGTTGTGAACTCTTTAATTTACGTCTTAAAAAAAAATACAAACCTTTTTTTTATAGTAATTGCATTTAAAAAAAATTCGTTAAACAAACAATAAAACAAATTTACAAAAAAAAATGAAATTTTTAAATTTTCATTTAATTTTTTTTTTTAATACTGTTGCAGCAAATCGATTTGGTACATATTTACATAAGCTACATAAAAGTGGTTTTTACTTTATATATGTAGTACATAGTATACAATATACATACTCAAGATGTATGTTTTTTTTTCAGGAAATGTGATTATAAATTTTTTTTTTTAAAACTACGTCAATTTAATTAAAATTCTTAATATGGTTATTTATATAGACAGAGACAGATTTTTTAGCTTAAGCAGTTTGTAGTCGGTCACTGATTACTTCTCAATGTCAGATATCTTTCAGAAATCTTAAATACAATAGACTGCTTGAGTACCGGCCATAAAAGGTAAAACAACACCAATTAATTAATTGTCAGAATTGGTGAAAGGGAAAATCAGTTTAAGACAATCATAAAGCTATATTGTTTTTGACAGGAATTGTATCATAGAAATAGTTCCCCTTTTTATAAAAAACAAAAAAGTGCATTCACAATGAATTTTAGTAAATTTTTTTATGTCATATGGCATGTGGTATAGGTACATTCATTTTCTATTCCCTAGTGCTCCTTAAGCTGGACTGCTATAGACTTTATTTTAATTAATTCGAATGAATTAAATAAAGAAAAATATGAATAGTTTGTTGAGTATGTTGTTCTGCTCCAAAACTTCACAATGCCGCATTGGGAAAAAATAAAGAGGCCAATAAATAAAAAATTGGGTCAAAGAAATAATTTTTCGGTTATAAATTATTTATTTTAATCAAAATGAGAACAGTTGATTATATAAAAATAAAATAAACCGATTATTGTATTTTGGGACATAACCCAATTTTTGTCACTGTTAATAAAAGTTGGACTTGGTAGCATATACATATTCACGTAAGCTTGATGTAGTCTAAAATAGTCCCATAGTTACAGCGTATGAAAAATAAACGAATTGATGGACAGGCCATTGTTCGTATACATTTGCACACTCTCACACATACAAACTAACTATAATTAAGTCTAATCAGAATTTCCAACAGGAAAATTGAGCCAGCTAAGCATGCATCCACCTATCCATGTTTGCATCCGTTCAATGCATCCTTGTATTTTGGGGAATGAAATTTGGTAATATGAGCTTCATTAGTGTATGCAATAATTGGCAGCATTTTTTGCCTGCCTGCCAATCTTCACAATGGAGCTTGGCATAGGCAACACTGCGTATGCGTAACAAAGAATTAAAGCATATTATAGTCAAGGATGCACGGTTGGTCCTACTAACTGGCTTTCTGTCTGTTATTTGATAGTTAAATTGTAATTATAGCTTGAGATACGACATCTACAAAAACAGACTAGTGATTGAAATTTTGAACTCTGTATTCGGATATGAAGCTTTTTAATTATTGTGTTTGGTTGTAGGTTCTATGAAAATATTTGTTTGCGGCTTACTATTTGGTACGTAATTAATAGCTTTGAATACGCTCACATTAGCCGCAAACAAAAATCTTTTGTATTATTTTGGTCTTTGGGTTTTGCTTCTTAAATACTATGCATAAGTCATTAGAGATGATGCGCAATTAGTTTGCATAAACTTAATATTAAAATGTTTGTTTATGTATGTTATTTTTTAAATTTTTGTTACTATAGACGTCTAGGGAAATCGGGAAAAGTCTCGTTTTTTTATTATTTAAAAAAGCTTTTTTAGTCATTGATTTGAAATCCAATTTTTTTTTATATTGAGTTCTCCCTTTTTGTGAGGGCAAGCCAGAGGGCATCTGAAATTTATGTTAGTTCCAAATTCAGATTTCTATCAATTGGACAATCAATTAAAATATCGAATGTTTGCTTCTAATTCCATTATTAAACCAAAGTTTTTCCAGATCGGAGATAAATTTTGTAATTTACACTTAGAATGGCTCTTCCTCGGGCAACTGGCATGTTGCGTATAAATAAGCCGGACCTTCGCGAAAAAAATAGGATACGTTGGCAACTACCGACGGGCCCTAAAAGCGTTGTCTTAAAAATAAAAAAATTCATATTTACAAAGTAAGACCATATGATTTTTTTTTAACGTTCGAAAACAAAAACTCTTAAAACGATTCGGTTCCTAGAGGAGTCAAAATAAAAAAAATTTGAACTTGATATGGCTGGGACTTGCAAAGAGGCCAAATGTGAAGCTCAGGTATTCTCTCGCTTACAATTCCCAAGACCTAGGCATTCATACAGACAGACAGAGAATTTAATTTCATTTCTTTAAAAGCGATAACTTTTATAATTTTGTATGTTATACACATTTGTATTAATTTAATAAACCCCGTACATTAAGGTAAGGTTTAAGAATCATAATGGTACCCCAACCATGGTAAAAAAGCGAATATAGCTCAAAGGTCCTGTATTTGTATTTGTGTTCAACAAAAAATCAATGTTGTACTCATTTTTCGTTTAGGTTGGCTTGACGTCTTTTTTTGCTCAAGGTTTAGACTTTCCTAACAGAATTTTATTATTGACTTGCGTCTTTGGTTTTGTCTATCGTAAGTTTTTATGCATTTTCTTTTAAGTTTATGATTTTTCCAGATTTTGAGTTTTGACTGTTGAACATAGAAGTTGAATCTTTTAATTAAATTCTGCTTAGGCAAAGCTATAAATGCAACGAAGCAAACAATGCAAAAACGATTTATGCTTCAATAGATCCTAGGAATACCAAAGGAGTATGCGAGTGGCTGTTGTTGCAAACGTTTCAAGGATTCAAGTAGTTACCATGGAGCAGTTGACGTGGGTGAAGCGATCAGTTGCAATGTAGCTGCCAAAGTCTAATTGCACGGAACGAAACAAACGACTTGGATAAGAGTAAAAGAAGCAGAAATTCCATATAAAAAGCGCCAGGCATGCAGCATATGACTAAACTATTTTGCATGCGCTCTGAAAAGTATGCTATGAAAAACAGCAGAAAGTTGCTTGGGGAGCAACGAAGCTTAGATGCGCTTTTTGTATACAAAAGCAAATATATTTCAAAATTGCAGCAACACTGGTAGAACTAATTTGTTCTGTCAGGGTAAAAATTTTGGGATTAATGCACATGTAACAATTATTATAGAGGCTCTATAGCTTCTTTTTCAAAAACATTTGTGGTATTTTTTAATGATTTTGGATATTAGATTTATTCTTCGGAATAAAAAATAAAACCAAGTCATTAAACGGACTAAAATCATTTAAATATTCTTAATTTTTTTGATGGTGATGAATTCCCCTTTTTTTTCTAAGGTGTAGTAGAACAAATAAAATGAAAGAATTAAATTTATGAAAAAATTTAATATGAGCTCTATAAAACAATTAAAAGTCTTCAGATTTTGAAAAAGTCCATAAGCTTTCTTTTGATTCATAAAAAGAACATATACAAGTCATTGCTACAACATTTACATATTTATGTACAGTCGGCCAAAATATTATTCGCATTTTTGGGAAGTTTTAGTAAAAACTGGTTCTTTAACGTGGCCTAAAAAAATTTCTGCTAATTATATCAATAACTTGAAAAAATCATACGTTCACGATTGTCCAAAACAATGTGTTTATCTCAATCGTATGCCTGGATAAAATTTGGCAGAAAAAAGCAGACCGAACCATTTTTGCTCTGACTGTAAGTATAGTATACTCTTGTCAAGGAATGTCACTGGCCAACTGCAGTAGTAAAAGGATATGCACGTTCCTGTAACCAAGGCTAGGGAGAGTGTACTGCGTTACTTACATATCTTGCATAGTTCGCATGCGAATTGTTGCATAAAAGTCAAAAATCTTCAACTTTAGCATCAACTTTATAAAACCGACTGCGCTGCTAATGTCGTCAATGGCAACGTCTCCAGCTTAAGCCCCAGCTCCAGTTCCTGCTTCAGCTCCATCTACAGACGTAGCTCAGCACCCCAAAACGACACTTGAGTTTGCTATGTACACACTGGCAGTCAGTTCTTATGCTCATACTTATTCACTTTCGCCTATACATGGCGCCCAAGAGCCAAGAGCCATGCTTCTACTCGTCCTTCCTGTTATGCTCCTCTTTGTCGTCTATCATATCAAAGTGCTCATATTTGTACACACCCCATGTCCTTTTTTTGTCCTTCGACTGGCATGAAGCGAGTTGCATTGACGATTTTGGCATGTCGTCCAAGTATCTCTACCCACTCTCCTCGAGCTGGTTATGGATATGCCTTTGAGCGTTTTAAATTTCATATTGCAACTGCATTGTGACTATTTGCACAGTCACTCAAAGTACCAAACGACCTGCCCGAGAACAAGAGGACATAGACCAGAGCTACTGAGTGAGCGAAAGCTTCAAAAAGGCAAGCGGACGAACTTGTTTTAACCCAACAAATATGATGAAGCTTTTGATGCACAAAACTATAAGTCCTTGCAATTATGTATGCCTACAAGGAACTCTCTCATAAAGTATGCACAACATAAAAAAACAGAGAGCTACAATTTGGCCTTAAAGAAAGGGATTTTTAAAAAAAAATACACAATTCCAAAACCAATCAATATTCTTCTTTTCTTAAAAATCGCTTACGTATACTTAATTTAACCCATAATGTTTTTAGTGTTGAAAATAATGCAATTTAACAATTTGAAACGAAATATATGGATCAAAATGAAAATCAATCAATCACATAAATTTACAGATTTACAGATTCGCATTGCAAAAAGTTCTTCAGAGGTAGTTGATAATATGGCCACACATTACTTAGCTCATTAAAAAAAAAAAGTGCTTAAAAGTAAGTTCTAATAATCGCGAATAATGTTAAGTTTATCCACTTCTATTCGATATATCCAAGCCGATAAAAGCTAAAAACTGGCAAATATCAATTTTACATATGCCCGGTTCTTGCACAAAAAGTGTCCACTGTGCACCCATATCCAGCCAGTCAGTCCAGTTTGGTTACGCCCAGTGTAGCCAGCCAGACACAGGCATCATTTTTCAAAAATCATTCATAGGCAAGTGCATTCAATCGTGTCCAGGCTGAATCTACTCCACCCTCCTTAAACTTTTTTCTTGCTCCCACTCTCTCTCAGTATATAATAGTGTATGTGTATATAAAGTGCCAATAAACAGTGCACATACATACGGCTCATCAAGCTCTGGCCTTTTCTAGCCTGGCACTGGTTCTGACTTTGGCTATGACCCTCCGATCCCGCTGTGTATTTGTTGCAGGACATGCAATATTCAATTTTTCAATATCTCATGCCATGCCCACAGGCATAACAGAAGCAACAACAGCAAAGGCAGAGCCAACTTTGTTAAAAATCAACAACCAGGCTGGATGACTGTCTGTCTGAGGTCTGTTGTAGACACTGTTCCATCTGTGTCCTCGACCAGGAGAGCTGGGGCTTGTTGTGCATCACAGTGATTAATGTCTGTGGCAAATGCATTAAATTCTGTTAAATGTATTACAATTTCACCAGGCACTTGCTCAGTTGCAGCGCCCGCAGAGCGGACCCCCCTTTCCATTTGGAGTGGGCCAAAAGATTCGCACCAAAAGCTGCGTTTTGCCTGCGTCTGGCTGATTGATGGTCTATTGCTGCTAAAGTTGTTATTGTAGTTGTATTTGTACTTGTTGTTGTCGTTTGTGGGTGTTTCTGGGTTGTAGTGGTGTGCTTATCTAGTCCATGTGGCTGCTGTTTATGAATTTCGTACAGTTTCAGATTTCATTGCATACTCTAAAAATGCTTTACTTGAAAACACACCAAAAAAGGTAGAGTATTTTTTGTATAAGCAAATGCAAACTTCGAATTTTGTATACTCTTGCAGTTTTACTTTATGCTTTTCAAAACACAAAGTGTTCTTATTTTGCCAATAGGACTTTAGCAAAACTGCTTGAACTGCTTGATGAGAGTAGCGGTGGTTTGGGTGGGAACTCGAGGATTTGGCGGCGATTGAGTCCTGTATCTGATCTGTGGCCAAATTAGGGTCAGTCTCGGTCAGACTTGTCAGTCACTGCGAATCAGTGAGTGCCGGAAACTTATTAGCGTAATGCGTAAAAGTAAATAGATGAAAATACCTGTCCTTTGAACGAAGAAGCCAGGATAAAATTAATTAGTAGCGTACCGGGTGCGAACCCGCCAGGAACTTATACGTCCATAAAGAAGCTGTGCCAAGTTGTCATCCACCAGGATTCAAGATCTAGGGCTTTATTTTATAACATTATACATATTATACCTATATTGTTAAATAATAAAGGTTGACAGAGATTGTTAGCTTTAAGAACGATATACTTTACGGAAAATATATATTTTAAAATTAAAGAAAATCGTGTATCGTATCCTGGACAGAGCTGAGTTATCCCAGCCGTTGTTCTGGACAAACTAGAGGTTCGTTACAATGCTATAGTTAATAGTGCTCCGGGTTAAATTAAATTAATTATATTTCATCGTCGAATATTTCATTAAGTACAACAATTTTCGAGCACTGTATTTTTATATATTCTTTGTACATCTGTTCGTTCGAATACCTAGATGTTGCAGACTATTTGTGATCATGAGAATGAAATTAAAAAAAAAAAACTAAAAGTCTGTAGTCAAGTCAAATATCAAGTTGAAATCAGTTGTCATTTCAACGTAGAAGAAGTTTGTAAGCACACTTTTAAAAAAACCTACCATCCTTTGCCAAAGAGAGAAATAGGTTGAAATGTACTATAATTATGTTCATAGGGTCCTGCGGCATACCCAGAAAGTAATGAGATTTTCCATAAAATATTAAGCCATAGATTGTTTTTAGTGGTTCTTCTAATTTTTGCCTCTAATTCCCGAAGTTCCCAACCAAGTTTTATGACTTACAGACACATACTTAATAAGCCATGGCTTCCCATTAAAATATATAAGAACTTAAACAAATAAAGTTTTATATCTTTAATCGCATAACATCCAACATGCTGTAAGCATTTACGTTGCATTTTATAGCATACTTATGGGCGCAGCTCTTGTGTCTTAATTTCAATTCAATTTATAAATTGTGTCTACACACGCACGCACAGATACACCGCTAAGTAAGTTTTGCACACTCAAACAATTTTTGTGATTGATGCGCTTTGCAACACTTGCCGCTCTATGCTGTTTGACTTTGATGTCTCTCACATTGGCAAGGCTTCTTATATGTATGTGTGGCTATATATCTAAGTATCTGTGTGTGTGTATATTTTCTCGTTGTGTGCGTTTGGGTGGATATATGTAGGCATCTTGAGCCGGGGAAAGTTTTAATTGCTTTTTGCAATTAGAACTATTAGTGAATGTGCCGGGTTACAATTCCAGAGAGCGCCTCAGTTGACTGCACAGCCGCAGCCTCTAACAAAGTCTTCTCACAAATCTAAGCAATTCATTTAATTGCTTTGCAATTTTAATGCACATCATACATATGTGTGTGTGTGTGTGCATGTGTGTGAAGCTTAAATTATTTGTGCAAATATTTACGTTTACAATACTCAAAAATATTTTCAAGCAACTGCATGTTTCTGCTGCTGACAGTTTTCAATTATCTAAAAAAAATAGCCATTCCTTTTATAAATTTTGTATACCCCGCTAAGTCTTATAGAGTCAAGAGTGTTATAGAAATATGCCGAGTACGTTATATACAAAAAAGCAGTGACAGAATATAATTGGTTGCAGTATTGTTACCAAAATCGATTGAGCTATGTCCATGTGAACCACTGGCTAAAGTTTGCGAGTTCAAGCCTTCACCAACTCTAGAGATTTTCTTATTTAAAAAGATCCTACAACAGCTAAGCTACTGTGCCAATAATTAAACTAAATCGAATACATAAATGTAACTAAAGATATACTATTGTGTACAAGCTAAAATGTGATGTGTCTTATTTAAACTACGCGCGCATGTTTTGGGACCAACCGAGATTTGACTTGGTATGGTATTTGCCGATCCATTTGAAATACCAGCAGCATCAGCAAAAAAACTATTTTTTATTACTAAATCTTTGATTTTTTCAAAATGCTCATCAGTTGATGTTTTTGAACGATTTGAGACAACATTCTTTTTGATGCTTTCTCTGGGGTGAAAATAATCAATGTACGTGTTTTATTATTATTCTGACTTTATTTGTGTTTGATCATGGAGTAAAAAGAAAACACCTTACATTGATGAGGAACTAAAGACTAAAAAGGTAGTGGTTTTAAGGTCCTCGATCGCAAGTCAGACCGGTCTAAAGCAAAGTCTTTGGAAAAATGTCGGAATATGCTTTTAAATAGGTGAAACTTAGTAAGCACAAAACTGTTAATTAATCAGGCCAGCTTTTATCACACGTGGTTACATTACGTATACGTTATTTTTGTTTAAGTCAAAATTGTTAATTACACAGTTCAAATGAAATCAAAATAATTTGTTCTTACATTCAAACGTAATACAACTTAGCCTTAATTATTTATGTAATAAAGATTGAGCAAGTTTATAAAAGTAACTTAATTATTAGGAGGAAGCACTGTCAGCAAAAGGCCTTACTACAATATTATAATATAGTTGGCATAGCAATATGTATTAATTTAAATAAAAGTTAGTTCTTTGGTAGATTTTTCTTAATATAGCGAATAAGACTGAAGATTTTATTAGTTACACGATTTTTAATCAACGCTGATATTGTCCCAATTAGTTAACTTTACAATCCAATTTAAAATGGCTTCGCTAAACCTTCGACTAAGTTTCGGATCTTAAACTTTCCCAAAAGCTACAAATAAACGCATGATTGATAAATTGGGTCAAAAAGGGTTAATTGCATATTCTAATAGACATTTTAAAATATATTTTGTATACTTTTTTATCGAAAATTATTTATACTTCAAGGATCAAACCTATATCGGTTGCCTTTTTCACAATAAATTCTCTTAACAAACTTTAAGCGATTATTTTATATTATTTCTGTTTTACCATCTATTTTTTCTATTCTGAAGTTAAGTTTAAGTTACGTGTTTTTTATTGCTGATTCTTGATGAACGTTGGCAAGCCAAAAATCACAATTTCAGTGTTATCACTTAATTTATATTTATGGAATTTGCGTAACTCAGCTATGCAATTTAAGAATATATAACTAAAAGATAAACAATTTTTTAGTTTTTTCCAAATAATTTGACAACTTAATCCAATGCGCAGTGTGTACTTATACAATGATTTTGCTGAGGACGGTCAGTATCTCTAACTATGACAAATTTATGATTCAAAAATTTCAATCAGTTACTTTAAATGTTCCTTGTGTAATCGATGAAGTTAGCAATGAAAATTCACCAACAATTAACTTACTAAAAAATAGTATGCAGGTAAGACGTCAGCACCGACTTCATGTGTGTTATCTTCCACATCGATTGGGCGTACTTTGATGCAGTAGCTTGTTAGCAAATAGGGAGACATTAGAGCGCAAATACTTTAATTTTTTTTAACCTGTCAAAATGTAAAATTTTTTAAATAAACTAATCGCCACATTTTTATTCGAAGCATAAGTTTTCGTTTTAGTACGTTTTAACTTATAACTTTTTATTTCAATATTAATAAAATAATGCAGCAAGTCTCGCACAATGTACTTCTTTGACCAATCATATATTACTGCCACAGTGCTGCCAACTCTTTTACTTTTTGTGCTGTCAACTTTTCTAATTTGTGGCCATGGTAAGTAACCAATATGCTCTCAACTAGTAAATGAGTTTGTAGAGATAGACTCCTTCCAATGACATTGCGTATGAAAATGGAAGGAATAGGACAATAAAGTTGTAAGTAATGTTCATTACCAAGTGCCTACAGAACACAATGCAATACAGAATAAATTCGTTTAGAAACTACCCGTTCCAAAAAATTCAAAATGAAAAAAACTTGTAAAACTGCATAAGAGCAGTTCAGAATTAAAAAGCAGAACGTGAGTTAATTGATTTAGGAAAAAGGAAAAGGGTATATAGTACTATGTCGGGTTCCGGGTAATATTTGCCAGCAAGTCCTGCAATACCTTTTGCATATTGAACCACCATTTATAATAGTTCCATTTGACTTTGTCGTCGGTAAAGCTGGTATTGGCCTTAAGTCCCTACTCGCTGCACTTTTCCTATTTTTTTTGTAAAACAAATCAACTTCGCTCCCGGCGAATAAAGTAAGTTACAAAGTCCAGCCATGGCAGTTGCATTCAAAGCAATCACAGCATGTGGTGCATATTGTATACAAGGCCATGGGCGGGTATTGTTATAGGGACTGCGTTTTTACCAAGTACAGAAATTTACCTTTTTTTCGTCATATACATAATCTAAATCGCTATAATAGCTCGTGCTTCGTATCTATATATTATGAGGAAATGTTTAAAGATGTATGAATCTCGCCGTCCTGTGCTCTCTCAGATTAAAGGCATTTGAATATTTAGTTGAATCCATTTGTAAAATTTATTTTTGTAAATATTTATATATTATAACCTTTTTTTTAGTGACTTCAACGTTATTACACCGCATCTTATTTCAACTTTGGATTACCACATAGTCTTTTAATCAAAAAAAAAATACTAGTGTGTGGTAGTAAAACCTTTGTCAGAAACGAAGTTCCTTTCAGTTACGGCTTTTCAAGGCAATTATTTTTACTTTTTAAAACTTCGTAAAGAAAGTTCGATCCAAAAATTAACATTTAAATTCTTTTTTGTTTTTTTTTTAAATTTAACTTATAAGTATTATATCAGCGATTGTTTTACAACTCGAAGGATCGTGTCAAAACAAAAATTCGTACTTCATATACAATATCGTTATATTTACATATGCAATATTTCAATTTAAATTTTTTTAAAATATGAATTTTTAATTTGGTATTTGTTAATTAACTGAAAATATTCAATTGAAATGTTTACACAGTTTTGAAATAAGTGCTCTTATTTTTTCCTAAATATTATATATTTTTTTTAATATTGTGTATTTAAAAGTAGATGTAACCAAAAAGCATAGTAATATTAAAAAAATAAATGATCGTTTTTATCTCTTCACATTATTTAAAAGATTCCGATTGTGATTTTTTAAGGGTCACGGTGATACACCAGTAATTTTTGTTGTTCTTATTTTACGCACAGAACGCAAATATTTTTATTTTTGCTTCAGCAGAGAATAGGGTAATATTTTTTTTATTTATTTTCTCAATATTATAATATTTATTATATCGATTATACCTATATTGTGGACATATATAAAATAAGAGTTAATAAACTGAATATAGACCGACGATTTTTTTACGAGAACAATTAATGCACAGTGCTGACCCATTTATTAAAAGTGTCGACGCCTTCCCTTGTTGCATTTTGAAAATTATGTAATAGAGATCTTTTCTTTACGAATGTTAAAGAACTTCCAAATAAACATAGTTTCAGGTTGTTTTCTTCAATTTTGTACACATCGCCTTGAACATCCTCCTCAACTTTGCTAAATTCATAATTTTAAATAACCATAGCAAGAAATTTTTTCCCGTAGATATTTAATTTAATTTTAATGCATTTTGAAAATCACACAAATTGTTCTTCGTCAAATCGACGACGAATTGAGTATCAAGCTGCCACGAAAATTAGCTTTGAAAAATTTTCGTCGTCGATTTTAGGAAGACCATCCACCTAAGTTAATAAAGTAAAAACGAAATCCACCATTTTATAAATGTACTAAAATGTCTCAGCTTTCTGCAAAAGGCTAATTTTGGTAGGTAATTCGTTAATTTATGCGGGTCCATGCAGTTTTATTGACAAAAGATTCGATTAAGCGAGAGTTTGTTACGCAACAAAATTATGTAAGGCAGACAGATATGATCATCAAAACAAAAAGATGAGTCAAAGGATTTTGAAGATCAAAAGCTATAGAGAAATAGTAGTCGATATTTGACATCTGTAATCGATTGCGAAAAATTATTGTTTATAGCAGTAGGAAGAATTCCACAAGTAGTCCGAGATGCCATTTTCCGTATATTATAAAAGCAGTGAGCCTCAATTTTTTCCAGATTTAGTTTAGTTCATATTGACCATCACTACTGTACACTTAAAGAAACAAATTATTCTTCTTGCTTCTTGAGTATTTGTCATCTCATTTTGCTCATCGCAATCCCCTAGCTATAACATGCTCTACGCTTCTGTTGATTATATTTTTTTTCCACCCTGACGATGTTTTGCCTTACACTCTCTTTGACAGCTTTTATTAAAAATTTAAACTAGATTTCCCTTTAGTGTTGCATGCAGCTCAAAGCTTCGAGCCATTGATTTCTATTGGGTTCCCATTCGATTAAGATTTCTCTGCCATTTTTTTTTTCTTACCTACTTTGTGCACGCTCTGGCCAATAGAGAATATTGCCTATGAAGCAATTTCAATTTGGCTCAGTGCTATGGAAATGGCAGACCATGAGCGCCATTTTTTAATTACAATGTGGCCGCTTTGGCACAAAAACAAAAAACGAAACAGCCTCAAATATACATCATGCCACATAACTCAGGAAAAAAAAGAGAGCGTAGGAGACGATGGTGGCGTTTCGCAATGCCAATGACTAATTATGAAATGTTTAATTTCCCCGGGGATAAAAACGAAGCGCAGCAGATATTTTCAACGAGTAGCTACCTGGTTGACTGTCTGCCAGGAGGTTTTATATTTTTTTATGTATTTTTGACAACGCTTTTTCGCCGACGAAGACGGTTATATGGCGAAGAACGCGTTAGAAACCGCAGCTGCTGCTCCAGGCACGTTCTGGACGACGCGTCGTGTACTGCCATGGCCATTGTCATTCCTGGTAGTTATTGCTGCTATTGTTGTTGGGCTGCAGCAATTCAATGTCAATGGAGTTGGGGATTTTCCAGTTTGGGCTTGGCTTGTAATACATTTGGCAACTTCGACAGCTTGGTTCACATAAATTCATCATGAAAATGAAATGAAAAATCAAAAACAAATTGCACAGAAATGTAATGAATTTTAAGTATGCCTTATACACACGTATGTAGTATATGTGTGTGTGTGGGTGTGTGCGGGTGTGAGTGTGTGTGTGTATCTCTGTGGATGTGCCGTTGACAACTGTCTAGTAAGGCCATGTCACACTAGTATACGACATGTCTCTTTGCGGTTGGCCACAGGGTGTCTGTGTCCGTGCCAGGCATGACAAATATTTTGTAAGTTTAACAAACAGATACATATATCTATGTGTGCGGTTAAACTTTAAAATATTTCTGTTGAAATGGCACTTGATTTAATTGTTTTGCTCCGAGTCGCTAGTGTCATATGCGACTTACACAAAAGTCACTTGCCAAATGGTAGGCAAACAAAAAACATTCAAAAGAAATCATCTCGAGTTGTTTCTCGCTATGGCCGGTTCTCTCCATTACACTGTGAAAAACCTTGTGCTTAAAACTCGTAAAAGTTATAGGGTCTGTCACGCCTAATTCTGCTAATCCTTGCATGCACGTCGCCAAAATTATAGGAAAATAACATTATGATGAGATCAAAAACAAATTGAACATTGTTTATGGGAACTACGTACCGTACTAGAGGCAGGTCTAGGCAATTCATTCTACGGTATAGTCATGAACGAATGAACGACATGTTCTTTGCAAATGAATAGTAAATATATTCAAATCGACATTTATCGTCTCTCGGTGAAAACCAATTTCATTGTTTTTGAATCGAAAAGCAGCCTCTCCTTATGTTTCTACAAACAATCGCTCATACGGCACAAATCCTAGAAAAAATCGCTGGAACGAAATTTTATGGTGCTAATACGTACTCAATAATTTAGGGATATGATGTTACCATATGTCCAAATTAACACTCCCACTCATAGGCTATAAATTTGACAATTTCAACATAACCTTCAGTTAAAAGTCAAAAACGCATCAGCGGCAAAAGCCTACATAAGGGTAGCTGCGTTGGTTTCAAACTTAACCCATGCTTCAAATTTTTTGTAGCTTTAGTTGCAGTTTTTTAGAAGTTGGTGTTCGTCAAAACGACGAAGGTATGGCTTAGTAGGATTTTTTTATTGTAGGAGTTTCTTCTTATCTTTTGCATTTGGGTTTTGTTTTCATAAAAAAATGAAGTAAGCATCTCATAATATGCCTCTCGTACAAAATACCTAAATATTATTTGTATAACTTTTGTATTTTTTAATTAAAAATTAAAGTAATATTCGAACTTTGATGATGGTTGAATAATTTTGACTTTGTTAAAATAAATTTGTATAATAATAATTGTTATTATATAAAGTGATCTCTCAAAAATTATGACTTTTTGTTATTGTATTATATAAATGGTTTAAAAAACAAAAAGGCTAAAAATAAATTTTTATTTTTTTTTTAAGAATTGAGTTTGATATTCAATCAGTGCATAACATTATGATTTTTAATAATTGTTTAATAAACAATTCAAACTCGTGATCTTCGAATCGGTGAACATGTGGATAGGCTTATAAAAAATAATGTGACGTCACAAGGGTTAAGGTCGGAAAGAAAAAAAACGAATACGGAAAGATGCAAACAAAAAAAATGGAAAAACATGTGGATTATGTGAGATTCTGCTATTTAAAAATTCCTTCTTTTGTCAACTAGTATAATAACTTTTGCAACTTATATTCGGAATGATTCCTCAGCGAAGAAAAAATATATCTCTTGCGAAATTTTGTTGTTTTTTTTTTTATTTTTTAATGTATTTTTATTGGCAATCTGCAGATAAAAACCAACAAAATGGCAGGATTGATTGAAATCTTTTCAGATATCTTATGTGCATACAATTGTCTAGTAGATTAATTGCCAGTATGTCTTCATAATTTGGGATTATCTTTGAAATATTTTTTTTTCTCGCCGTCCACCAGAGCTGCATAGGTATAAAACCGTACTTTATTTTCTTTTTCACAACAACATCGAGCATTCTTTTCAGTGCACTTTCATCAGGACTAAATTTAAGCTTAAAATCTATCAAAATCAAAGTAACAAAGAACCGCAACAAATTTGCCTTAGGCTGTCGTCTGAATGACTAACTGATGGTTAAGTCTAGCATTGGGCAAGGACAACAACGATTGTTGATTTGTCCAAGCTGTGATTGAATTGCTGTAACCACCAGGAACTGAAATCGTCTAGTTCCCCACCCTTGAGAACGTTTCAAAAGATACATATAGCTGATAGATAGCATAAAGAGGAAGGGAGAGATGTTAGCCGGGTCTTTGCTTGTTGCTCGGTGTGATGACATTTTCCACTGACTGAATTTTATGTTGATTACAGATTAAGATTGCAACATTTTCCTGATATTGGCAACAATGCCTTTGAGCATTATTTGCTGTCCTTTCTCATGCTCTCAATTGACCCCTCACTCGATTCACCCCATCCCCTTTGCTTTAATACTCATTCACTCAATGCTACTCTTACATCGCCAGGACACAAGTGTTAATTTGGTTGAGTGGGTTTTTGTCTATGAATGAGTATGAGTGAACTGGTGAGTTTTGTGGGTGTAAGCTATGATTTGAATACAAAACCCAATCCAGGCTACTATGTTATAAAACAACAACAGCAACAACAACAACAAGGCCCAAAGTGTTGATAATAATGAGCTGACAGTTTGGCATTAGTTGAAGATTGTGCGTAAATTTTAAGTAAATGTCTGGGGCTTATTTACAACATTGTTGTCAAATGTTACTTGTGTAGTTGTTGTTGTTGTTGTTCTCTTGAGGATGAGTTGCTTTGTAGCCAGAGTAATTAATTTTAAAACTCGCTGCAGGCAAGTCAAACAAACTGTAACAGGATATTACATTTGATGGCTGGGAAACGGAAGTGTTAAAATGTATAGACAACATAATGACAATAGCTGGGAATTAGGAGATGTTCCCGGTATGTAGACAATATTAGATACTGGGCTTAGATGAGCCATGAGACCATAAGTTATTTTTGCAATAATAATTACCATCGACTCAGATATTAAACCAGCCACCTCCTCTGCCTGTACGACTAGCTAGATTTAGAAGGTAAAATGTTGAAGTATGTCTTCGTTTTTCTTTAGCAGAACTTGCTACGTGATGTAATGAACAATTACTGCCACCAAAATATTTTTTTTTTTCTATACCATTTTTTTTATATTGATTTTATACACTTAGTTTATTTTTCTAAGTTTTAAATAATTAGTTTATCTTGCTAATTGTCTCACTGTTATACGCTTTTAAATATAACGTAGCACTTAGCCTAGACACAAACCCAGGTTATGTAGCTTTAAATTCTGCCTACGTCAACCCAATTTGTGTAATAGTGTGGTTTAGGTTTTAATCCTGCATCCAAAAATACTGATGCAGCTGTCCAGGAAGTCGTCTTGCGGGATTTTCTAGTTACGACTACCAAGCAGCCTGCGGGGGGGTTCTTTGACTCCTTCTGACGGACATCCAAACTATGCACAAATAAAAATAAAATCCCTAATGCCAATTACGGAAAAAAAAAAAGAAGATCACCATAAGAAAACCCTTAATAGAAAAATTAAAGAAAAGAAAAAAAAACTAAGAAAGACTTAGTATTACCATGATACACACACTTTTATGAGCTATGTAGATGTTATCACAGCTCTCGCTCTACACCCACCCTACCATGATTTTCCTATGTGCGCATTTGTGAGGAAAATCCCAAAACATATCAATCACTTCATTTTAATTCACTTCCTTACTTTCAGGGAGAAAGATATTTATTTACAAATCCATAATTAAATCTTGTCTAACCAGACCAGTAAAAGTTTCTACGGATCCGTTTCAAGGTCTTAACCATTCCACCATGAGCTGATACGACAACATCATGCGCTCTCTTAATAACATCTGCAGTTAAAGCTTTCGGAATCCAAAGTTTCCACATAGTTTGAGATTTCAAAGGGTTTCCATTGTCATGTTCTGTGCGGATATAAACAAACTCATCTACTATTTTTAAATCAGGAAAGCGCGATTCTTCTTGCAATATTCTTGATTACAGATCCTGATAATCAGAATCATTGAAACATGGTGAACTAAAATCAACTTCAGGACCAATTTCATCAATAGCAGATACTTCTTCAGTAAATATACGTGAAAGCGCATCTGGTACAACATTTCTTTCAACAGACCTTTCAAATTTGGTTGTCTCATAAGCCATACTAAGCTGGCATGATCAGTAATAACCTCAAATGGTTGAAGTTCAAGGTAGCATCTAAACTTTTCTATGGCTTCTAACGCTGCTAAGCACTCACGCTCCGTGACGCTATAATTTCTCTGCGCTGAGTTGAGTTTTTTCGACATAAAGACTACTGGTTTCTCTGAACCATCCTCAGACATCTGCACTAAAACTGCACCGATGCCTACATCGCTAGCATCGCAGTGGACATAAAATTTATTTGCAAAGTCTGGGTTTTGCAATACGGGAGCAGAAGTAAGCATATCCTTAATCTTGTCAAAAGCTATTTGTGCCGCATCAGTCCAAGCAAATTTCTTTTTGGTAGACAACAATTCAGTAATTGGGCATACTATCCCTGAGAATTTTCAATAAATCGCCTATACCAGCCAACAAGACCAAGAAAAGCTCTGGCCTGTCTCAAGGTTTTAGGAGCTGGCCATGACTTAATAGCACTGATTTTAGCTGGATCTGTAGAAATGCCACCTTTACCAATAACGTAACCTAAATATTGCACCTCTGTTACACAGAACTTGCTTTTTGTTATGTTTAGCGTTAAGTTAGCCTTTCGAAATTCCTCAGAGAGACGGATTAGGACTGACAAATGTGATTCAAAATCTTCAGAAACAATACATAAGTCGTCTAAGTATCCAAAAACACAATATTTTAGTTCGGATGGAATAAGTTCATCCATCAACCGACACATAGTTTGCGGCGCATTACAGAGCCCAAAAGGCATCACTTTAAACTGGTATAAAGGACGACCAGGGACTGTGAAAGCTGTAATAGCCTTAGATTCATCCGTTAAGGGTATCTGCCAGAACGCATCTTTCAGATCAAGTTTAGTTATTAAATTTACTTTGGGAAGTCTTGCAAAAATGCCGTCAATGCTTGGTAAAGGATAAGCATCTTTTTTCGTAACTTCGTTAATCTTTCTGGCGTCTAAGCATCCACGAGTTTTATTTGGTTTAATAACCATGTGCATTGGCGAACTCCAAGAGCTCTTGGACAACTCTATTACGTCTAACGCTAACATCCTGTCTATCTCTGCAAGTGTGAGCCTTTCTACAGCTGGTGACACTGGGTAAAATCGTTGCTTTACAGGTCTCGCATCTCCAACGTCAATATGATGTTTTAAAAGAGGTGTTCTCCCAAGGCCTTGTGTCTCAAAATTGGGAAATAGGGTAATGACGGACTGCAAACGCTTTGACTGGTCTGGTGTTAAAGGAAATTTATTTTCATCCATCGTATTAATCTGGGCTTCTTTGATAGACTCACTACAGGAAGAATTTAATCCTGGAAACAAATTAAACACTCTCACAAAATCCATTCTAAGAATAAGACGTTTGTGTATTGATGGAACTATATAAAGCGTAAGCGTTTTTATTGTATGATTATAATTTAGGTCTATGAGAATTGATCCGATAACTGGTTGGTTCTTTCCGTCAGCTGTTTTAACACCTGAAGAAAATTTTTTAAAACGAGCGTAAGGCGACCAATTAACTTGAGCTAAATCAGCCCCTATACAGCTTATGTTAGCTCCAGTGTCTAACAAGCCGTTCTCATTAAATCTAGAAATGATACAGGTGCATACAGACGTCCATCTGATGCATTATTAATAATGGCAGAAATAAGCAGTTCTCTAATGCGATTGACAGTTTGCCAGAAATTACGAATACGTAAGGAAGATCGCTTATTAGTTATTTTAGCACAATTAACTTCTCCAAAGATTTTTGCTCTTACTTCAGAATAGTTTTTTAAGCGTTCATGAAAAGGTTTGATTGGGTATAAATTAGGTTTAGGCATATCCAAAGATTGTGTCATATTTAAGGGAATATTTAAATGATTTTCTAGCGCCACTTCCCTTAAAGATTCAGACGCTAGAGAAGAAAAATCTGGTTTTGGAACAACAATCACTTTTGGGCCAACCGTCCGTTGTTGACAGATGGTCCCTTGCGTAAGTTTTCCGAACGTTTTATACATGTTTCGCTTTGCGGCTTATAAACATTTTTCGCCCCGCAACCATAGCAGAAAATGTTTCTTTCACGCAAACACATATCCCATGGGTGACCTTCCTGTCCACAGTTCCAACAAATTATATAATTAACAGATTGTCGTACTGCATTTATTGAGAGATCACTATCAGGTGGAGGATCCATACTACTGTCGTCTTCTATAGCTGCAACGGTGCGTTTAACTGGCTTAAAACCCACGCTTGGTTTCGAAATGCGTTTAAACTCGCTCTCACTAAATCAATTTTCACGCATTTGGACTAGTTGCCACAAATGAGCTGCTGAAAGAATTGTGACATATAGGAGGGCTTGTCGGATTTCAGGAATGAGGTTACGCTTTAAGTATTGTATAAGCCTATAGTCATCCAACGGCATAGAAAGACGTGAAACAAGGGTCATGACATCGTCATAAAATGAATCAAATGGTTCGCCTTCCCGCTGTTTTCGCGCTCTTATCTCTTCCAAAATGAGATCGTCATCTTTGTTATCGTGGTATTGGTTTTTGAGGGCTTCGCAAAAATCTTCCCAATCTACTTGGGTGATTTCTTTGCGATTCCTCCAATACCACTCACGCGCTTTTCCAATAAGTAAAACGTGTAAATTTTTACATAATAAAGAAAAATCATTTTGAAGATTATCCGCTGTAAGAGCGCGAATTCTGTATAGAAATTCCTGAACTGTAGGGCCTTTTGTAGAGCCATCAAACTTTACGCCCCAGCTTTGAATAATTTGAGTGACCTTTTCCGGTCTCATCGTAGAAAACGAATGAGTTCCAGACCTAGCCAAAGGACTATCTAGATCTACTGGCATTTGTAGTCTAGGCTGTACATTTTGTACGTTTGAGTTGGAAGTGTCGTCGCTTTTTAGATTTAGTGGTGACATACGACCATCAATAAGATGTTCCATCTTTTCAAAAATCAAATTTTAGTCAATATTAATTGATTGCGTAACAATTGCCGACCCATCAGATGACAGACGTTGGCCGTGATTAAGATTTTGACCATCACGATCTTGAGTTAAAGAAGTGTTAAGGTCATAATCAGGTTGGCTTACACTCGCCGCTTGGTCAACAGACGTTGGAATAGTCTCCGACAGCGATTTACTGCGAGTATAATGATTATTGGCAATAGCTCCATGTTTGTTTGAATCTGAAGAGTCTATTACCTGAAAATCTTTTGTATGACATAAAGTTTTACAAATGTGGCATTCATTTGTTTTCTCTAAGTACGTAGTGATACACTTTCTGTGAAATTGGTGATCACATTTCGTTTTAACCACGTCCTGAGACTCCAACAAGGCTTGAGAACAAATCGTACATCTCACCTCGGGCACAGGAGCTGAGTTAGGAAGACTGCAAAAATCTTCTCTACTACGCGTGATTAACACATATAAAAAAAAATAACGTAAATAAATGGATATAATAAAATTTGATATTAACTGTTTACTTATGGTGATCTTATTTTTTTCTTTCCGTAATTGGCATTAGGGATTTTATTTTTATTTGTGCATAGTTTGGATGTCCGTCAGAAGGAGTCAAAGAACCCCCCCGCAGGCTGCTTGCTAGTCGTAACTAGAAAATCCCGCAAGACGACTTCCTGGACAGCTGCATCAGTATTTTTGGATGCAGGATTAAAACCTAAACCACACTATTACAGTGAAAGTTACTTATACAACAGCTGTTACTTATGTTTGTGGTCTAGGTTGCTTTTAGCCATATTATGTACCAACAAATATTGCCAATTTCAACAAAAAAGTTTGGCCAAATTCAACTATGTTACACAACACTTATTTATTGTTTTACATTACTAGTCATTGTTTACTGAAGCGTATGACGTCACAATCGCAAAATATCGATAACTTTATAATATATCAATGTTTCTCAATAAACACATAAGTTAAGATTCTAATAGTCAAGAGGATTCGTGCCCTTTGGAAAACGCATATTTTGACAATAAGAAGATCGTTTCATTTATTAAAAAATAAAGCCGCTATACCTTAAAAAACGTTTATGACATCGTAACAAGAACGAATAATGTATCTGTGCATATGATCCCGATTGAAAGCAGGAGTCGGCAATATGGGTGTTCCGAAATGACCGAGCCCGACTATAAAAATGCTCCGCTGTAGCAGCGTAGGACAATTCTGAGTGGTATACAAACTTTTTGGTC
The DNA here is from genome assembly GCA_949987675.1 of Chymomyza fuscimana. Taxonomy (NCBI): domain Eukaryota; kingdom Metazoa; phylum Arthropoda; class Insecta; order Diptera; family Drosophilidae; genus Chymomyza; species Chymomyza fuscimana. The sequence goes on from OX465089.1 coordinate 38,995,482, forward strand.
AGAAATTTTCAGAGAATTAATCAAAATCAATCGCCTTCATCAAAACCAGTAAAAAGCTTTTTGGACACTCAAAATATAGAATTCATGGGCCATCCGCCCAATAGCCCTGACTTGGCTTTTAATTATTTATTTATGTTCCAGACAAATTGCGACATTTTCCGGCACAGAGGCTGTTGATGCATTTGAATAGCTCATTTTAGAGATACCTGCCTCCGCATGTCCAAAAAGCAAAGAAAATTCATAATAGTTTTTAGTTGCGACAAATATTTTCGAAAATATTTGGATTTGGTTTAATGTAGAAGCAAATATTTTCTCTGCAAAATGAGCAAATATGGTTTGCTCACGAATTACAATAGTTTAGCCAAATAACTTCTTCAACAGAGTTAAAAAATATTTGCTTACTCGCATAAAAAATATTGACATTTTGAGGAATCAAACGGAAGTCGCATTTTACATTTATCATAAGTTCTTTAACAACACTAATTATTATTTTGGAGCCACAAGCAAGATTCGATTTAAATAGCAGTATTTTTTGCCTATACTCTGGTTAAAAATTACATTCTTTGTGAAGCTTATGTTATAATATTTTATATTTTATGAAAAGTTATTTTATATACAAAATTATGATTATTTAAAATTTTTATAAGTGCCTATTATTTAATAATATTTCTTTCATATCAAAAAATAGACTTAAATATGGATATTTTGAAAAAATTGAATTTCCATTTGAAAAATATACATTGTGGCCACCAGTAATGAAAAAACATCGATATTTTCGATGCATTTAAGGGGAGGTTCTTTCAAATTTGGCCGAAGAGAAGGCGAAGTTTGGGAATTATTCGTGGCACGATGAAAAGACATACAAACTTCCTCTTTTGATTGTTAAATGCGATTTTTATTGTACAATAATTGGAAATTTTTGCTGAAAAATGGCGGCTCTTGTCTGCCTCTGCCCGCAGAATATCGTCCCCGCATTTCAGTTCTCCAGCCTCATGTAGTAAACCAAAATGAAAAATGTTTTTTTGTTTATTGAAGTTAATAAAATTCTCTATGCCTTATACTAAATCAGAATGAGTTTTGACGAAAAATTAACAGAAATGTGGACGTTTGAAAAAAAAAATTTGTTTTTTATACCCTGTACCTATAGGTACAAAGGGTATACTAGATTTGTGCAATGTATGTAAGGAGGCGTGGAAGACCCCAAGTGCTTTATACCAAAATGCTTATCATAACCTCGGGTAGCGATTGACCCATGTCCGTCCGTCGGTCCGTCCGTCGGTATGAACACCTAGATTTCGGGACTATAAGAGCTAGAGACACCAAACTTTCCCACCTGATGCGCATATTTCCTCAGAAGTTGAAGTTTGTTGAATCATCATCAATATCTTCCCCCGTTCCCCCGCAGTAGATTTTCGCGGTTTTTAGCCACACCGTTTAATATTTTTATCTCAAACCTAACATAGCGATGCGTCGTGATTGCATGCATCTGTGTGTCAAAAATGAACAATATCGGATAAATACAACAAAAGTTATAGTCAAAAAAGTACTAATTTCACCGCCCCCTGCCAATAAACTGCGTTCATATTGGACTCTTGTAATTATGGTAAAAAATGACCTACAATCACCAATTTTGGTAAGATTATTCATGTGGCCCTAATTAACAAACGCACATCCAAATTTTATCGATGAAATTAATCAATGCTAAATAAAACTATAATTAAATTACTTTTAATTCAATTATTAAGGTTTAAAGTTTAAACAATTACTGATGATTACCCATGAGTTCCACCACCATAACATACTCAATGCCCTCTCTAGACCTGTTTCTCAGTTTATCGGCTTTAAGCCAAACAGTTTAAAAAAAATTATGTTGCATATCTACAGGATGTCGCTTTGATAAACTACGACAGGTGTGCGTTTACATCACTTAAATGAAGTGTCCACACGTTTAAAATTCGATTATGTACACGCCGAAAACAACAACTTCCACTGAACAACAAACCCCACCAGTTCCACAAAAGACTCGAACCTTGACAAAAGTTAGGTATGACATTGGCTATTGCTTTTATATAAATTTTTTATTTTTACACCTCACTCTACAGCAGCGAAATGGAAATTCAGTTTCCATGAACCCAACTGCTAATGACAGTTTTTTAATGATATTGGACTCGCGGAAAAAAATAATATTATATAAGTACTAGAGTAGGTATGTATGCATATATATTTATACATACATATATTCATACATATGTATGAAGGTTTTGCAAATTAAATGGCTTAAAGTTACGCCAACAACAACTTTCGTAACAAAACGCCAAATGGACATTTAACAGGATAGACGTCAGCCAGAGGCAACGCTGCCAGCAGCATGGCAGACCATTATATAATTCCATTTATTTCCAGCCGCTATTATTCCTATAAATTTTTTTGGACAATATATTCCAGCACCTGAATGTTTTTGCTCTATAAAAAATTAAATACATTTCACCAGATTTTAAGCCGATAATAAGCTTAAGTTTTTTGTTTTCTGAAAACTAATGGGTAAAGTATTTTTTATCCTGTGCCGACAATATAAAGGTGTAGCATTAGTAACAGACAGAAGGTGGCATATCCGGACTTTATAAAGTATGTGTATATAACTGAGTCGATATACCCAAGACGGTCCGTAGTCCAGCCGAACGGAAAAAAAAATATAATATATATATAATAGCCTTTTTGGCCAGAAACTACTTTACTTGGGGTACACCATCGAGTAAATTTTGAAGTCGGGACAGTCTCACTAATTGTGATCTATAAAGACTTTTCTTCTTCTCGACTGGCCTATAAAAATTTTTAGATTTATATGCTGATTGACAAGTTCTTCTCCATAACAACTTCCCACGCTAACTCCCACTGAACACCTTCTTTCTGGAACTTTTTCGTTATTTATTTAGCGTATTCTACAGTGTTAACTTTATTCAGATAGAATATTAACTACCGGTTGGCATCCTCCTGAGTAGCAGAAGATTTTTATTTTGATCGGGACATATATGCAGTTCTTTTAAAACGAATAAACTTCACAAAATTTTATAAACGATTGTTTTTTAAATACCAATAAATTTATTTATTTAAATATTAATCATAATACAATAATAATACTATAACTAATAAAGATTAGGGCAACGAGTAACTAGACCTTAGACCCTACCAATAAATTGATTCCCAAATTCTTAGAGTGCAGGAATATTATAGCCTTGAAGTCTCGATATATAAAATAAGTTTTTATATGATTTGAAAATTTGGAAAGAGACCGGTATTATTTTTTTGAGAATGAGCTTTTTTAAATTTTTTTACAATTTTTGAAATTTAAAAAAAAAAAAATTATAAGAAACTTGTTTCCCGTAATATAAAATGGTATTTAACTTAAAAGTTTGTTTGCGCTACCCCTTATCATCTCTGAGATCTAGGTTTCATACGGACGGATATAGCTATATCGCTTTTTCTAGTTACCCTGATCATACATTAGATAACTTTAGGGGGTGTTCTAACTTTTGTTGATTTTTTTGTGGCATTGACACCACTTCATATAAGTTGATTTCCTGGCTCTTCTTAAGAACTCATCTAGAACTAAATATTCCTGGTAGAGACTTGGCTAACTCGGCTACACTTCAGATAAGGTGGCGGCACATCAATGCATTTTCCTGTCCACATTTGCCTGTTTCCATTTATTTATCGCACAGACATCTGGGCTTGGGTTATGAGTTGCTGCTCGCCAAGCTGCTTACCCATGCACCGCAGCACTTCTCTCCTACTCCGCACTCTTCACGCATTGCGGTGCAGTCAACCTCAACGCAACTAAGCTGCGGTCCGCACAGCACTTACCAAAGCAGACCTCAAAAAGTTTTGAGCACCCACATAGAGCCGGAGCGCCTGAGCTGGAAGCGGAAAGCATCAAGCGACCAGGTCATAAAAAGGTGCAAACAGCAATGAGGAGGACTCTCGCTTGGTTTGATGGTTACGTTGGCTCCGTAATACTCCACCCTGGGGCACCCGCATCCCCCCAAAAGGGAACCCCCAATGCCAGAGACCGACACTAAGCCTGAGTGCATTTTCTTGTTGTACTGTACGCGCGCGTAGTTTGTTTGCCGTGCGTAAAATCCGCAACGTTACGCCATTTTGTGTGTGCTTTTGCTTCTCTTCTTTTCTTCCTCTTCTTTTTATTCCCTTGCAGAAAGCTAGCGGGCTGCGTTATTCTATCTTCTTTTTTTTTATTACGCCGTGTTGTAAAATGCAAAAAAAAAAAGGTGCGAAAACAGTGTTTCAGCGCTGCACAGTGGTCGAAGTCTGGTTCTCACAAGATATTTTGAAGCTTAGCTGCAAAATATTTAATTCCAAATTTTGGAACACGTTCGAATCAAATGCAGAAACGTTTTAATTTAATAGATTAAATATATAATTAAAAAGTCAAAATAAAAGTGCAAGCCTTCGTACAGATTTTTGAGAACTGTATGTATATGATTTTCGATCGGTTTTAAAGCAGCATTAAATTGAATCGATTAATTGATTGACTTATGAATTTTTAAAGGAAGTCAACAAATGCTGCAAGGAAAGCTAAGTCAGCATTATGTGATTTATTGTTTAAGCGATATTTTAAAATCAACTTCTTTTGACTACAATTGCAAAAAAAACGATAAGTAATAATAATATAATAATTTTATTTTGTCATATATTAGAGAATTAAAAAAATTTGATTATTCCCTGAAATTTGAGTACAGGAGGATATTAGCTTAGTTAGAAAACGTCTAAGTTCCCATATGCTTTATATCAACATGATCACAACGAAAAAAGTAATCGATTTGCTCAAGTACGTATGTCGGTCTTTACTGACTATTCTCGAAGACCAAAGAGGTATCATACCTTAAAATTAAATTTTAAATTTTGCCAGAAGGTGACGATACTCTGTTTTTTTCTATTCACTTACCACCCAATGCGATGTACTCCAAAATTTCAATATTGAAACTGAATACAGACTGCCTTTTTTGATAAATCATCGGTTGGTGTCAGTTTTATTTATACGGGTTGGAAGCTTCGGGACTTACGCAAAAATTTAAATTTTATGTTTAAACCAAATAGATCTTATAAATTAATTTTGAATATTTATTTATAATATATATATTATATATTTACTTTCTACATCAAAAAAAAAAGTAACAAACATTAAACATAACACTTGCAATTAAGTGCCTCGAATTTGCAATCCCGCCCACTGTGCGTTTGCTGCCAAGTGAGTTATTATTGTTGTTGCTCATGTTGGTAGTTTGTCGATGCTGACGCTTTGATAGTGTCAGTGGGCGCCTTCTTGGTTTTAATATACAACACAACTGTTGTTGCTTTTTGGCCCTATGTATTGTTGCTGTTGTTGTTGTTGTCAGCCGTAAAAATAAAAGCCACGTTATTAAGTTGAAAGCACGTGCAACTTGTTGTTGGCCTTCTACCTGGATGTAGTACCTCGGCTCGGCTTAGCAGTTCCAGCCGATGCTACCGTCTGTTCTATATGGTACATATATATGTTTCTATACAGATGTATACAGTACAGTCAGGCAGTTGCTTTTATTGTTATTACTACAATACATTTGGCACTTGCACACTATTTCCTTGCCTTCCTTATTTGTCTTTTTTTTCTTCCTTGACTGCATATTTTTGCACCTTTGGTGTTTGTGACTCTGAATTCGCTTTTTTAATAGCCACGGGGTCCCACAAACTAGTCGTATTTCATGATCTTTATACTACTCGCAAAGTACTCGCACATACCCTCCAAAAATGGTAGTGCATTGTGAGAGGACATTTGTATATCACCTTGTTACGAGGGTCACTATTTATATTTTGGGCCTTGGTAATACTCTCGCTTGAAAATTTTGTCACAACCAAAAAATGAAATTGAACCGGAAACATTTTCGAACCTCGATTTATTAAGACCCCTGACATGGACTATCTCGACAAAGTGCAACGATCAAGTTTATTTGATCTCTGGTGATAAGGCTCCATTACGTTACTGTAAGAAGTGGGTTTGCAGAATTCATTCGCGGCCGAAACTCAGTTACCGACGCTGTTTGTGAAGTTCATCCAAGATTGGCCTTAATCGCAAAAAAAAAATTGGATGCCGTGGACGAATTGATTAGGCAACATCGTCATCTATATTTTGAGATTGAGGCATCCCTAGGCATTAGTTCCACTACCATACAGCCAATATAGACGTCAAAGACCCCCCAAAGTTAAAGTTAGTTGGTATAAACGTATCCGTAATTCCGTCCTTCTGAACGTCTGTATGAGCGCCTAGATCTTTGATCTGGATAAAGTTTACTGTTTCTTTTTCTGCCACGCCCCTTTCACATACAAATAGTTTACATGTTACATTTTTTACAATTTTAAAGTTACAGCTTTAGTTTGTATAGATAAAAATCGGTAAATAACAAAAATTTGATTGACGATTATCGATTATAATCGGACCATAAATATTAGAGATAATCGCAGCATAGAGTATTGGAAACCAAAGTTCGAGTCGCATCAGTTGTGGAATATGGGTAGCTTAGTTGGTAGAGCAGTTAGTTTCCAGTCGAGACAAATTAATTTTGTTTGGAAGACGAAGTTTTTTAACTGATAGAAAAAACCAAAATGAGTTATGCTGCGTGATTGCGTGTGATATAATAGATTATTATTTGCATTAGTTTTGGTTAAATATTTTTTTATGTAATATATTCAAGGGTGCCACAGAAAACAATTTCTCTACAATTCCAATTCTCAGTACCACAGACACCTTTTCAAGATGCGCAACTAAGTTCTCGCTGTTTTTTTTGATGAAAATTTAACTTTACTGTATTACTAATTTTCTCAATATTTGATAAAATTCACCAATAAAACCAATTTTATTTAAAGAAACTGTTTCTTATTTAAAAAGCCTGTTTAATTTCTGATCTTTTAGTATCTCAATAATTTAATAATTGTATTTTGTATTTTATGATTTAGATTTTTACAAAATCTGTAATAAAATCTCTAGTAAACATACCATCGCGCAAAACCATCTCGAGCTAAGGAGTTGCCACCTAGTTGTGGTACTGAATAAAAACATTTCGGAGTATTTGATTTGACATATAGTAGATAGATAAAATATATGTTTTTGGTGTTAAATTAAAGTTAAAAAATTATATTTTTAGTTTTACTAAGTTACCATTATGAAGTGCGACGAATCAAGAGCACATTTAAATAAATAAGTGTAGCGCACAATTTTCTGGTCTGGTGGCAATGTTCGGTATGTCTGTGAGGTTTGCGAATGTCAATAATTTGACAGTTAGTTCAAAATTACAAAATTAATTGCCTAACAATTGCCAAATTGTTTGAGGACAAAAAAGCAAACAAGAGTTTTGGAAGAAATTATTAAAATCAAAAGAAAATCCAAAGTTAAATGTACATGTAAACAAATGCATTTTGCCATTCAAAATGTTACTCACAGCTTGACAACTGATGTCTCGTAGGGTTGTCATTTAAGCTCATGTAAATGTAAGCGAAAAGTTGCAAAATATGCCACAAGTAATTGACTAATCTCAAAATGAGTGGACTTTTTAAAATAACTCTTAAAGTGCATATGTTTAAATAAAAGTCTTAATATACCCACTAAAATAATTTTTCATTTTTTTAATTAAAAGCGTAAACATACGGAAAAAATTGTCCGAAAAATTAAATCTCTAAGATTTTTGTGGTTCAAACCGTATTTTTTCAATAAAGATTTGATTTCAAACCGTACCCAAAATTCAAAATTCAAATTCAAAATCAATTACTATTTTACACATATATAACAGCCGAACGCCTTTTACTCCCTATTATAATGTAAGGTTATAATACAGGGTACTTAAAAGTTGGTCGACTTTAACCATAAAGTAAGTCCCAATTTAAATTTAACTGCATCTTAAAAAAACTACATTACGACCATTACATTACAATTTTGGTGGCCACTTTTTTGGTTCATCTCTTCGATTTTGATGAGTCTTAAATATGTTACATATCTTTATGTATGTTTATTAAAAATTTCAGATTATTTATCAAGTTATCGATAACTGAATATTGGATTTCTCATTTTTAGACTTTTCTTTGGCTTGTCAAATCTCCTAAGTGAATAAAGAAATCTACACAGTTTTTTTTTTCAATGAAAGATACAATTTGTTTCTAAACTTTTAACAATTTTTAGAGAGATACGAAGCAAGCCATTAATAATGAGGACAAATTTAGAAAGCCTGAACCAACTGTAACTTTAAAGAACCTTATTTTTCTTTAATGTAAAAAAGGATACTAAACTAACATTACAAGATAAAGCGGTCCTAGGACGGCTGCAGAGAATCTCGAGAATTGCTTTCTTATTATTTAAAACCTCTAATGAAGTACGACCCTTAACCGTCATTGTATATAAATAACGATATTATTTATACAGTGCTATTTACTACTCTAATGGTATCTTACAATTAACATAATTGGTATTCGCTTGAAAAAATGTACAAAAACATTTAGTTTATATTTGTGTTTTATAAAATAAGAGACGTTGGAATCAGGTTCCGTTTATACTTATCTACAACCACCAGAATTTGTTGCTGTTTAGGATAGTATCTCTTTGTGCGATGCTCGTAATAAATCTGAGATTTGGTTCTTGGTTTATTTGGATTTTTTTGTTAGTTGCTCTTCTTTATTGATGGTAGAAAATAGGGATTCCGTTTTGTATAACCGACCTATCTACCATGTAATGTGCACTTTTGTTTTGCAAATTTTAACTGCACTTTCCGCACCAATATTTAATCTCCTTTTTCATTTCCATTAGTAACAACTGAGACAGAACAAATTGAATTTACGTGTATTTCAATTGATTCTCTTGAATTTCAATTTAACAAAATCAATCGATCTTTAATCCTTACCACGAGCGAAAATTAATGTTCTTACCTTGTCTCCTGTAAGCTTGAAACTAGAAACAACTAAATGACATTTAGTTACCATTCAAATAATTTCAATTACTAACAATTTTTGGTATTTCGATATTCAATTTAATTAAAATCTTTTACGCCTGAACACCATTAAGCTCGACATGGCTGCCCATAGTATACCAACAACAAGAAACTGCATAAATAAAATTCTAGAGCTGACTATAACAACAAAAACAACTACAATGATTATAAGGAGTGCAAGTACGATAGTGTAGGAAAATCTTCTTATCTCTACGTTGCTCTATTTCTGTGAATCTTCCACTCACTCTCAGATGATGGATTTTTCATTTGCACAAGCATGACAGTCCAATAGTAAGTCCATCCAATAGACTGACCAAGCGTACCCATGGGACCTGAGTGGGGTACAGTTTCGCCTATTGATGAAGAAAACAACCGAGCATTGCGCTCTGCCTGTTGTTGTTGATGTTGTTGATTTAGTTGCAGATGATGAAGTGATAATAATTAAATTTGCATAATACTAAGTGATTAAGTTGTTGTCAACTGTTGTCGCTGCTGCTTCTTCCTCTGACAGGAACTGCCATTGTCAGGCTACTCCCAATGCTCAATGTTTTCCCAATGCCAAAGAGCTGTACGAACAAGTGTTGATAAAAAACATTTAACAACTGAATAGTTTGCAATGAAAAATTTTATAAACGAATCTTTTAAGGGAATTGCACAACACTGTATTCCTAAGCCCAAACGAGAGTGGTTTGGTAAAATATCGAGTTTATCTTGAGTTTTTATAAAACCAGAATAAATATTAAAACAAATGATAATAACTTATTCTTTCTTGTAGAATTAATACAAATAAATAATAAATACTTATTAAAACTATTTTAGTATATTTCATTTTTTCCCTATTAACTCGATTAGTGAATTCCAAATATGTTTAACCCAATTTTTTTTAATTGTTTTTATTTTATAAGAAGTTAATAGATAGCAGTATAAGCTACCACGACTGTTAATTATAAGTTTTAAACTATAATTATCATTTTAGTTAAATAAATTAATAACAAAAGCCGAGTTTTTTTCCACTTTTTTTTTAAATATTTTCATATCTCGCTTTCAAATAAATTGAAAGGCGGAATTACCGTTTTTGGAAACCTTTTTTCAGGTTGGACTTTATTGCATTGTGTAGTTTGGCAATATGAAAAAAATCAACAAAATAGTATAAGGCAAATTGACGAAGTACCATGATATATGATCATAAAAATTATTTCTAGAGTGCTCACCTCTTTTAGTCGCAGCTTAATCGATCTCGTTTTAACTTTGTCATCCAATATTTAACTGCTCTAAACGAAGCTGCAGAATCTCCTTAGTAGAATCCAGATCGGCTTTAATATTGGTGGACTCATACCATAGGTTAGGTTAGGTTGAGGTGGTTGCCTGTCTTGGAAGAGCCCAGACGCACTTAGGCACAAAAAGACCCTTTGTGATGCCACAGGTAACGCTGGTCGAGAGCTGACCAGGGATGCTCTGACTCATACCATAAATAAAATTAAATTTTTTTTGTGAACATTTACCAACACTATTGTGTTATGTCGACTAATTCTGGGACGGCTTTTCTCGTGTGCAAAAGGAGGGAAAAAATATTATTTTTTTTTCGATATTTTGTTTATTTTTTAAAAATTTTTTTTTAATTTACACTTTAACGATTAAAACCACAAACAATATTTATTTATTTATAAACAGCTCCTACCTAATTAAAATTATAGTACGAGCTACAATAAGATGATTATAATTTGTGTTTATGTAATATATAATTTTATTTTATAATAAATTTTTTTAATAAATAATGTACATTTAAATCAACTTGTATAATTTGCTTTCTTTTAAAAATTTAATGATGTTGGGAATGTTTTTTATGTGAAGGTATGGAAATAGCGTTGAGTAGGTTTGAGTTAGGAAAGTAATTTGACAATATAAAAAATGGTTAACTCCTAATAAATAAGCAAGTCATGCCTTTACTCTCCTCTTTGTCCGGCATTAAAGCATAAAGGTTACTCGAATAGCGACATGAGTAACCTTAAAAACGGGGCATAAAGGCAAAAGTGCCAGACTAACTGCGTGAGCAACAACAATCAGCAGTCTACAATTGTCATATGGCATTGTTCGTTCTTATTAAGAAGTTATTTTTTTAGAAAAATGCTATCTAAAAAGAAAACAGTTAAATTATTATATTATTTATTATATTTGCTGAGCTTGCATTGTAAAAACTTAAATTATTTTATACAAAAAAAACAGGTTTTTATACTTTTTTTATAAATAATACTAATAGTTTTTATTATAAAATATATGTACACACTGGTAGATATTGTAATTTTTTACAACACATTTTTGAGCAAACATTCTGTACTATTCGTACTCAAGAATTTGGGTTGGTTATAAATGCCATATTTTTTAGTGTATATTGTTGTTGTATATATATATCGAATTGAACACCCCAATTGAAAAGTAACGATAATTACAAATGTTTCGTTTTGATATTTTATGCGAAAGTTTCAAAGATACAATGACTAACACACTTGAGTTCAAATTCAATCAAATGAGAGAGAACAAACTAAACTTTATTATTTTTCGCTTAGCCCTCGCGTATGAAGTATACGCATTATAAGTATATTAAAATAAAGTTGCGTGTCCTGTTCGCAAGTTGTCATGGGATTAATATGCTTATGCTCTGCGAAACATTACGCCTGGACTTAATTATATTGACCAAACGTAGACTCTACGACTCCCAGATAGAAAACAGTTCATTGCCAATAGGCAAGTGGCAGAGTCAATTGGATTCATCCCGTGTTTATGATCTGTCGTTGTGTTTGATGATTGGCCCCAGTACGCTGAGGTCGTCTAATTACAGTGCTTATGTATAATTGATTTGTGGCAATTTAATTAATTTGAATTTAACTATTTAATGAGGATTAGCCGTGTGTGCCAATAAAAGCCGCATTTAGTAGCCAACACTAATTAGCTGTTGAATTTTAGATTAAGCGCGGTCTCAAAATCAACGCACATAAAAAAAAACTCCAACTACTTGAGGGTGAGTAGAAACATAGGGTTGCCAGCAAAGTTGTGGGGGAATGGGAGTCTGAAAACTAACCAAGTTTCAATGTATTTGGCATTAATGTTAATGCGTTTTGGTTGTATGTTGTACTTAACATTAATTTTATTTGATTTGCAAATTAATTATGATTTAATATGATTGTACTTTGTATTTGGATACTAATTGCACATTCAACGCATTCAGTTTTTTTATTTTTGAAAAAAATTTGATTATTATATTTTTATGTATTTTATGCGATAATTTATTTATATAGTAACAAATTTGATATGATTTGGTTATTATTACAAAGCACCTATCATTTTTTATTGAGCTATAAATAATGTTACTCATATTTTTTTAAATTTAAATTTTGTAAACATTATATTCTTAGTTTGTGTTTTGAAACCTCTGGATTTTATTGATTGTGTTGTTTTTCAGATATAACTTACTACATAGTATATATGCACAAAGTCACTCATACATGACTATTTATTAATTCATCCGTATTTATAGCCCGTTGACTGCGTCATAAGATACTGTCTCCCTTCGTTTAATTTTAGCTTACCTTGACGTCAATACTAACCACAATTGCAAAAGTAATAATAAAAACTAAAAATAAAAACTTTTCTTTTGTATAACACTGAAAATGGAATAATCTTAGCTTAAAATTGTGTCACCATCAAAGACTTGGTGGCCAACTCGATTAAATTAAGTATACAATTTGCATTACAATCAACAAATTATTTTCCCTTTACTCAAACTCACATCAACTCTTCTTCAGTATATTACATTTTAATAGCAGTTTGCAGTTCATAAAAAGTAGCTCATAAATACAGAAAAAGTACATAATTCGCTAAGCACAACTTATACGAATATTTTAAATAATGCACTGCAAACCAACTGTATGTACTCTTTATAGACATTTCAATCGAGCGATCGATAATTCATTAGAATGCATTTACAATCAAACAAAGTCCCTTGATTCGCTTTCAAAAAAATGTTTAACTTTTTTGAAAATAAACTAGAAATGGGTTTAAGGAACTAAAGCCTTGTATGGATATCAGGACATAAAAACAACGGCGGGAAAAGAGTATCTGATAAACTAGCTTGATACGGTGCCGCGAAATCTAAACCCTTCTGAGGTATAGGCCACAATACCATTAAACAGCTTTTATGAGAAGATGAGAGATACAAACGAAACTCGAAATGGTTCCCGATCTACATAAAAATCTAAAAATTACAAATCTCCCAATTTATCACGAATTCTCTTAGGATAATAGCTGAATTACTATACTTTGGTGACTCGACATTCTCAGAAAGTACCTGAGCAAGATGGGCATCATAGATTCTAACAACTGCATGTTCTACGATATTATGGAAGAACCCTCCCAACAAATACTTATGGAGTGTGACGCTCTTGTCAGAAGAAGGGCATCCCGATTTAGCGTTCATAGAAACTTGATGCACGAAGTCACCAGACTAGAATCTTCCCAGACCATTAAAATTTAACTCTGGAATTGAACTAGCTGAGGAGTTGTAGGGCTCTAGTAGGCATCAAAAAATACCCCAAGGGTCTCAGAGCATTTTAATGCGCAGATATCTGTTTATGTCCGTTCTGATAAACTCCCAGATTATGTTGAATTGCACTAGTTTACACGAAAAATTAACTTTTTTATAAAAGTTTTATTTTGAGTAATTTTGGGTCGATAACACGAAAATGACATTCATTTTTTTTTTCTTAAGAACCGTTTTCAAGATGTATTCAAAAACAAGTTTTTGGGTACAGCTCTAGACTTTTCAATTACTTCATATCGTTTTCAATACTTTGTCATTATGTCTTTTAAATTAATTTACATAATAATATAAGCTTTAGCAACAATATTTATTGAAATTAACCACTTATTAGCTCTTTTTATTGTATTGGAATTTTTTTTTTTGTCCAACTCTGATATATCTATGTGAACGTATGCCAAAAATTCGTTTTCAGGCTATTTTTGGGTTGAATCAGAAATAAATAAAATAATTCTCAATAAATAACTTAATTGGTATAAGTAGAATTTAAGAATATAATTAAATATTTAAAAAATTATTTCGTTCAAAATAAATAGATATACTTTTGAACCTATTGTGAAAGCAATCGGATTCAATGTTCATAAAAAATTCATTAAAATGTGAAATCTAAACGAAAACGAATATTTTATTCGTTTTCAGAATTAAGGCTGCAGAAAACAAACTTTCTGGTTGTTATTGCTCAAAAACTTGCTGAAGCAGCTGTGATATCTTTTAAGCCTGTTTCGTGTTCTACGCAATATTTTATTTTTTAAAGTTTACCTTATATCGCATATATTAAAATAAAAAATGTTCTTCTTCAAAGTGTGGCTTGTCTTATTTATCTTCTCTTTACAATGTACCGTTTATATGTATTCGTTTGTTGTTGCTGTTTTTTTTTAATAACTTAAGCCATAAGCATAGAATAGCGTCACCCCTTTGGGGCCGCCGTTTTATGCACCATTGGCGCCTTGGCTGGCACACCTATGTATAATGTCAACAAAGTGACAACCCCAACAATAACAAGAACCACTAACAAGTAAGAAAACAAATATGAATCAGTCGGAGTGATGTCTGTTAGTGGAATACCCTGTACTCAAATTAATTCCTTAAAAAAAAAAATATTAAAACCGCATAATATTTTACGCTTAGTAAAAAATAATTATCAATGGCGGAATCAGAAAGGAATAAGATTAAAAGTTAGATTAGGTTACCCAACACACCAAGAGTCCTCTGTGATGGACTTAATTCGCAAATAAATTAAGTGGTCACTAAACTACAAGCAAGCGAAGACTAAGTCAAAACAAACATTTAATAAAACGAACACAAAAAATTAACGTTTAAATTATATATAAACGAAATTAAATATTATGTTCTGATTTTATATAAATTTCCTTATATTTTGAATTTTTTCCTGAAATTTTTCGGCTCTTTCGATAATATTTATAATCAGAACGACTTTTACCATCATTCGTTTACAATCGTGCATGTCTTCCTATCCGATCTGTCTCGTGGGGTGCATGGCATAATATCAACATGATTCCATTGATTTCCCTTGTCTATGGATAATGGGCATTTTTCTTTATCCCTCATGGGCTCTCAAATCTAGAAACAGAAGAGAGCATATAAAGCATTTATGGTCCGCCACGCCCACTACTTCCTCTTAAGTACGTCGCACAAATTCATAATACTCTAAATACCCTAAAGGTACATTCTATGAAAACCCATCCACGTATGTCCCACGCCCACCTATGTCAAGTCCTTGCACGCCTCAACGGTTCAATTGTCTTAATATCTTGTCTGCCATTTTGTTTGCTTCTCTGCCCTCGCATTTCTTCAAACGTCGACGTCATCAGCGCCCGAATGCCAACAAAAAAAAAAAAAAACAAGCTCATTGTCCTTGCGGTTACCGTAAGGATTGTCGCATACGTTGCCGCCATTACAACCGTACGTTCTGTGTTTCGGACAATGTGGCTCCAATTTTGACACATTCAAGCGTCAGTCTCGGCTACCATGACTGCTCCTGCTCGTACTTCAGCTGCAGCTCAATCTCCCGCTTCTGTTTGTGCCTCCTGTGACTTGCTCAGCTACTTGGTTGGTGGCGTCATTATGCTCCGCTCAGTTGCATGCGTTAGCTGCTCCTGTTCCTGCTACTAGCCCATTCATTATTTGTCAATGTCAGTCCAGTCAGTCAAGTCAGCCAGTTGAGTCTGCTTGCTGTGTGTTTGTGTGTGGATCTTTATGTGGTTGTATTAGTGTGAGTATGTATCTGTGTGTGCGTTTTGTCAAAATGGAAATGAAGAAAATTTGCACGGTCGCTGCATTTGTGGCATTTTCCTCACTATTGCAACGTTTTAGGTGTTCGCATGTCCTTCTTAATCATTTTTTGTGCATTTTTACACGCTTCACCCGACTGCACCCACAGCTTATTCTGCTCCTTCTTTGCCAACTGTCCGTCCAGAAGTCGCTATGTCCGTCATTTGTCTTGCATTTTTATGCGTATTTCAAAAAGTCCTGCGCGCTTTGGTCGCTCGTTTGTTGCGTGCAACCATTTGAAATGCGACAACTTTTTGCCAAGTATTTCACATTCTTTCCTCTTGTCGTTGTTGTTGTTGTTGTTGTAGCCGCTGTTATTGTATCCAGATACTGTAGTTGTTGCTACGTGCAGTTCATTTATTATGTTGACACTTTGAAATTAACTAAGGAAATGAAATAAATTGATGTGACTTTATAAAGTGCTCGCCTTACGCTTGCTCCCCAAATTTTAATTCTCATTTCTAAAGACTTTTCTCCATAGTCTTGGTATGACATTGTCTTTGTTTGCTTAACAGTCGCTTAAAACTTTTTAGTTGGTTATAAGATTCGTTTTTGCTGTAATTAGGGATAACATTAAATTTAAACTTGTTTTGATATAAAGTATGTTTTAATATAGATATATTCCTGCATAAAATGATTTCATTACAATCCAAATGCTACATTATAAGTCGAAAAAGTAGGCCCACCCTATACATACATTTTTTTGTTGAGTTATAATTTTTGTCTGATATAGTTGGAAAGGGGAATAAGACCACGGCAAGTTGTTCTTGCAAGGCAGGTAGAATGAGTTAGTCCCGCTGACGAGCACCACGAAGTCAAGCAGTCAGTCGATCATAGAGAGCGGACCAAATAAGACGTGTTTAAAGTGAACTGATATTTATGCCCGGATTTAATAAAAATTTGATTTGGAAATAAGTTTTAATTTAATCTATTACTGTGCTTCATTTTTAAAAACCCGTTTACAAGAAATATAACACTAGTAATTCATCGTAAGCAGCATTTTAAACAAATATACGTAAATTTTTGGTGAAATCTTGAGATTTATTGTAATCATGGTGATCATTGAA
Source organism: Chymomyza fuscimana (assembly GCA_949987675.1). Taxonomy (NCBI): domain Eukaryota; kingdom Metazoa; phylum Arthropoda; class Insecta; order Diptera; family Drosophilidae; genus Chymomyza; species Chymomyza fuscimana. The sequence continues at coordinate 39,012,452 of OX465089.1, forward strand.
CTGCTAGTGTTCGAATTTCATGAAAAAGTTCTCATTTAAAAAGTAATGAGCTACTTTATATAATAGTTTCAAATGTAGAAGAAGGAACCACTTCTCACAGCTTAAACGTAGTTGAAAGTTCCAAAAAAAAAAAACATTCGAAAAAATTGCTAATTTTTTATTTTTACTAACCATTCAATAAATCAGTCATTTTTTATCATAAAAAGACGACATTACACAGAAATCGCATCTATATATCATGCTCTATAACATGAAATAGCTCAAGTGTCAAAAACTTTTGCTGGCTATGAAAAAAAAAAATGCTAAACTTTTGATGGATCCTAACATCAATCAACAATCAAATATGCAAATTGCGAAAAAGATTAAGCCCAGGGCTATCAAAATTTGAAAAAAAAAATATTTCAAAACCCAAATGTGAAGATTTTACTTGATTTATGGCAGACCGTATATCCTTTATATCAAAATGAGCTAAATACCCAAAATCTTTCTAGCAAATAAACATATTTTTACGATTCAGATGCAACATTTTTTTCGCAGTGAAATTACGCGGTTTTTATCCATGTTGCTCAATATTTTGACTGATCAGAGATTTATGGAATCGAAAATAAAAAATTTTAGAGTTGTGGCCAAAATTGCATAAACATAAAACATAAAAAAAAAATTTGTGAAACAAAGTTGTGCAGAAGAAGAAGAAATATTAAAATACACAATTGTTATGGACATTTTTTTTTTTTGTTTTTTGAAATGGGGGTCATCTAACAACAGAGTCTGTTTCTACTAGTCAGTTCGGTGCTGCTGGGACTTGATATGATTGTTTTTCTGATTAGAGTACAAGTTTTTGGGATACTTTTCTGTGTTCGTGTGTCGTCCATGGTTTAATCTGGACGTTACCCAAGCCACAAACAAATGATGCAATCTGCTCGATAATAAAAAAAAAGCATATATATTACTAAGATTCCAATTTTTGTAATTCTATTCAATTTAAATTTTAAGCTTTGAACACAAAATTTTACATTATTAATAATTTTGATTTTTATATAATATTTTTAGTTGTTCGATGCACTTTTTGGCTTTAAGTTACATTTGTCGCTCTTATTAATTTATATGCTTCACACATTCTACAATATATAACCAGACACACATCTATGTACAAATAGACAGATTCTGACATCTCTCAGCCATGGTGGAGTCAGTTAGTGACGCAGTCATTTTGTTGGACATTTTGTGAGCTGATGCTTTTATTTATTTATGCCGACGAAAGGCTGCAAGGGGCCTGGCAGGAGGTAACATTGGTGTCAGCAGCAACATCAGCATGTTGCATTTATGAAATCCTTTTATCTTTTAGGTTTAATACGCAGCACACACACTCATACACACACATTTTCAGACATGTAGGTGTCATAGATGAGTGAGACGGAGAGGGGCAAAGCAAAGGCGGCAACAAGCGAAGCTATTACAAAAAGCACTTTTTGGCAGGAATATTGTCAGACATGTGTGTGTGTGTGTGTATGATGAGTATCTGTGTGCTTCTGGATGCAGCATTGTTGCACACTCACAGATACACACTGACACCTTGAGTGTCATTAATGCGTGTGACATTTTCATTATAACTTTTTATTGTGGTGATAGCCGCCTCTCTCACACTCTCTCTCGCTCCCCTCTCTGTGTGTTCACTCTCTTTGCCATTTGCTCGGCTTTCTCTGGCTTTGGTTAGCTCTTGGCTTGGCTTGGCTTGGCTTTGGGGTTTTTCATTTTGCTCTTTTCGGTTTCTTGTGGTTTTTGTTTCTGTTTTTGGCTGCACTTTCACCAAATGCCAAAAACATGGCAAAAATAAAAGACAATCTTCTGTTGAAAAATTATGAAATATGAGTTTTGTGTTAAAGAAATTTATTGTTGCCTTGGCTAAGGACTGCCAAGAAAATGCAATTTTCATGTGTTTCGGTTGTGTTGCATGAAAGCTACTGAAAACCTGCTGACAGTTGGTTTCATATCATATTTTGTTGTGCAACATAAGTCAGTCTGTGTGTGTGTTTTTGTAAATTTGTTTGTAAAAATCTTAAATAGTTGCGTATTATGTCAAGAAATAGGTCTTAGCTGCTGCTGACAGTTAAGATAATGAAACGTAGCTGGAACTGGAAACTTGAAGAGTTTGCAGTACCTTAATTAAGCAAAGCCATCTTTAGGTAATTCTATATGGCATGTAAAAGTTATCAAAAATATAATACAATAGTATTTTAGTATAATTAAAATACCAAGGCACATGCAACTTTCTTTATGTAAAGCTTATACATTACTCTGATACTTCCAACGGAAACATGAAAAATCGAAGCATACATTCCTTAACACATTATGTAAATTTTATTTTAGTTACATTTTCTAAAAAAACTCCATAAAAAAAGTTATGAGACGACAACTCTAAAATTTTTATAAGCTTATCAACTTTGGTCAACAATCGAACGGTTGCTTACGCAAAAAAAGCACGAAACTTAACCGCAAATTTAAAATAAAAAATCGTGGACGGAAGAATTTAAAAAATTATGGAAAACCGATGATGGTATCAGTAAAGCAAAGCATACACTATACGGCATGTCGTACGACACATCTGTTGTGTGAGGTTGTCGTACGACGGTCGCACGAAAAATCAAAAAGTTTTAAGTTTTTTGGTAAGTCGTACAGACGGTCGTATCGTGTATGGGGCTAATTTATAATCGAATTATTGATTGAGTATACCGGTCGCGTCAAAGCTGAAATTGCCGACTCAAACGTTTATGCAACAAATTCAAAACTATTTTTAATCTAGGTTGCACATTTTGCCGCATCGTTTGGGTGCAAAATGTATAGCTCGATAAACAGACGTGTTGTACTACAGCCGTATAGTGTATGCCTTGGGTAAGGAATTAAATATAATATTGGGCCACTTGTTTCCTCGACCTCTTCAATTTTAATGACTTTTACATATGTGGTAAAGTTACTAGCCAATCGTAACCACGTCAAATTTTATTGCAAAATTCCGATTCATTATCGAGCTATCGATAACTGAAAATTGGATTTTTCATTTTAAGACTTTTCTTCGACAAGCCACATCTCCTAAACGAAGAGAGATATCAACGAAATTTTTTTTTTATAAATATATATAATACGTTTGTTGGGAGGAGTTCAGAAATCCTTTTAGGCTCGATTGTATAGCAAAATACTTGCGACATCATAAGCACTGATCAAAAATTTATACAACTAAACCCTTTAACCCTATTGACTATACCTTATTTTTTATACATTTTACTCGTGTTAGGTGATTCGACGAAAATAAGTTTTAATTGTTTATTGCTTATTCCAAAAAAAAAAATATTATGCAACTATTTGAATATTAAATTTCATTCATTCATAGTTTTTTCCTGAAAATTTGTCGATTCAATACTGCTTAGGCTGACATATTTTAAGTTGTTAAGTTACATTCATAACTTATGAACGGGTGGACTACTTTTCATTATCTTGAATTTTCTGTATTTAACTTTGCCCCAAGTAGAGGAATAATTATTGAAATATCGAAGAGAAAGAAAATGCGTTTTATCATATTTTGTATGCAACGACTTTTTTGATGATATCTCAAGATCGGATTTACAGACTCCCACTTTTTTTTCGATTCCTTTGAACTATTAATAAAATATTGGTGATTCAAGAGCTTTCAGTACTAGTTCTTGGCCATCCATTTCATGCTTCAATGCAAAATCCAACATAATCCGTGCATCCAATGGGCTTTATGCATAAATTCTCCAGCAATTTGTGTAACACAGGCAAACAATATCTAAAAAAAAATTGCTGCCCACTTGAAAAGCAAATCAAATATCCAAAGTCAAAGCAAATTATTGCAAAAATGTGGCACTCGACCCGCCAAAACACTCCCAGCACTTTCAAAGCTCTTCGCTTTTGACAATAAAGGCAACGCCCAGCAAGTAGCTGTAGTCCTGGCGCTGGATCCTGGGTGCTGGGTCCTGTGTGGCAGTCGCCTTGACGCTTCACTGCGCTCTAATGCAACAGTAAAAATGCCTGCAACGCTTTGGTGGTTGTGTTGTTATCGCTGCTTTGCAGTAGCTCGGAGCAGTCATTGTTGTTGTTGTTGTTGTTTGTCCCCTTTTTGAGCTACACCAGGAGTCAGTCTCATAAATTGGCCTAGTCGCAAGCGTTTCAAAACTGTATTAAATCCGAGCGCTTTACGGCTCTGCCTTCTCTGCATTTACCTTTGTACTTGGATGTGTGTGTTTCTGCATGAATGTGTACTTTAAAATTCCAAAAAAAAATTTGTACTTCCTGTAAATTTCATTTCCGCTTTGATTGCGCTTTTTGCGCATTTCCTTTATATCCACACACACACTATTACGTAGGGTGAAGTAAAACAAATGAAAGGAAATGCCACACACGCACTGCTACACCCACAAACAACAACAACAACAAGGAGCACCTTTGACACCTTTTGGCCAAGGTGTGACAAAAACGAAAGGAGCAACAAACCAAGCTGGATTCCTGGCTACCTCAATGCTACTCCGGTTTGGTTCGGTTCGGTTCGGTTTGTGCATGCAAAGTATCTAGTAGCTAGCAAATGTTGTTGCTGTCCTTATTTTACTCTTTTGCTGAGTACTTTTACTATTCCAGACAGTCTTCAACGATGAAGAAACGTAGTTACTTATTTTTACTTAAAAATTTTATAATTCGCTATTTTACCAGAAATGTGTGTAATACTGGTTCGAAAACAATTTCGAAATACAACTCCATCGATTTCTAAAGATGGTTAAGTTACGATTACTTCAGCTTCAGCCATCGACGGCCTTCTTATACTGTGTTCAAAAAATCATTAAAACAAATTAAAGAGGCTTCCCTAACAAATGCAATTGCTTCTAGAAATCCAGAGATATCAAGTCGATCGCTGAAACATCCCACACTTTGTTAGAGCATTTAAAATTTGTCAAGCCAATTGTAACCTTCTGGTTGTTGTTTAGATTTGCTATTGTTGTGCTCTTTGCTGGCTGCTCCTTTTGTGTGAAAAACTCAACTCAATTGCATGAAGTTGGAGTTGAAGCAGTTGCAAGTTCCCATTGCCACAGCCGTAGCCGCTGCCATTTGCCGCCTTTGCCAAGTGTGAAAAATGTCGAAAATGCAATTTCCTTCAAGTAAAATGCCTGCCATGCGCTTTTGCCGTCTACGTGGCCGTATTACAAACGACGCGAGCTCTGCCGAGTCCTTTGGTCCTATACTGTGCCTCGCTTTGGTCATCCTGCTGTGCCGCCTGCATCGCCTGCTCCACACTGCCCCTCTGACTGTAGCTTAAATAAAGCACTTCCGCTAATAAAGTCGCACTCAGTGCGACAACGATGACGTCGACTAGCTGCAGGATGAGAGCCAAAAACGTGCTGGACCTGCACAAGCGCTCACACACACATATATACCTTCAATGCATGAATGCAGCTTAGACAAGCAGCCAATCCAACTGCGTGCAACATGCGTGTGACTGTGTGTGCGTGGCATGATCACTGTATGTGTGAGAGGGTACAAGTCTGTGTTTGCATTCGTGGCAAAAACACATTTGGCAAATTTTTGTAGGCGACAGTGTTGTAAATTACCAACACTTTTTGGCAGACATGACCTCTGATGCACTGAGAGAAATGATTGGTCTCAAACTCAAGCAATTGCGTTTATCTTAGTTGATTCTTTTAGCTATCGATTATAATAAAAACAGAACACTCGAAATTCAACTTAATCCGAAAAAAAAGACTAATAGTCTCAAATAGTTTGCCACAATAAAAAATACTCAAGATGTCAGCTTTTCATCATATTTATTCAGTCATATTTAAGCTTTAATACTTAATATTTGTTGCATTTATTATCTAAAAAATTAAGCTTTCACAGCCTGTCTTTATTCGTCGCAAAGTTAAAAACATAACATTTTTAGGAACAGATTGTAATTGTTTATGGCACACTAATTAGCCAGCATTATTTTTTTCTTAAAATAACAATGTATGTATGATGTGAATAGGGTTTAGGGTATTAATTTCCTACTGCACTGCGACCAACATATAGATCTTTTGTGCACCCTTATATGACTAATCGTCGTTTAATGTTTTGGCGAAGGCAGTTATACCCTTTAGTGGTAGGGTTTTGTAGTCCTCTTCAACCAGTATATAGCTGTTAAAGAATTTTGCTCTGCGTTTGGTTAGCGCTGGGCAGTTGGCTAAAAGGTGCTCCATGGTTTCTCCTCTTCATTGCAGTATCTGCAAGTTACCGTGTCCGATAGACCTAGCTTGGCCATGTGGTATCTACATGGGTAGTGGCCAGTAAGAGCACCGCATAGGATGCGTAGGTCTCTTCTATTGAATTCTAGAGCTGCTGCCCCCTTTTTAGAGTCGAACTGAAGGAATTTTTTGGAGTAACAATAATGTACTATATTTTAATTAACACAGAAGGGTAGAATCATATGTTTGATGCTATTTTTCCGAGTTTGTTAAGTTTTAATATAGATTTATTGTGTATAACTGTGCCTAAAGTAGGGCTTAATGTTGCCATAATGAGCCTGCCTTTGATTATCTAAAATATCGGAATAAAACTTTTTTTGAAAAGGTTGCGATTGAGTGGCTCTATCCAGCTTGAGATATATTGTGGAAGTTAAAAAAATATATTTTAAACCCTTACAAATTGACATATTGGTAAACTGTTAGTATTACTTTAGCCAAGAACTGGTCGAGTATATGTACTAAGCCATCTTATGTAACATTGTGGAATTTAATCATGTTTGCTCTATTTATTTATTATTTATTTTGAATTAAATTCTTGTATTCAACAAATCAATCATAACACTAGTCGACAAAATTAACACTTTTTTTTCTCCAGAGATGAGACTTATATTTTATGTTTGGATAATGTTTCAGCGTTAAAAAACCGTTTTTTTTTTTATCCTCCCATAGCTTGTTTTTTTTTTTATGGCTATTTTAGTGAAAAATGTCATTTTTCAAAATACGATGAGGTCTTAAAAACTGTAGTAATTCGAATTTTTTCATTATTATTTTTTTTTTCAAAAGAAGAGAGTACTACCTTTCCACAATGCCCCAAATCATAAAAATTGGAAACCTTGAGAAAAAACTACAGCCGAAAGAGTGAGCCCAAAACCCCAAAAAACAATACATTTTGGTGACTTTTTTTGCAAATATCGCTATTTCTTTCAGAAAAACTCCTTGACACTTAAAAAGTTAGCTATTTAATGTTATTGATCATGATATGTAGATGCGATTTCTATATAATTTCGTCTTTTTATGTCAAAAAATGACTAACTTATTGAATTTTTAGTAAAAATGAAAAAAATGTCCTTTTTTCGAAGTGTTTTTTTTTTTGTCACTTTTAACTGCATTAAACCTTTGAAAAGTGATTCACTCTTCTATATTTGAATTTTTTTTTACAAAGTAGGATTCAGTACCTTTCAAATAAGCCCTTTTTCGACAAATTCGAACTGCCCATTGAACGCCAGTAGCTGAATATAAGTATACGAAAAATCATGATTTATAATGGTGCTTTAATAAAACATTAATTGGGGATTTACAGTATAATTTTTTATTGCATATAACGGTAACAAATTTATCAACAACAATCTTAAAAAAAATTAAAAAATTAAAAAAATTAAAAAATTAACTAAAAATGCATATTCGTTTTCATTCTTTTGAGTTTTTTATCTGATTCTCGAATCAAAAACCAGCAATATTCACCCAACATTTTTTCCGTGAAACGACCACTGAATCGATCTTCCATATTTTTAATGTCCTGATGAAATCTTTCACCGTGTTGGTCATTGCACCCAAATTTCTGGAAAATATTGATAATGCGATTTCAAAAAATGCATTTTTAGACTTAATATTGAGCCAATTTTTTCATCAACAATAAATTTAGCATTTGGGCGTTTTTGATTCCCAAGAAATTTTTCTACCACTTCCTGAAAAGAGTTCCACGCTTGCATTTGATCAGGTGCCAAAGTTTTTCTAAATTCGTTGCTTTTCATTGTTTTGCGAATTTGAGGACCAACAAATATTCCTTCCTTGACTTTTAGCTTGCTTAATTTAGGGAACTCGTTTTCTAGGTAAGCGATTGCCAAATCATTTCCATTTTTCCCAATTGCCTTAACAAAATTTTTCATTAGACCCAATTCGATGTGCAGTGGAGGTATAATAATGTTTTCTTTTGCGACGAGTGGTTCGGATACAACGTTATATATACCAGGAGTGTATTCTATCCTTTCAGGCCATAGATCTTTTTTGAAATGGTCTTTATATGCTCTACTGTTGTATAAACAAAGAAAATAGTTGTATTTTGTGTAACCGCTCTGCAATCCCATTAGGATTGCAATAACTTTAAAGTTGCTTAAAAGCACTGCTTTCATACTCGTGATAGCGAGATAGCAATAAAGCCTATTTATGTTGACCATATATGGGCATGTTCAAAATTCCTCGCCATCAATTGTATATACATATATATATATAGGTATATATATTAGGTGCGCAACTAACTTCTCGCTGTTTGTCAATAGATGGCATTAGCTGAGAAAAACTCAAAAGAATGAAAACGAATATGCTTTTTTAGTTTTTAGTCATATTTTTTTTGGTGAAATCATGATTTTTCGTATACTTATAGTGATATATTCAGCTACTGGCGTTCAATGGGCAGTTCGATTTTGTCGAAAAAGGGCTTATTTGAAAGGTACTGAATCCTACTTTGTAAAAAAAATTCAAATATAGAAGAGTGAATCACTTTTCAAAGGTTAAATGCAGTTAAAAGTGACAAAAAAAAAATTACTTCGAAAAAAGGACATTTTTTTCATTTTTACTAAAAATTCAATAAGTTAGTCATTTTTTGACATAAAAAGACGAAATTATATAGAAATCGCATCTACATATCATGACCAATAACATTAAATAGCTAACTTTTTAAGTGTCAAGGAGTTTTTCTGAAAGAAATAGCGATATTTGCAAAAAAAGTCACCAAAATGTATTGTTTTTTGGGGTTTTGGGCTCACTCTTTCGGCTGTAGTTTTTTCTCAAGGTTTCCAATTTTTATGATTTGGGGCATTTTGGAAAGGTAGTACTCTCTTCTTTTGAAAAAAAAAATAATAATGAAAAAATTCGAATTAGTACAGTTTTTATGACATCATATGTGCAACCGTATTTTGAAAAATGGCATTTTTCACTAACATAGCCATAAAAAAAAAACAAGCTATGGGAGGATAAAAAAAAAAACGGTTTTTTAACGCTGAAACATTACCCTAACATAAAATATAAGTCTCATCTCTGGAGATTTTTCATCGTCGACTAGTGTAATCAAAATCTGCATCACTTAAACTTAAATCCCCACCAAAGTTTCCAATGCCGTTTTCTCTAAGTGCATTGGACAGCTGTTCCTGCCTGATCCTTTGGCTGCACGCTTGACTCACTCGCAACGCTGCACTTCTTGGACCACTTTAACAATACATCCGTTTGCATAGTCTAGTATTTCTTCAATTCAAAATGGTTGGAAACTTCTGCAAGTGACGATGACGACAGATAGTAGCAGTATGCAGAATGACGTAGACACAGCTGAATAAAACTTTGGGTACAGCACACGGCGCAGTTACTACGTTGTGACGTTGTGACTCCACGCACTACGAACTACACTTCCACATACTCAAACACTCATTCACGCACATTCATCATCCGACATAATGATGGCCTGTCGCAGTCCTTGCTGCAGCCGGAGCAACCATGTGCACAGATTTTTGTTGACAATGGGTGTGAAAATTGAAGGCGAGTGATTGCATTTGTAGTATGGTAGTTACCCCTGTAGTCCACCAAGTTGCTGGATTGCCTTTGCCAGTCGGAGCGCTGTGATTTACAATGCATAACGCTTTGGAACATACCGTATTTTTGGTAGGGGATTTGGCAGACAACATTGACAAAGAAGTATGTATGCGACTGTAGGTAATTAATAGACTTGAAATGGCCGCCTGTGCAAAATTTTAATTAGGTAACACATGCAAGATCCTCCCAATATACTATAGCTATGCATAGGAAAAGTTTTCTGGCAAGTCATGGCAGCTTTGAAGATAGTTTTGAATTCTGTCTGACTGTCTGTCAGTCTGGTATTTTAATTGATAGTCAAAAACAGTTTCGTTGTCCTTGTCGTTGTTGTTGGAGTTGTCGCTTGGTATCCAAGTGATGACGTTGACTTTGCTGCTGCTTGCAACTGAAGTAAGGAAATTACAAGTCGTGAATTAATGGCGCTACCTTCTAAAGCATACACACACAGCCATACGTGTCCTTGCATTGAAGACAATCACTTAGAGAGCGCTCACGTTGCCAGGATATCCGTAGTCGTCGTCGTTGTCATCGTCATCGTTGCCTTCACTGCAATTGCAATGCTTTGTCAGCTCAAAAACTTAACCTCAAATAGACACACACACACACACTCACACACTCATACACATACATACTTTGAGGCAGGAATTGTATTTTCACACATTGAAAGCCCGCCATTGTTTGCTCCGCTGCGCCTTTTGCCTTAATTTAAATTTCAAACATTTGCTTAGACTACCTGCTTCATCTCAAACATCTCGGCAAGATTCTTCACTAACTTCCTCTCACCTTCGCGCTTTTTCGAATTTAATTAGTAACGCGTGTTTTCTTGGGCTTCCTGATTTTTGACTTTGCCAACAGGCGCGTGAAATTCTCGCAGCGGGAAATTGCTTTGGAATTTCTGCCTTTTTATTTTTTCTTTGATTTTGGCTTTAAATTTAGAAATGTGTAATTATTAAATGGTAATTTAAAAATACTTGGAAATATTTATTTTATAATTAAAATTTCATCTACTAGAAAAAAAAAATTGTGGGCGCCTACAGTCGAGATTCCCTGATTAAACTTTACTCTATACTTTCTTTAATTTCCTCACAGTTCGTACGATTTTTTTTTTTAAATTCTTGTAAACTTGTTCAAGCATTTAAATTATTTTTTTGTTCACCGAAACATAAAAGTGTAAGTTTTTTAAATTACAAAAAAAACAAAAAAAAAAACGAATTTTGTAACATCGATATTCATTGTATCTTTAGTAATTTCTTCAAATATGTCAAATTGAGAAATTAAATGTTGCATTTTTTTATTCTGAGGTACCAAGTACTGTGTAGTCCATTAAAGGTGGTGTTGAGTCGCCGAGCTTTTTCGACAACTATTATAAAACTATACTATAAAAATAATGCTGCTGCTGTTTTACATTTCTTTTTGTTTATGTTTATTTATTTGGCTGCTGGACCAAACAGGTGGCATCACCTACATACTTTCTGAATTACAGATGTTAAAATATTAATTTATTGTATTTATTATAAAATGTAATCATATTAATTTTCCAGAAATGCGCAGATTAAAAAAAAAAATAGGTAAAAAATATTTAAAAACAAGTCGTTAGTCTTCGTCATATCGACGACGCTTTCGTTGCATCTCCAGTCTTTGCTAATCTGTTAAAGCTGACTAGACCCTGTGTGGGTATAATAATAATTTCCCTGACTGACTATTTTCTCAGTCGTCCCTGGGCGGAGCATGGGGATCTCTATTAATAACTGTTCGAAGAGAACAGGGACCTACAGTTTATAGCCGAATCCGGACGGCGGTGTCTTGAATTAATAGTGATTTTCTTGGGCAAATAGCGTCTTTGAGCTAGCGATGCCAGTGCTACGTAAATGCACCAGTGCTCCGAATCGAACCACCGGGTTGCAAAGCGAGTACGCTATCAGTATAAGCTCTCAAAAATTTCGTCGTCGATTCGACGATATACAGTCTGATTGTGATTTTCGAAATGTAGTCAATTATTTTTTCATAATTCATATAATGGTTTGAAATTTTAACATTTTCAAGAAAACAAACTGGAACATAATGGTGTTCAAAAAGTTTTTCACATGAAGACGAAGTACTGTTAAATAATCGTAAAGAAATGGACCATATTATGTAATTTTCAAAATGCAAATGAAGGGAGGTGTGGATACGTTGCATCAAATGTGCAGTAATACGGATTGCTCTCTTAGGACCAATCGGTGGCCAATCAAAAAAAAAAAATTAAGTTTATTAATGAATACATATAGTATATATATGGATAATTCCTCAATAAGATTGCTTTAGGACACTATCCACTTTTTTCGGATATTTTCATGTAAAATTTATATTATTCGCTTAATATATATATTATCGCTTAATATATATATATTATATAAAAATATATTAAGATAAGATGTACCAAAATAAATTATAATAATGCATGTACAAAATAGTATAATAAAACGAATATAAATTAAATAGGACTTAGTACAAATTCAAAAAAATTACATCTGAAAAATTACTTTTTGAGTCCATTTAAGCCCATTTAACGACTATAGTATCGTTTTAGTCCTTTATGGTAACCATTTCTGTACCCCCTTTTGAGCAAGTATATCCAAAAAATATTTAATTGGATTTAAATCCAGACTTTTTGATGGTAACAATAATCTCTGTGTACTACTGTGACCAAAAAATAAGGTGCCATTGTATTTATTGTGAAAAATCTTAATTTATTCGTCCAAATCAATTTCAACGCCTTCAAAGTAATCCCCCCGGTCTTTTGAGTTTGTTGAATAGCCAGAAGTCGCAACGTGCCATATCAGGTGAATACGGTGGTTGTGGAACGATATGGCTTTAGTTTCTGGCAAAATGGTCACGAAGAATTATTATGGTGCAAAAACCATGAGTTGTCTCGCCACAATTCCGGCCTCTTTTGGCGAATATTCCTTTGTTGACTGTTTGACCCGGCGGAAGAAACTCATAATGCACAACACCACGATAATCGAAGAAAACAGTCAACATGATCTTGATTGTTGAGCGACTTTGACGCGGTTTTTTTGGTCTTCACTTACCTTTGGCACGATATTCGCTCGATTGATCGGTTGTTTCGGGGTCGTCAGCATAGATCCAAGTCTCATCTCAATTATTATGCATTTCATCTTGTCAGTGTAGTCACAAACTTCAACGCGACGCCTTTTTTCCAAAAAATTAAATTTTGACATTGGGATAATCGAAAAATGCACTTTTAGCAGCTCACAAAAATTAAACGTACTCAAACACTAATGAATATTTTGACGTGTAACTTGGCATCGATGACAAAGACAGTCCTACCAACTTGAAAAAAAAATTTCTTCAAATTCAATTTTGGCGCGCGGCAGTTAAAATTCGTTACTTTTTGGACACTGTAGTGTCATGGTAAGGGAAGTCTTTTGTATTACGAGAGACACGATTATGATCGTTATCCTTTTAATAAACTCCTAAATAATAAAAATTGTTCACATCTTCAAGTAAATTTATACCATACGAAGCTCCATGATAGTTTCGAGACACCTTTTCTTGTTTTTCGTTTTAAAAAAACTAGTTTAGGTTACGTTATATTAAATAAAATACAGAATTTTTATAAGGCAGTAAATATATACACATTTATGCAAAATTGGTCTAGTTGTTTCGACGAAGAACATAATTTTTTTTTTTATTCTTGTCATGTGCTTGTGTGTTTGCAAAATCTCAAAATGTAATAGAAAGAAGCAGCTAAGCCGTTCACCTTTTAAGGGCGGCTTAGAAGTCTGTTAACATTATTTAAAGTTGGCTCTGCTAACTAATGTTGCATTTTAGTGTTGACAAATAGTTATTTTCGATGCATATTTCGTTTATGTTTAAATTGCAATAATTGTTTACATTTGTGGTTGTTTTACATTTTTTTTGTTCTTAAGCTTAAGTTAAAAGTAAACTCAAAAACATTGGTCCAAAAAAAAAAAAAAAAAATATTTATTTTACAGAAAACTAGTTATATATGGTAATCATGAATTTCATTGATTTAAAATTATCGATCATGCCATTATAAGCCTTTATATGTAAATATTTTGTTGGATAATAGTAAGGGAGGTTCAACATCATCTGGTTTTAAATTTTTTGTTATAAATACTTTAAATTAGTTTATGATTACATTTTCTCCTCCAATTTGCTGTCAATTAACATAAAATGAAATTTTTCAAAAAAGGGAGTAAAAAAAACATTTTTTTCAGCATTCTTTATTCTAATATTTAAATGAAAATCTAAATTTTCTCTTTTCTTTACAGGTAAGTGCTTTAATTTTACCAACGAATTGCACTTGTAAGTATTCTTTAATTTTTAATACCAGCTAAAATAAAAAAAAAATACAAACAAAACTTAAGCAGCTTATATAAAACTGGATCTGACTTAATTGCCAGTTATTGGGCTCACGGACCCGAACCACTCTTTGTTAAATGATGCTCTATTGTCAGACTTAATTAGTTTGAAAAAAAAAAAATCATTGAAATTCATATAAATGCAATCATAAATGATGCTTCCTGTATGCCATAAAGTAGCAACAGAGGAAAAAAATAAAACCAATATAAGTGAAATTTACTGACCAATCACTCAAATGATTACTATTCCGAACCAGCCTCTGTTCCAGATAAGTTTATCAATAGGTGAAAGACTTTTCAATAGCACTACGTAGTCCTATAGTCCCCCACTCACAAATCTGCATCTCACAAATAGCACAAAAGGTATTTAGTCGCTGTTTGGTATTGATACGAGTGGCCACCATAGAGCAGCCATTGAATAGGCTTAGAACATCAGGCACAGCCGGACTACTCTGTCGTCTGATGTATCAACCAACAGTGGGCTAAAGCAGTATGAATGGACGCGCATTCTCCGGTCTGCCCTAATATGCTTAGTTCTGGTTGTTATCGTTACTCGTTTTTGCTTTATGATTAAACTATTGGAGTCCCATGGAGAATGTGTCTGGACTTGTGAAAGTAAGGTATTGGGCGATTGTAGGGTTTTGGCTAATGGCTAGCTTTTGGCCAGCTCTGGCTATTATGCATGCCAAACATAAGCCAAAAGAGTGTGATTGGAGGGAAGGGAAAACAGTAGCTTATCTGCGTATCAAATACACTGCTAATTAAAATGCGTTGCTTTGCTTTGGCCCAGTCTACGTTTGTATCGTGTACAATTTTTTTTTTTATTTGTATCTGTGTGTTAGTTCATAAACTGTTGAACTTCATACATTTTTTATTCGGAATCAGTTTTTATGCTCTTCCATTGACATTTGTAAAAGCATGTGTTTGCGGCGCATTTGTTGATTATTTCGCTTTGATGCGCGCAAATGTATGCAACAAAAAAGGTCCATAGAAAACAGCAGACACATAAGTATGTATGTATGTATATACTATATGCACAGCGATAACAAAAAGATTTTTTTTGTAAAAATTTGATACAAAGCTGGGTCGTAGCTTAATTAGATTTCTTTAGCATATGCACTTGCAATTAATTAGTACACTTCAAGAGATATGTTACTTGGACATAAATCGCACTCGGTTCTCTTAATAGATTTTACAATTTTCTTAGGAAATTCTTCTACAAACAGTTGCAATCAAAATTAAAAATATGGAAAACGATGTGTTTCAGCCAAGTGCATTGAATTATAGTTTGCACACAATAAATTGTAAAGGTATAGGGTATTGAAATGATGCAATTGGCTGCATTCTGCATATTGTAGCGTATTTTTTTTTTCTTCCTCACTTGGCTTTCAACTCTTCTCTTTGACTGGCTTTGGTTGTTGCTTGGCAACCCGTTTATCCCTCCATTCATACGGAAGCTGTAAATACACGCTCATACTGTGAGTAACTAAAGGATGCTCTCAATGGATCTACATATACATATAAGCATGCGTATCTTTATATGAGGTATGCATATCCTTTAGTAAATAGCAAACAATAAGCGCTTTGATTTTGCAAAACGAAATTTAATTATGCCAGGCGCTCTATGTATATGAGTATGTGTGTGTATCTGTGAGTCGGTTTATAAAATTTGTTTATTTAATAATAAATTCCTTGCCTTAAATGCTCTCAAGGTTTTTTTTGTTGTTATTGTCTGCTGGTCAAGCTGTCAACCGCAGGAGGAGAGACACATAAAGATAGAGAGAGTGTGAGAGAAATCGAGAGCAAGAGAATAAAAGAAGGAAAAGTCCTGCTAAAAGAAAAGTTATGCATGCCATGCAAACAAACACAGACGCCGCATGTCATTTGCCATGGTCTGTCAGATTTTCATTTTGGTTTTTCTTTTCATTTTAACATTTTCCGCCGCATGGAGGCGTTTTTGCATATGGACCAATGCGTGCATGAAAAATCAAGACAAACTATAAGCGATTGTGCAGCTTTTTAATAAAACTGCGGCTGTTAAAATGCTTTCAAAAAGCTCTGCGGCCGGTTCTACCCAAAACTCCCGATTCCGAGTATATAAGAGCGCTCTTTGGCTGTCGCCAATTGCAATCGCATGCATATTAATATTTTTATTTTTATTCTTTCAATACTCTACACTGCAAATGGATTCTGGTCATTAAAAATTAGTCGATATGCTTGTAACATACAATTTTTTTTTCGAGTTTTTGGAACAAAGGTAGTTGCATTGTTACACGTCTCGAGCTCCAGGATCGATTCTCTGCCGAAATATTTTATTTATCTTTTTTGATTTGAATTTGACATACAAAGTTTGTTCTCTGTGTTTGTTGTCTGTTCCGCAATAAGTTGTTTTTATATAAAACATAGTTTTTTAGTTTGTATGCTATTATTACTATAATTTATTTTTTATATAATCTGTATATAATCAACTATTTTATGTTTAATTTATTTTAATATTGTATTGCATGTGCATTTTTATAAGCAAACACATTTGTATTTAAGTATTTAATCTAGCTCACATTAATTGGCTTGAAAAAAGAATGCGGAGGAAACTCTGGTACTCTAGTTGTTTTTTATTTAATTAACAAAAATAAAATAAATAAATAAAACAAAAAAAAATTTTAATGTTGCTTTATTTATTTATAAAATTACCTTATATTTAATTTGAATTTCATCATTAATTTTAGATTTCTTATATTTTCTTTCTTTTATGAAAAAAAGTTATAAGTTTAAAGTTTTAAGTAAATGTGTACCTAAAAAATCAATAAAAAAAAATATAAATTTTGGGTTACACATAATCCATATTATGAACTAAACTGTTCCATTATGCATTGTGGTAGTGCTCTTAGGATAAAAATTTAAATAGTCAAAAATTCAAAATTACAACCAAATCAAAATTATTTCTTGCAAATATCTAAAAATCAGCCGGTTAGTAAAAAAAAAATTTAAAACTATGCTTTAGTTTATTTTTGCACTTGAATTATGGTTAAGTGTATCTAGCGGTCACAATATTTTTCCTATTCTACTTTGCTTGTTGTTGTTGTTATTGTGTTCTTCCGGCCAACCGTTATAACGCATAACTGTTGCTGACGCATATATGGCAGCCATTTTTATTTAATTTTATTATTAAACTCATTCATGTTCTTTTTTTATATTTTTGGTCACTCATACGCCATGTTGGTTGTACTCATACTGTTTCTTATTGTCGCTGTTGTTGTTTTGTTTTTGCTGCATGAGCTTTTATTGAAAAATAATTACATGTTACAGTCATGTCCGCTGCGTGTGTCCATATGTCCGCCTTTCTGTCGGTCTGTTTCTCGCTAGATCCGATGCAGTGCAGCCAGCAGTAAGACTGGGTTGCCAGTCCCTCTAACCGTTACCCCTGACGGTGTTGTGCCTGTCAAGAGCAGTATATGTGTGTATGTATGTTGCATGGTTCTGCTGACAAAGGGCTATCATAAAATAAAACACGTTTATATATATTCACAATATATATATTTTTTTTCCTTTTCCCGGCTGTCTTCCATTGTCAACAACGCAGCATAAGTTGTTGTTGTCACTCCCCTTTTTTGTGAGTAGTTTGTGACAATTTTTATTTCATTTTAATTGCTTGTTGCATATTACGTTACATGGTCAACAAAAACAAAAAAAATATAAAAATAAGCAAATAGAAAAAGTGAATGTAAATGATGCGTTGCTTACCATGGTGCAGAAAATTAACGAATTAATCTAATGTTTTTGAAAGAAAAGCTTAATGTAAGCTTCAAAAATAAATAAAAATAATTATTGTACGCTTTATTGAAGTAAGCGTGAAAGTCATTTTATTAAATGTGAATTAAGCCCTGCATATAGTTTCCTAAAAATAACTTTTTATTTGCAACTAGTTTTTTAAAGTTGAGGACCGTGTGTGATCATTATTGTAAAACAATTATATAATAATAACCTTGCCGCTATAGGGATTAAAAATATCACCCATACGTACCTTTCACCAAATTACAATAATTGAAACTAAAATAGAACAAATCGGGGCACTACTTTTAATTCGAGCCTTGACATACTTTAAGCCTTGTTATCACCCAATTTCTTTCAAAGTTTGGCATTTATAAGCACAAACAAAGAACTTTTTCGCCTAGTCTATAAAGTAAAAATCTTCAATCGTAACCTTTGATTTTTGGCAATAAGTCAATATCTGCTTAGCCACTGTAAAAAGTGAAACTATGGTTTTATTAGTGATTTTCATTTGCTCCAGGATCGCAAAGGAACCTTTGATGTGCATGAAAAATTTTTTTTGAAAAAGATTCGTCATGTTACATAACGTGAGACTGAGGCAGCTTTGAATTAAAATGGGACCGCCGTCTATTCAATATTAAGCCGTCTAAAGTTCAATAAGATTTGTTCCCATTGCATACAAAATATTTGGAGAAATGATCAAAAAAAATTAGATACATCGAAATACGTTCATGAATCATGCATATGAGCTCGACTCAAAAAAGCAATCGGTACTATTGGCTTCCAAAAATAGTCAAACCCAGAAAAGTTGTTGGCGAACGTAGCATCTCTCAATGGTACTATATAAAACCATTTGTTTGTTAAGAAGTTTTCGGAGAATTAATGAAAAACAATTGCCAAAGACAGATACTGTAGCTCTCACACAACGGACTTACCAAAAGGGTTCTTGGACTAAGTATTAAAAAAAAAAACAATTTTAGAGGTAACATCTTCGGAGTGACAAAAGTCCTGTTTTTAATGATGCATCGTTTTTTAACTATTAAACTAGAAATAGGTTTTAAACTACAATAATTGTATAACTCAAAAACCTCTTAGTTGCCTCAAGTTCAAGTTGAACGCACAAAACAAATCAAATATTGCGCTCTCAAACTCAACTTTTATGCTTATTAAAATATACTCATGCAAATTCATAAGCGTAGCTGGTCAGGATTCAAAGCAGCTGGTTATTTTATTTTTTCTGTTTTTATCATTTAAATGTGTTGAAATGACCAAAAGAGATAAACAAACAGCTAAAGTATAAAAGTATATAAACAAGAGAATATGATAAAAAAAAAGTAGCCGATCCCAGTCCCAAGTTGATTATGTGACCAACAAAATGACGGACTGGACTGACAGACGATACATGTGTGCATGTGTCTGTTTGCATGTACATACAAAGTGAGCAATAATAAGCGAGTGTGTGTGTGTGTGTGTATGTGTCTCATGTTTGTTTGAGTGTATCACAAGATAAAAACGTTAAAAACAAACAACAAGAAGGACAACACGTAGCAGTAATAAGCATGCAATAGCAGCAGAAGGACCAACCGAAACCTTGGCCCTCCTTCGAACCCAAAAACTAGCCCTTTTAAAGGCAACCGTATGCATATCTCTTTGTCACACTCGTTGCTCTCCCTAGTTGCTTTTACACTCGCTCAGTCTTCCACTCCCACTGCTCTCCTCTCTCTAGCTACAAACCACTGTGTGTATTTGTGTGTGTGTGAAAGGCGCACACATCACATCACATGACTGCCGCCTGTGATGAATGACTCTTTTAATTAGTTGCCGCAGGAAATGCATGAATTGCAAAATGACTCTGTTTGTTTACCCAGCGACGACGATTCATCTCATCTCTACCGGACCCACCCACACACAAACACACACACACACACACACAAACTCGCACCCATACTCTGAGCTGAGTTTGTTTGCACTTGCTGTGCGTGTGTGCTCTGCTCTCCTGCTCTATGCGCTCATTTATTAAATAGTAGTTTCCAAGTGTCCTTCAGTAACATGTTGTTTGTTGTAGTTGAAACACTCTAGTCACATGTTAGGGTGCTGCCAGTGCTGTCACTGTCCTGCACTGCACCCACATATATTATTGTATCTGTATGTAAAAGTTTTTCTATTTTTTTTTTTAACAACACTGGACACATTGGCACAGACAAGATGCTCACAGCTCCCACTTCATTATTATAAGTACGATATGTGAACACTTGTGCCTCTGTAAGTGTATGCATGCCAAACTGTTGGCTATGTATTTGTCCAGACCCCGCCAATTGCAAGTTTATTAATAATTTTGGCAATTTGTGCACAAATAGCAGCAACAAGACAAACATTAACTATCTTCATTCATGAGATACACCAGAAATAGCCGAAGTTCTCTAAAAGGGCTCTCCTCAAACCAAAATGGAAGTGCAAGAAATCGATGTTAAGATGAAATATATATATATATTATATATTATATATATATTTTTATATATATATACATATATATTATTATTAACGTTTTGTTACAAATGATAATTTAATACATGCAGCCTGAAGGCCTATGTTGCTCTGGTTTTAATTACTTTGTTTCCTAGAATTAATTTCTACGTTACAATAATAAATAATAATAAAAATAATTTAATACATGAAAAAATAAGCTTTTTCTGGCCACCAAGAATATTTGTAACGCATCACCAAAAGTAGTTAAAAAAAATGTGGTACAGTCGAGGCGGTGCCCGACAGTGGAATACCCTGTACCTTTTGTGTCAAAAAAATTGTTCCTGCATATTCCATCTAAGAACTTTCCAATTGGAATTTATTTTTTATTGGTGCAAAACGATATTTATACCTAGAAGTTCCCTAAATTTGTACCGATTTTGATGAAAATCGAAAGTTACGTCAAAGAAGCTATTTTAATTATATTGGGTAAGTTTCAAGTTGATATGTTGAGGGATGTGTGTATCCACAACGCATCGCTCTGTTAAATTTCAAATGAAAATATTAAACGGTGTGGCTAAAAATCGCGAAAATCTACAGCGGGGGAACGGAGAAAGATATTGACATGATTCAACAAACTTCATCTTCTTAGGAAATATGCGCACCAGCTGGTAAAGTTTCGTGTCTCTAGCTCTTATAGTCTCCGAGATCTAGGCGTTCATACAGACGGACGGACAGACGGACAGACGGATGGACGGACATGGCTCAATCGCTACCCGAGGTTATGATAAGCATTTTGGTATAAAGGACTTGGGGTCTGCCACGCCTCCTTCTGTCCGTTACATACATTGCACAAATCTAGTATACCCTTTGTACCTATAGGTACAGGGTATAAAAAGTGAGTCGTATATACGGGAAACAATGGTGTATAATATAATTATTATAATAATTATTCTCCACTAAGAGTTAATGGAACAAAGAAGAAGAAGAAGAAGAAGAAGAATTATTATAAAAATTTTCAAGTTCATCAAGACTGTGGATTGTGTTGTCTTGTTCCCATTTTTCCTAAAAAAAATATATATTGCTTATATATTTATAAATTATTTTTATAATTTGTATTGTTCCGTAAATTTCACCCAATTTTGTTCTGAATCGAAAGTCAAATCAAAAAGTTTATTTTAAATGTCTGTGGTAAGTTTCTAGTTTTCGGTTTGTGGGTGATTAGATCGACGTGGTTGTGTTTATTTATTATCTGGGTCGTGTAGAACAATATAATAATGTAAAAATATAAAAAAAAATTTCATAGTTTTAAATTATCGCATTTATCCGATTTTGTTCAGATTAATTCAATTTCTTTATTTACCCTAATATGTAAATCAATTTGCATATGCTGACTAATTAAAATTTATAGAGTTTAGCCCAACAGCTTTACAAATAGGATATTAATATTTATCACATTAAATAAAATGTTTGTTTTTAATATTTAATTAATAAGGAAAATGGTGAAAAACAAAAACAAAGAAGAAAAACTTATAGCTAAATTACAAACTAAAACTAAATCTAAGGATGATCACGATAACGATTATCACTAATAGTAAGGGATGCAAATGTTTTTCAATTAAATTTAGCTATGGCCTGATTAATTTTGCCATCAATCATGCAAATATCTGCTTTTTTATGGAGTCGAGAAACGGAACATCAAATATCATTTTTAGGCTCTTATTCTGAATTCTTTGTAATTCAAGCCGGTGACACGCTGCACAATTACGCCAAACCTCCGAGCTTTATAAGATGATTGGAAATATATAAATTTAAATAGATTAAGTTTGTTGCTTACTGACAGCTTCATTTAGATTATTAAGCTGCAGAGATTAAAACTTCAAAATTCTCCTACGTGTAAAAGGGACATGATATCGAAATAGCTCAAAAAACTTGATCGGACGAAACTCGAAAATCCGAAATCTAGGTGATTTTTTAAGCAGTATAAAATTTGTTAACCAAAAAAAAGACCGTCTCGGTAATATATATGAATCAACAGATTTTTTTAAAAATAAATACGGGCGAAATAAATAAAGCCATTTCATTCGATTAAATTTCCATATTTAATTAGTAAACATTGCTGCAAAATATTAGATCTTTCCTAGTTTTAAAAAAATTAATAAAAAAAAATACTGCTTGGCTGTAACCGCCAAAAATTCCTTAGAACGCTTTCTACCTGAAGAAAAAAATTTTTCTTTATGTAGCCATACCAACTTTTTGTACATTTGGTAGTGTCTTTAACTTTCTTAATTAAGTTCAATCTACAAAGATAAACGAAAATGTCAAAATGGCTTTCAAAACTTTACTTAATAAACGAATGGGCGTATTATAAGTTTCTAAAACATTTGGAAGTATTTTTGTCTTTTTTTTGGCATGATTCAATTTGGGGATTTTTTCCTAAATAACAAAGATACTTCCCATATTTACTACGCTAATTCGTTTTGCGGAGGTCCGATTATTTATCGAGTCATCGATAACTACATTATAAGGTTGAATAAAAATAAAAAAAAGATAATTATTATTAATTTTGTTACTATTCCGTCAACCGATATATGTATATTTATATTTGAAATGGCAAAAAAGATACATGTATATTAACGAAAAGTTAATTAACTTTAAAATTCAATTTAATTGAGCTTATGGCAAAGTAAAACGTATATTGCATGTAAAAATTGGTCATTACAGTATTACTCATACGCCTCTTTGTCATATCATGCGCCATGTTGTATTTGCCGCTAGAATGAACAGCTTTTATTGAAAAGTATTTTTAATATGACACTGTAATGAAAATCACAAAACCCCGCCTAGTTGTTGTAGCTAAGAGTCTTTACCTGCTTTTCTCATATACTACATAAAAGTAGCAATAAAAAATAAAATTAATGCAGCTTTCTTTTGTTGTATTTTTTTTTTTTTCTGTATTTGTGGCTTTAAATTTTAAACTTGACCAGGCTGACTGGCGCCTCTTGTTGTCTGTTAAATAAAACTTTCAAGAAACTCAATTAACAAAACTTTTTGCGCAGTGTGTAAAAGAAATATGCAAGTAGATGAAAAAGTAGAAGAAATGGTCGAAGCTGTAGTAGAAACAAGTGGCATAAACAAGGCAGAAAACTACAAGCCAGGACTTAACTAGGCTCTGATTTATTGTGCAGTCTGTTAACGGATATGCTAAGAGAGATGAAACATTTGGACAGCTGGACACACTTGAAAGGTTAGGGCATTGGACCAACTACAAGACTTAAGACTCTTCGTCTGAACCAAACCAAACCAAACCAAGCCGAAAACCCAAAGGCAAGCTGGCATTGAAAGTCCATTTAACATTTTGTCATTTACAGTTTTGAAATAGTTTCGAAAAGTTGACAAGGCGCACTCTGCAGCAGGATCCAAAACAAATCTGCAAAAAAGCTAAGCAATAAAACGCTACACAGGAAACAGTTGTTGACAGCTGCGGCAAGCTGTGGGGTCTGAGGCCACTGAGACGATTCAGCCGCGTAGAGGACCCGAGTCCGAACCTTGCACTTCATATTAGGATTGTCAACAAGCGCGTTATAAACTTTTATTGCAACAGCAACAGAGACACAGATACAACAATGACGATGACGACAGCATAAAAAACTTTTTATAGTTGCCACCGACTCGACACAACTGAACTGGAGCTGGACTCTGCTCTCGCAAGTAATCGAAAATGATGTGTCCACAAGGAGTGCAAAGAGTCCGCAACGGGCTCAATCTGCTTGCAACGTAAATTGGCTGCGAAATAATAGAATGAAATGAGGCTCTTGATGCAAATTGATTTGGATTAGAAACTTTTAATACAGATACATGCGAATGCCCCAACAGACATGTGTGTGTGTGTGTGTGACGTCATTGGTATTGCACCCAGGCGCACAATTTTTAGCTGCATTTGCAGTTTCATAGTCATCGCAACACCAAACTTGTTCTATGTTTGCTTAGAGGGAGCAGATTCAGATAAAGATTCGTGCTGCTATAAAAATTGATGACCACCGACATGGGTGCCACAAATGAAGTTAAAGAGCTGTACTGGCAGTACAATAGAAATGGAAACTGTTTGCCACTTATGGCTATGCAGTTTAGAGCCTCTTAACTTCTATGAAATGCCTTCGTCAGCTAAAATAATAATTTCCTAAAATTGCATGGAGCTGCATAATAATGAATCGAGCATGACGACTTCATGGTCGCATTTTGGCTGTTCCAACTGGAGCATTGAATTTAAAAAAAAAAAAGAAGCTATGCGAAGTTGTCTCAAAAATTATATTGGGTTTTTCGGATTCGAAGGACTGACCATATTTATTATAAGTTTTTTGGGACGCTGAATCAAAAACCGAGATAAAAAAAAGGCCAGCCGTTGAGGGCTCTGACATAACCTGAAAAATCCCCATTAAACGAGATATTTTGAAGACTATCTCGGAACGCTGACGAGCTAGAGGCTTTTGGGCCTAATTGTAATTTTATGATTTTTATATACGTAATATATGCATTGTAAACAATTTTGTTGCGTTTCCGATAATTTAGCGATTCATCGATAACTTAACATTTCAGTAGACTTTGCTTAACAGGAGATTTATCTCCCTAAATGTTTAAATAATTCTTTTATTATTAAATGATTAAACTTAAAAAACTGAATTTTTTTTACATTTTCAAAAAATTTTTTTGGATCCTCGCAATGTTAAAATAGTAGCTTCAAACTTGCTATGAATGACATCATGACCGTTTCTGACGATATTTAGGGTCGTCGATCAAAAAAAAAATGCAAAAAAAATATATACCATGCTTGTCAATCAATAAAACAAAATTTGCTACTTTAAGATTGGCAGATCGATTTAAAAAGTGATCCGCTTCAATTATTTTCGCCCATACATACATACGAGGGTGGCCCGATAAGTACTTAGCATATAAAAGAAAAACGAAAATTTTGGATTCGCTTCCACACGCGGTCAAAACAAAACTGCGAGTCCGATTCGGCTGAAATTTCGACAGTGTCCGTCTACGAGAATGTACTACACGATAGTAAGTTTCTCTTGCGATAGTAGCGCCATCTGGCGGTGAGGCTTAGTACTTATCGGACTACCCTCGTATTTTCAAGAACAGATACATGTACAATTTTTGGAGCACTCTAAAAACGCGAAAAAAATTTTGCCTAATAATACCCATATTTCCATAACTTGATAAATAATAAAAAAAAAAAAGGCAACTTCGTAGGTATATTGGCCAAAACCTCTATCATAATATATGTAAAAATCATCAAAATCAATGAGATCGATTAAAAAAGAAGCAAGCTTCACTTTTTTTTAGCTCTGATGATTAACTAGGTTTCTCGCCATATTTTCTCCAAATGGGGGTTTCAAGAATTTATTGACCTTTGGAGTGTAAAACTATATTAAGGCAAGATTTTCGCAATAAAATATCGGATTCCCATTTCATGGTCAAAAATTTAGATTTTTATACGAGAGTCACTATTTATATTTTGCGCCTTACAATGTAAACTATGGACAGTTTGGCGCAAAGTATTCATGCCATATTTAATGTACGCTGGTGAAACTAATGCCCAGGCACCCAGGGATGCCTTAATTTCACAATACGCCAAATGACGGTGTCGTTGTTTTCTGCGATTACGGCCGGTTTTTGACGACCTTGCTTGATCACCAAGAATCGAATGAAACTGATCGTTTCATTCGTGTTGAGATAGTTCACGTCGGCCGTCGTAGTAACGAAAATATTCGAAGCTCGATGCCATTTTTTTTCCTGAGGCAAAATTTTCAAGCCAATCTGGCGCAAAATAAAAATAGTGACCTTCGTATCACAAAAATGACAGTTCTTGCAGTGCCGAAAGCTGGCCAGCAGTTAAATTAAAAAAAAGTTGAAATTTTCATGCACGAAAAACTTTATTTTATTTATATTTTCCACGTGCAACAATTCCATAAACAAAAGTAAAGTGAAATCAACGCTGAAACTTTTATAAGCTTCGAAATTCTGATCAATAATCAGCTGGTTGTTACCATAAAGAAATCATGAAAATTAACCTCAACTGCAAATTACAAAACCCTGGATTCGGGTGGACGAATAATTTAAAAAATATGAAAGAAAGATGATGGTATAAGTGACGAAACTAGTATAAAGGTATAGCTAAATAATCGTTATATGCATTTATTGTAAATTGTTTTTGTATTGATCATAAAAACAGAAAATATAATATATACATATATATAAACTAATGGCCTGTTCAATGTGTGGCTCAACAACAAAACGAATTCAGAAGTAATTTTACGCTGGAGAGAGATAATTAAAAAATGAACATAACAAAATAAATTTGAAAACTTTCTTTATATATAAGGGAAAAAACAGTAAATCAATGCCAAAGCAGTAAGTTGTATATAAATTAAATATATGTACATATAACTGCGCCGTCTTCTAATTTTATAAATAACTATTTTTTAACTTTTCTATAGTTATAATTACCACTAAGGAATACCTAGTCTATGTGTGACCAGTGTTGTCACATATACGGATTTTTCAGTATTCTACTGATTTTCAAGTCTGTCGGTAAAATTTACTGAATTTTATACTGATTTTGAATAAAGTACTGATTTCATACTGATTTGTAAGAAATAAGGATTTTTTATCGAACATCAGTAATTTTTCCTGCTTTAACACATGAAAAAAATACGTTATACACCATCTTGTATTCATAAAATCACCTAAATTGACAAAACACACTCAATTGTGTTTTTGCTCAAAAGTGGACACAAATGCGACACAGACGTGATCACAATCTAGAAAAAAGTTGAAACAGAGGTGCGTGGAGATGGGTCGCCAGAATTCCCCCTCTTCTCGGACATCATCCACCGTGTCAAGGTGCTACCTCACACGTCAGCTGATGTGGAGCAGGTTTTTTCGACCATCAAATTGAATTCCCTCTCTCAAATAAAGATATTTATGTATTGATTGAATCTCTTTTTTTCTGATTATGCACTCTTTTTTATCAACTTGGTGCTGTACAGTATAAAATACATTTTTTTTCATTTTTTTTGTCTAAACTTTTCTGTCTTTGTTACTCCTTCACCCTTTTACAATCTACATAACTTTCTCAGTAATCAGAGTTAATATATATGTATTAAATATATTCAACTTGTACAGATATTTTATATTTCAACTACAGGCTCAAGAATTCAACAAGACAAGAATTTGCTGAAAATCCAAAGAAGTTGTAAATAACACTACAAACTCCTGGAGCAACAAATTTTTTATTATTTACAATTGAATTATTTAAAATATTGTTTTTTTTAGAGCGTCGGAAAGTGGTGACTATATTTTATTGAAAACAATTTTTCGGCTCACTTTGAAAGATTTTTGAAATATGATGAAAAATGATGTGACAATTTTTTTACAAACATTTAATCATTTTTTAAATTTCTTTCATCATTATTATATGAAGAAATATCTAATATTTAACTATACGATCTCCAATCTTTCCTCCGGTTGCCCCCATGTTTTCCTGATATGTTACGCACCTGCTTTGACACTGGAGAAAACCTCGAGTATCTCAGCGCTTATTGAGACCACTTAACAGCAATGAGTGCAATAAAGATAGAGATACTTCACTCTGGAGTAAACCAAATTTTGTAATATTATAAGTTATCAAAATTCGTTAAATCGCAAAAGAACGCCCTTACTATGTAAAATAACTTATACTGATTTATTTTCCTATACCCCCACTCCGCTACTATGTGGAATACGGAAATTCAGTTCTCCAAATCTGACATCACTGCGTGTGACTCCCCCAGGGGTCA
This sequence comes from Chymomyza fuscimana, assembly GCA_949987675.1. Lineage (NCBI taxonomy): Eukaryota > Metazoa > Arthropoda > Insecta > Diptera > Drosophilidae > Chymomyza > Chymomyza fuscimana. The sequence goes on from OX465089.1 coordinate 39,040,775, forward strand.
ACCGGTACCTATAGCTATGATTAAATTTAAAAACACATTTTCTTTCAAAATACCGCGAGTACACTTGACAATAATGAGACTTAAAAAATGCGTATACGCAATATAGTAGCAGGCTTTGACAGATCGATCAAAAACATCAAATCTACTAAACTTTAGCTCTATGCAAAAATTGCTCGTCTTTCTGACAAAAATTTTGAATATTTAGCCCAATGTTCTGTATAAAAAAAAAAAATTAATGTGGGCGAGTTTATTTTGTTTAAATTTTAGACTGTACAGACAATGTACTTTCAGAATTCATTTTTGACTATCTACCACTAACTCTTAATGTACCAAAAATACTTTACACTAAATTGTATATACCGCGTTTTTTAAGTGTTTGTTTTTGTTTATAGTCTTATGTTTAGAAATAATTTTTGTGTCCGGTAATTGTATCAAATAGCTTCAGGTTAAATAAATTATTTAACATCCATTAAATTTTTGAGGCACTAAATTTTAAATTTTATCATACAAATTTTATTTTTTTTTGTTTTTAAGCCTTCATCACAAATTTTTCGCTGCGAAAAGTTATTTGTTGAAAATTTCTTCTTCTATTTTTTAAGGAATATTTATTTACAAGGCTATTAGCCGACCATTAAAAAGGCTTTCGTACAAAAATTGTTACACATTGCAAAAACAGATTTTTTTTCAATGGCTATCATATTACATAGAAGGCGAACTAACAGATAAATATATTAAAGCCATATAATATAGTAAAATGGTTAAAAATGGTTTTGTAAGTGGGTTTGGGAGAGGTTAAATCGTCTGATGGGTGGTGAGAGCATGGGCTAGTGAATTGGGGTCAGACCTTAGGCGGTCCGTCTGTTCCAGACGTCAACCACATAGATGACAAGGTAGACAAGGTCCTGGTGGATATCGCGATTACACAGATACTATAGGACAAACAAATTTACGCAATACCTTATTCTGCATGACTTGAATTTCTTGGATAAGATATCTGCTCTTATAAAGCAGTCATTTTTGTCCGAGTGGAAAGTAATTGCACAACCAAGGCCATATCTGCATATTTAACCATTAATTGAATGGATGGTATGTAGATTTATTGGTATTCATTCATCATAAGAATCAGTAGCTTAAAGGACCTGCGGGTAAAATGATAATAAAAATATACATACACAAAAATGGAAGATAACTAAGCAAGTTACAGTCGCCTGATGCCTGACCTTTCCATAATATCCATAGAATAGAAAATTAAGAAAGGAAAACTACTAATGCGGTCAAAAGATTTTAGGAAGCTGTGTTAGAGGAATCGAAGGCAAACACCCGAAATCATTTATAAGTAAGCTACTTTGCATAGTCTCTAAAAATAAAAACTTAAGCGAAATTCATTTAAAAAAAAATGGTTGAATGAACTCCAAAAGTTTTAAAAAAAAAACGTAATATTAGGCAAAAAGGAATAAAGTATATTAAAAAATTAACTCATTAAAAAAGCAACAAATTAAAATTAAATAGCGTTACGTATTTAAGTGTTTGACGTATAGATGAGCGGGGAAAACCAAAAAAAAAATGAGAGAAAAAAAATTAGTATGAAAAAATAGAAAACTAGAGAGAATTAAAAGAACTGTCAAAAACTAAAATTTAAGTTGTGAGCGTTAAAAAAAATCGTTGGATTAGACTAAAACGAACTTAGGAATATTTTAAAATTATAAGGCCAGGTAAATTGTTTTAATTTGGAGCTCCTTTTGGTTGTGTTTAAATAATTAACTCTGTGCTGTGTGTGTTCAGGTTTATGTCTTGTTTTATATATTATATATGTTTGTTAGATATAAAAAGTAATCATAATATTGTTGTTATCCTCCGACAATATTGGTTTTTTATTTGGAGTGAAAATGTTAATGTATCATTATGTACCATACGTTAAATAGAAAATACAAAACTTCACATAAATCAAGTTTCCTGCATTTTCCGGCTAGGAATAGAAAATCCGCCTGGGAAATTATACCCAAAGATCATTATCTTTGTTTCTCGATTTTAGAGTTGTATCAAGGCCTAAAATTTAAATGTATGAAACAATCCTTGCATATTTTTAGGGCCACCAAAAAACTATACTCTTTTGTCTTAGTTAATTAGGCAATACGGGCAGACATGTACATGGCTATATCTCTTTCTTTTGTCGTTCTTATCACTTTTGGTATAAAGGTTGTAGTAGTCTTTTACTACCTTTCCGATGATAAAAACAGACTTAAAGCACTACAGGATATAAAACTTTTATTTTTTAAGTGTATTTTTATTTGCAATCTGTCACATGAGACAATCATGAGACCAAAATGGCAGAATTGATTGTGCTCCAGTGAGTCCAATGAGTATAAAACAATACTTTTTGCTAAAAGGCTAATACGTGTAAAACTTCCTGAAAGAAAACTAACCTTCATATAAAAAAATCACTGTCAAAATTCTTAGCGCCAAGAATTTTACTCATTGCTACGCAGTTGCAGTGCTGCCCATTTTTTGTGAAATTTTTCTGCCGATGGCACCGGCAAACAGCTCAGCTTTTCTGTTTGCGCGCTAGAAGCAAAACATTAATGTGCAGCAACTTATTTTGATAGCAGGACAATGTCGCGTAGGCAAAACAAATTTTACTAAAGAGCAGAAAATTGTCGTTTAGGGACCATGTTGGGATCCAACAATGCCAACAATGTCTTGAAAACATCCGAGGACATGTGAAAATTTTCCGAAAATACTGACGGATTCTGTACTATGGCTTCGAACTGACAATATTCCGCAAAATGTGAAAACTTGAATTGCAATATTAATTCACTTCAATCAAAAATTTTCCACTCTCAGCTCTGCATATTAAATATGAGTTTACCCACATACTTCCATTTTTTCTTGAGTTTTCCAACAATTTCGCAAATAAGTAGGCAATAATACCAATAATAATAATAAATACTAAGTCATATTTTCTTTTGGCGATTCATTTTTGCACTTTTTATTATTTTATACACTTGTAACCAATTTGAAGACTTACAAGTAGAAAATAAGAACATCTGTATCTACTCGGACAGCCAAGCGGCTATTAAGTCCCTCGCTTCGTCGACATCGTGCACGAAGTCAGTGAATAACTGCCGGTCGTCTCTAGAGGAGATGGCGGAGCAGTTTTCAATCCACCTCATATGGGTCCCAGGACATAGGGCAATTGTATTGCGGATGAACTGGCTAGACAAGGAACTACCAGCATCCTCCTTCAGCACAAGGAGGGCCTGGGTATACCCATGGCTAGTTGTAAACTGAGACTACGAAACCATTTCGCTCTCGTTGCAAACCAAACGTGGAATCGGATAACGAACACATGTAGGATCCCACATCAAACTTGGCCGATATACTGCAGCAAAAGAACCAAAGAACTTTGCTGTCTAAACAGAGCCCAATGGTCGACCGTAATACGTGCTATCACCGGAAACTCACTGGTGGGAACCCATGCAACAAGGCTTAGCGCTCCTCATCACGACTTCTGTAGAAGCTGTGGTGATGAGGAGGAGCTGGAAACAGTGGAGCAGTGGAGCCACTACCCTGGTTTGTGCAGGACAAGGTTTCGCTTCCTTAACTCTTATTTTCTAAATATGTCATCTGTCGGACGGCTGTGACATATCTCATATAGGAGTCATTCTTGAGTGATATAGAGGGGTGAAGGGTCCACCGTTGCGGTATCACAACGGGCCTATTCTTGGCCTAAGTGAGTTGTGACGATTATTCCCAACTGCCGCCCTTACCTAATCTAACCTAACCAATTTGAACAAACAGCTGATTTTTAAATTTGCTTTATGGCGCCATCTATTGTTCGTACATGTCAATTGCCAAACATGGGCAGCACTGTTTGGTCACAAACTCTACCCGTACAATTTTTTTTCCGCACAAAATAAGTAGCACTTTTTTCTTTCACGACTTTTTACGAGGCTGCGTACTAGCCTTATGAAGTTTTGTTTTCATTCAGGTGGTTTTACACTGCTGCGTACTAGGCTTAAAACAGAAAAAGTGATGCTACTGCTGGCGCCATCTATATGTCAAATGCCTAAGAAAACTAGGCAGCACTGGCTGCGTACCAGAGAGCCAAATTTTTTTCCCTAAGAGTTTTGATAGGATTTTTTTTTTTATTTGAAGTTTTGTTTCTTTTGGGGGCTTTTTGCATTGCTGCGGCGCACTAAATTTAAAACATAACCAAAACAACAAAAGTATTTTTCAAACGCATATTTACTTAATATTAATCTTTAATTTTAAAATACATCATATATGATAACATATATGACATAATGCATGTGAATGCATAAACAAACATTTAAAATGCCTTTATTAAAAACTGAAATAAACAATGCAAAAAATTATTGAGCAAATATCATGAAAGAAGAAATCAATTAAAAATAAAAATTGCATTTTGATAAGCCACAGCTTGCCAGCAAATGCATCCTATGTATATATTATATATAAATAAAATAAATGTATATAGCCATATATGTTTTAATTAAATTGTTATTATTTTTGCATCTCTAGTTGTTATTGTTATTGTTATTGTTGTTGTTATCGTGCGTGCCATTGCAACTGATTTTGTTGTTATTGAACAAAGATTTATTTATTTATTGATGTCCATTTGTCCAGTTTCCCAGTTTCACGTTCATTTTGTTTGTTTGCTTGCTTACTTGCCAGCATCGATTCGTAAGGGGGTAAGGGCTCTCGAGAGAGGGATTAACACTTTATATATAAATATATTTATATGCATATAGTAAATACTATCTACTGTAAAGCTCAAGGCAATTGAAGCGTACACATAATATGACATTTGGCAATGCGCAGTGATTTATGCAATTGTTGATTTATAAATAACATGTGTATTATTATTATTATTACGTTTACTACAATATTAAGCAAAAATGGCCAACAGAAATTAAATTAAATTAATCATTGTTGGCTATAAAGTGTAATTAAATGCCTAGAGTTATATCTACATATATATGCACATTCATATAGATTTATGTACAAAAGCATTGAGGAACAATTAGTTAAAATGCCAATAAAAACATTTTAAAGACGTATCATTTGGTTAGTAGAACCAATTACTTAAGATGAAAACAGTATAAAAAATTAAATAAGAAATGTTTTTGATAAATTTTGATTTTATTAGAAAGCATATTTTGTGAAAAAATAAACGCAGCTCAAATTACATTTACAATGCTACTTACACGAACATAAATCAAGTATGTACTATAGCATCTATACAGATGTAGACAATTGTCTGAAAATTAAAGAAGGCGGACTGAAAACCATCATTCTCATTCTCAACGATTCCGAACATTTTATTCGGTTGCAAAAGGAATTAAAACGAATCAGCAAAATAGGTTTAAAAAAGTACGTATTTTGTAAAGAAATAATTTTTAAAATATTCTTTGATATTCTTAGATTATATTTATGCCAACTTTAAATTAAATATTTACTGACAATTATTTTGAATTATTTTTTTTCTGACTCAACTCAAAAAAGAGTATCCGTAACTCAAAAAGAATTTTGAATTGCATATATATTTTTTTCAAAATTCCGATTATTTATCTCCTTCCTTATCTGGTCGCAGCCATGATTCATTATAAATTTTGAAATTTCTCATAAAATTTCAAAACATTTATAGCAAGATTCAACTTGGACTATTCCGAGGATTATTGCTTAATTGACACTATTAATGAGCAACGGATACTATAAAGTTCTTAAAAGGCGACATCACAAAAATAAACTTCATTTTCAAAATACAAAAAAATGGCGTACGTTAAAATCGAGCGCGGACGAGTTTGTGATACCCTGTACCACTAGCCTGCAATAAAATCCGGAATATTGCTTAAGAACACCAAAATACATTTGATTGCCAAATTAGGTTACGATACCTTCATAAACAACCAAAAACTGACAAATTTTAAACCGAAAATGTTTTTTTTACCGATCGTTCCTATGGGAGCTATATGATATAGTCAACCGATTTTGATTAAATTTGGTACAGTGGTTGGGAACTATAAAAAGCTCGCGAAAGCCAAATTACGATATCTTCATTAACAAAGAAAATACATCGGATGTTATTTTAAAAAAAATTGTTTGGCCGATTGGTCCTATGGGAGCTATATGACATAGTCAACCGATTTTGATCAAATTCGGTACAGCGTTGAAGATCTCTAAAAAAAACTACCGAATGCGAAATTTGGGTATGATATCTTTTTAAACAAACGAATTATCCATCTAAAACCTTTTGTTTTTTTCGAGGTCCTCTGAAACATCCCTATGGGAGCTATATAATGTAACCCCGATATCGAAAAAAATTAAATAAACTTGTCTCCTATGGAATAATAAGGGATCTAATCTGAAAGTTTGGTTGCTCCAGCTCTTACCATCTCTGACATCTAGGCGTTTATACGGACAGACAGACAGACGGACAGACGGACAGACAGACAGACGGACAGACGGACATGGGTATATCGACTTCTCTAGCCACCCTGATCATACTTTAGGTAACTTTGGGGGTTCTCCGACGTTTTCTTCTGTATGTTACATACATTTTCGGCTTGCACAAACTTAATATACCCTTTGTACCATACGGTACAGGGATAAAAAAACATAAGATAGATATACATACTTCTTATTCTTTAACGAGATATGTCTTGTTAAAAAGTCTACCTAAATATTTAGTTTTTGATAATTTTTTAGTTTTTTTTTTCCTCTAATCTCCTTCATTTCTCTTCTTGCTGAATAATTTTGGGGATTCGATAAAGAGATAACAACACAAATCTTCGTAGAAGGTTTTCCTCAGGCATTGAGTGCTATTCCTAAGAAGTGCAGAGCAGTTGGACAGCAGCTGAGGAATACTTTCTGTATTCTCCTCATCTAAGCAGCCATGACAGATTCCGTAAATGGGAACAAAGTTCCTGCTTCATTTGGGGAAAAATTAGCTCAAAAGCATATTTAACAACAAACATTTTCACAATTGAAATGTTATTTTAGATTTTGTAACAAAAATTCGAAATGAGATTTCAATATTTCATATATGAAATTATTTTGGTGTTTTGGAAATTTTGTTTATGCATTGAATGCTGCCAAATCAGTGAATGTTGTCGGTTTTGGTTGTGACTGTGAGTGTGCGTATATTTATGTTGGTGATGTCCTCTGTCATTGTTGTGGCCCGTCTGGCAAAATGTTGACCGCAATAAAGGCTGGTTTGGGGGGTTTGAGCCAGTTATGAGACAACAACAATAGCCGGGTAATGATGACAGTCGAAAACCGCAGCAGCAGCAACAACAGGGGAACAAAAATAACACCAACACACATACAGAAATGCATGAGGGAACGATATTATAATTATATTAGGCGCAGTGCCTCAATACGTAAGCAATCAATTCAAAATTAATGCAAATGCAGCCAAAATTTCGCATGCATACACATATGTATTTATATACATGCATATGTAAAAGTGAGTTGCTGTGTGGGTGTGCTGGTCTGGCATATTGTAGTTGAGGCAAACAAACATGGCGAACGGAAGTCCTTGGTTGCGGTTTGCTGTTGCCAGCTCAGCAATTTAATGTCCTGGTCGTTGTTGTTGTTGCTGTTGTTGTTACCATGGTGATGCACAGCTGTCAGCGCCAACGCCCACAACTGTCAAATTCATCAAAATCACACGAATGCACATGCTAGATACATTTGGTTACACATATGAGTACCAACTTACTATATATGGAACAGAGATATAGATACTGATGGAGATATATAGACAGTTGAACAATTGTCAATGCTTCTACATCGACCGCTTTGCCAGTCACCTGTAAACGTTGACGTTGTTGTTGTAACTGTCAGCTGAAGCGTTTAGGTTAGTTGAAGTGATTAGCATCGTTAGTGGCTTTTTTGTTAGCACCAAAGCGGAAACAGTTTCAAAGGCATTGGTCAGTCGGTTTCTGGCTCAAATAAGAGTACTGCATACATATATACATCATTGCAGGAGTGTATATGTATTGTGTGAGTATTTGTGTGTTAATTCATGGCTGGCTTTTAGTGGTCAACACTTTATGCAGCTAATTAAATCAAATTTATTGTTACACAGTGCACAAAAAGGGCAAGTGTCCAACAATAACTTACACCAAAAAAAAAAAGTAATGTGCATTTATGCTCGAGCCTTACTCTTGATTACGAAAAGTAGGGCATTCTTGCCCAAACGAATTTTTAAAAAAGCGGCAATAACTATGAGAATGTACATATTTTAATCTGTTTTTGGCTATTATTTAGTGCTTGTGAAATAAAAATAAAACAGCTTTTTTAACCCTTTCAAGCACTTGTTGTTTCTGTACAACATTCCACTTGGAAGCGTATATCTTCTAAACTACTGCGAATTTTTTGGTGAATTAAAACAAAAACGAAACTTGGATCTCCTGAGTTTAACTTTGCATTATTATTTAGCCCGATTTTTTAGAGTTAGAGTGTCATATTTTGGTTTTTGTTGACTTGAGTCGGACTTTTTTTGAGCAGCGAAAAAATCCAACTTTTAGATGATAAAATTATTAACTTAACAATACACCAGAGCATTGGTAATTTTTTTACTGCTTAAATACTTTATAAAAAAGCGAATTATAACAAGAAACAGGTAAATTTAATGCACATAGTATTAATACAACGTAAAATTGATATGTTGTATGTATACAACATCGTGCATTAACAGAGTATTTTGTGTACACCGAAAATCAGTGGGCCAACAAGAAATATACGCAGAGAGCGAAAATGTTTACAAGATGTGGAAAGTCTGGTATAATATATGACTTCGCCATGTACGTAGGAGAAGGAACTTGCCCTAATTATGGTTTAGGCATTTCGTCTGATATAGTTATTCACTTGGTAAAGGATATACCAGCTCATCGGAACTTTGAAGTATTTTTCGACAATTGGTTCTCATCGATACATTTGTTAAAAGCTTTAAAAGAAAAAGGAATTTCGGCAACTGGAACAGTTATTAGCAATCGTTTGGGAAAATGTAATTTGGACTCTGAAGCAACATTAAAGAAAAAAGGTCGTGGCTCTTATGACTATAGAGTAGAAACAAATTATGACATTGTTACTGTAAAATGGTATGATAATAAACCGGTGCAATTTTTATCAACAGACTATGGTATTGAACCAATATCTGCATGCCAGCGATGGTGCCAGAAAGATAAAAAGTCAACTGACATTACAATACCTAGAATTGTTCAGCAATACAATGGCTTTATGGGAGGCGTAGACCTGGCCGACATGCTCTGTGAATTATACAGAATAAATCATCCATCCCGAAAATACTATATGCGAATTTTCTTTTGGATCCTCAACTCAGCAGTTACGAATAGTTGGCTTTTGTATAGACGTCATTGTGAGCTAAACAAACTTAACGAAAAAGAAGCGCTTACTTTAATTCAATTCCAAAAACAAATTGCAATTGGATTAATACACAAAAATGTCTTTATCCTAAAAAAACGAGGCCGCCCATCGTGTTCTCCACAAAACAACACCATCATCATTACGACGTGGAGCAATAAAAACAGTTCAAGAGATCCGATTTGATGGAATAGGGCATTTTCCCGATTACAAACCATCGCAGTCGCGCTGTAAACTCTGCAAAAGCGGCTACACGACAGTGATTTGCACTAAGTGTAATTTAAGTTTGTGTTTTACCCCAAAGAAAAACTGTTTTACAAATTATCATTTAAATTAAAGTGGGCTAAGTCATCTATTCAAACCAAAAGAAATATATTATGAATGTTCCTTTTTATTTACAAAAAAAAGTTACCTAATGAATTCGAAATATTAAAATTTATTTTAATTTGCTAAAACAATTAATTTTCTACTATTAGTTTATAATTTAGTTACTTTAATTCAATGAATGCAAAATTATTTGTTTTTGAAAATGGATATCTTTTTTAGCTTTTATAATACTTATATAATTATAAGTTCCTCAGTAAAAATCAAGAAATTCTAGCTGTCCTGTGCAAAAAGCGTGCATGAAAGGGTTAAACAACCGCCTAAAGTATATATATTTGAATACCCTGTACCGTACGGTACAATGGGTATATTAAGTTTGTGCAAGCCGAAAATGTATGTAACATACAGAAGAAAACGTCGGAGAACCCCCAAAGTTACCTAAAGTATGATCAGGGTGGCTAGAGAAGTCGATATACCCATGTCCGTCTGTCCGTCTGTCTGTCTGTCCGTATAAACGCCTAGATGTCAGAAATGGTAAGAGCTAGAGCAACCAAACTTTCAGATTAGATCCGTTATTATCCTACGGGAGACAAGTTTATTTTATTTTTTCGATATCGGGGTTACATTATAGGGGTGTTTCAGAGGACCTCGAAAAAAACAAAAAGTTTTAGATGGATAATTCGTTTGTTTAATAAGATATCGTAACTAAATTTTGTATTCGCGAGTTTTTTATAGTTCCTAAGTACTGTACCAAATTTGATCAAAATCGGTTGACTATATCATATAGCTCCCATAGGAACGATCGGTAAAAAAAACATTTTTGGTTCAAAATTCGTCTGTTTTTGGTTGTTTATGAAGGTATCGTAATCTAATTTTGCAATCAAATGTCTTTTGGTGTTCTTAAGCAATATACCGGATTTTATTGCATGCAGTGGTACTGGGTATCCCAAAGTCGTCCGCGTCCGACTTTAACGTACGCCATCTTTTTTAATATAATTGAAATTGTAAAAAATTCTAAAAATTTATTTTAAGCCTACGTCTTTTATGCTTTAATTTAGCCTTTTAATACAAACAAAGCACGACTTATGACGGTTGTAAACAGTTGATTGTTGTTGCACTTTGTAAATCTGGGATTTTTACCTTTATGCTTCGTTGTTAGCGTTGCTCGCTATTTTACTCGGGTATTTAAGGCGTTTGTGACCGATAAAGTGAACAATCCAATTTTATGTCAGCAAGCAAACAAAATACTAGGACTGCCGTTTATATTTATGGCCTCGAAGAAAAAATAAGAAATTCATTTCATTTTATTTTACCTGTACTAATGGTGCAAAGGTATAATAAGTTCGTGCAAATGTATGAAACAAGCAGATGTATGTGTGACAGACCACAAAGAGTATATATAGTATTCTTGATCAGCACGAACAGCCGTGTATATCTGTCCGTATGATGCGCATAATAGTCCGGCAGACCAAGTTTTATGTCGATATGTTGCCCGTTCCCATATATAGAAGAATTTCGCACTAAAAAAGATATCGGATACAGATTTAACGCAGTTATACGTTTTTGCCGCATTTTTAAAATCGGATGAAAAAATCAAAAATTTTAATTCAAACAATATGACTTTTTAATGGATTTATGACCACTCTGAAAATTAGCTTTTCGGAAAAGGAGCTTTTATTTATAACAAAAAAATATTGTAAACAAAATTTAAATTTTGTCACCGTAAAACTCTGCAAGAAAAAATAGTTTTGGGGGAATTACCATAACTAAACAATTAATCATATTTTTCGATTGTCAAAAACTGAGAGTAAAACAAGCTTTAATCTATGTAAGTATAAATCTCTTTAATAAATTTATCAAACATCTCAAAAAAAATACGAATAATTGGCCTTTTTGAGGTTGAAAGGTATGTAACCCCTTAAAGCACTACTTTATTTGATTATCCTAGCCATAAATCATAAAAATCCTTAATATGGCAAAATTTCCAATAAAAGCGGCTAACTGCGAGCTGAGGCTCTAAAACCCTGTTATTTGTAACAACAAAAATACGAATCTACAAGGAAAAAAAACAAATTAATATTTGGTATCGTCCTGAAGCGCCCATAGGTATGCTACATCGTACAGAAGCCCCACAATTACAAAATATGTATACATATAAATAAGAAAATTTTAAATAGCAATCAGCGCTCTCATATAGTGTGAATAAAAAGCCAGGGTTGCCAGGACCATAAATAAATATTGTGCACAGTGGGGAAAATATATGGCACAGTAAATTAAAAATTTAGTAGAAACGGTTCTGGTTCTATGCCAGCATCTAGAAAATTTTTGTACTACAACAGCTGAACGGTCATCGGTGCCCAAAAACATGTTTTTCGAAAAAATCTCGAAAACGGTGCTTAAGAAAAAAAAAATTAATGTCATTTTCGAGTTTCTCGAACCAAAATTACACTAAAAAAACACTTTTTTATGAAGGTTCATTTTACGTGTAAACTAGTGTAATAGATAATTAAGTGTTCAGTATCTCGAATGCAACAGACTTAGCTTTGATCAAATTCAAAAAAAAAAATATATTTGAAATCAATCAAATTTAAAATTAATCTATTATGGAGCATTTCAAAATTTAATGATCGCACAGATTTTATAATATTTATTTTAATTTTTTGCTAAAGTCAATGACTTAGAAGAGTTCGCAGAAATACCAAAAACAAGATTTTGCTTCAACTTGTACTTTAGTGCAATTTTCTAATTTTTTACTTGTATAATTTTTTAAATCGATAACAATGTTCTTTTCTTGCCATATATGTTTCAGCCAATGGCCACCGTGCGTATACTTGTTAAGCTATGTAGTTATTGTTGTCGTCATTGGTACACTTCAAGTTATTCCCCAAAGAAATTTCCTTTTGATTTCACGCCGTAATTGGGTGTCAAATGTAGCTTTTGTTACGTTTTTCTCAGTCGCCTCAGAGCTGATTGCTACGCTGGTTGGCACTTATTGACATCTGCCAACTTACCGCAAGTCTACATAGGTGTATATATATGTAATATTTGCATTGATTTCCTTTTGTTGTATAACATTTGATGGAAATCATCGTGGGATGGACAACAAATGATTGTCATGGCAATGGCCCCGTACAAATTGATACAAGCTGCCAAAAGGAACCCAAGCTAGATCAATAATATTTAATTTGAATAATGTTATAAAAGAAATCTCTGCTTGCCCCGCCCCAGCCACAACATTCAAACCTCATGCTTTTATTAGATCTCTGCGCTGCTCCTGTCATTAATTGGTCTACGTTTCTATGGCGGAAGCAACTTTAGAAAATGAAATATAAGCCTTAATTGAATTCCTTCCAAGCTATTTATAAATGGCAAAAAGGAAAAAAAAATGTGTCAATCAGTGGGATGCCATATACATACTTTATCCAAAAGAAAAAAAAAAATAGTAATTTGCGTCAAATGCAAAGGGTTCAAGTAAAAAAAAAAATTGCTGTAATACCAAAGGGGAAGCAATTAAACTACAACTCTTATACCAACATGATCTGTGATCTGATCTTTTCTTAATCAGTATCATAATTTTGAATAAAATACGTTTTTTTTCCTTTAGGTAATAGTTACGTGTATTTTTCCTGACACCCAATTGAATACTGCTTTGGTGTTACAGTCACTCTTAATTCATATATCAAAATTTCAGTACGAATAAGCTTTATATAGTGTGAAAAACTGACACTAAAAAAATCGTAAAAGAGATTTGAGGTGTTCACTTTGCGAGGCATACATGCATAAAGGCGAGAATACACGAGTATCGACGCGTCGTGAGCAACCCTAACAACGAGGCAGAAATGCCAGACCAGAAACAGAATAAAAAATACTTACTTTCACTCTCATAAACACTGCCGCTTTTTACAACACTCTTTTGGGCAATGAAACCATACTTTTCGTAGTCAAAGTTCTTTATCGGGTATTAATGCGCATTGTATGTTGTTGTTGCAAACTTTGCCCTTTAACCATTATGCATTTATGCCCACCAAAAAAAAATAAATTTTCTGGATTTGGGACGAATGGTATACATTTTATAACATATAAGTTGAAAGTAAAATTTGACGAAGACTTTATTTTCTTTTATAATCTATCCATGGCACTGTGGGCCCAGATTTTCATAACTAGGCCAAAACCCTGTCATTTACATAATAATTTTTTTTAGAGTGATGAAATTTTACACACTTGTTCCTAAAGGATTGAACTATTTTTCTCCTCAGATTTTTTTAAAGATATAGATAATCTAGACCAAAATCGGAAAAAAATTTAAAAAAAAAAACAAAAAAATTTTTAACTTAAGGCCTATACGCATTCCGAAATATTTCACACGGAAAGACAGAACTTCTTATAAAAAAAAAAACACCATTTGGGATATCCCATGAATGGGCCTTTAATTAAAAAAAAAACTGTTTATTCGAATTGGACCAACATATACCTAAAATATTGAATGGCTTTGGAGTTATAGCCCCAAACAATTTCAGCTTTCCAAGCCAATTACAAAAAGGTGACACCACCAATCAATCTGGTTTTTAAAAGTTATAATTTTTTTGGCATGCTCTTTAAATTTTCGAAAAAAAAAATTCCAAGATCCATACTTAAATTTTTATGTTTTTTCGTCAAAATTTATCATTTTTAAATTTTTTGACTTGCATCTTTGTAAGTATGCTATAAAATTTTCAAATTGTAAATTTTTTTTACATTTCAGTACAACTTTTAAAAAAATGGAAAAAATATAGTAAAATTTCCTGGGGGTCAATTTTTAAAATTCCACTTTTAGATACAAAATTCAATTTCCGAAAATCGGGAGAATTACATTTTGTTGTAAAACATATGAAGAAATTTATAAATTTTTTTTCGATCAAATATCGAGTGGTAGTCGGAGGTACCCTTAAAGCAAAGTAGCCAAATGATAAAAGTCGCAAAATATTTCTAGGAATGAACGGGGCACGATACCGAATCCAGCTTTACCTGCAAGCGTGAAAGATGTACCTTCTTAGTAAAAACTTCTGTCTCTAGGTGTTCCTATACGTTCGGACGAACAAACTGAAGAACTTATGTTCCGCCACGTCTTCCTCTGTATTTAGTAAATCTATAATATATAATATATATGTATATACCTTCGTCGCTTTGTATGAAGTGTATTCAAAAAGTGCGGTTCCTTAGTAGCCTCATAGCTGGACGTTGACAACACATGCTAATTTTCATAGCCATTGAGAGAGATTTGGTGCTGGAACAACTGTTGCTTAGTGCTAGATGCTTTAAGTGCCAACTGAGCTAACCCAAAAACCGGAAGTCATAAATCATATATGCCATGCATAGAGGCAAGTATGTGTGTGTGTGTGTTCGTGTGTGCGTGTGTTGGTGAGTTTGCGTCTTTCATGGCTTTGAAAGCAAGTGGCATGAAGCGCTGCACAACCGCAGGTGTTGGCTACGGTCAGTTGGTTTTGTTGCCCCAAAAAGTATGCTGCAAAATGTTGGCAAAAAACGAAGCAAAAATTGAAAACCTTTGTCGTTGTTGTACACTACGTTGTCCTTCTGCTCTGCATACAATGATTTTCACTAGAGTTAGTTTTAAATTTTATTTTCATAGTAGATTTTAATGCGCAGTATTTGGCCATTTCCATTGCAAGTTGTTTGTCGTTTGGCTGGATTTTTGGTACTTTTTTTATGGACTGAGAAGTTGTGCCCACAAACGGAAGCACTTTCAAATTATATGAGGCCCCTTCAAGTGTGTGTGAGTATGTGTAAGTATGTGGTATGTGTCTGTATATCAACAACCACAACCAACCGGTAACCAACGAAAACTCAAAAAGTTTTATTCCCTATATCAGTCTATGTGACGAGTTTGGGTGACACTTCTATCGCCTGACTGCGCTCACCCACATGACATCAACTTTTTATTATTTTTTTTGTCAACTATTTTTTGGTTAGTGCCACTTTTTAATGCAACTAAGCGTATTTATTACTTATTTATACACACAAGTGCTATCCAAAACGACACAAACATATACACGTAAATATATAGGGTTTCCGTTGCATGTCCGAATATAAATAATTGAGATACATGTTAGTAACTTGTTTGGTATATTGAAGTGTTGCAAAATGTTGTTACGCATTGACAGCAATTAAAATTGCAAATTTATTAAAAAAAAAAAAAAGTGTACTTTAACACAGTAATATGTTTGGAGTTATGAGATGCTGATCAAATAAATCATATATGAACCACAAATATTAATAAATTAGACGGCCTGCTTTGCTCTCCAACAAAATGCGATCTTTAACCCTTTGGCTCAAACAAGATACTTTTTGAGCACCGAAAAGGTCTCCTTGATGGACTGGTTTTCGACGCTTAAAGAGCTCTTGAACTGGAGTAAACATTTTCAAAGTTCCAAATAAGTTGATCATCATCCGCTTTAACAAAACGATTAAGAAAAAGTTTTTGCTTTTTTGGCATTCTCCCAATTTCACATATTTTGTTGTCGATAACTTCTCATATTTCCCTTACATTATTGCTACAACTGTGCACTTTTCAATTACTTCATATCGTTTACTTTTTAGTTTGATTAAAATATTGCTAGTAATTTATTATTCTGTCTTTCATATAAATTAATTAAAAAATAAGCATTTATTGAAATTAACCACGATTTAGCTACTTTTATAGAAAGGGAAACTTTTTAGTACTACACATCAACCCTGTTACGTACGTGAAAAAAAAAAATTAAAAATTCGTTTTGGGTTTCAGGCACATGTTTTTTTTTTGTGTTGATTAAAAAATAATTATTTTAAAATTTAAATTGGCATAAATATTTATAACAATATCTGACAATCATATCATATAATATTTAAAAAATTATTTCTGCTTTTGAAACTAATCTTTTTAATTTATTTTGCAACGAAGCAGTCGGATTCAAAACACCTAAAAATTTTGTGGTGGTGAAATTGGGAGTACCAAACATGTGACATCAATTCATCAGAATATTGACATAATTTAGATAGTTTCAAAATTATTTTAATGCTAAAAAGTTCAAGTTAATTTTGCGTACAAATAATACTTTATCGTTAAGAAAAAAAAAAATTTGAAGCTAAATCCTCTAGCTATAATACAATATTATATTACTTCTTAGCTTACCTTAAAAATATCGACACAAAAGTTGAAATGAATTTGCCTCAATTTAAATTAATTGCGAATTCGTTAAGAACTTTATTTAGGTGATTCAATATAAATTAAATTTAAAAATATATATTTCCGTTAAAACCTATACTAATAATTCCTTAACTGTACTCCACTTATCTAGTAGACTCTACTAAGTAGAGTATTGATGAGAGTATTTTCACCGCTACTCTCACCAAGCAGTACAAGCAGTTTTCCGAACTGCCATATTGGCAAAATAGGAGGGAGGCATCAACCAGCAAAATATAAAAACAAATATAAACATTTGAGCTTAATCAATTAAAAATGGTTCAAAACAAAAACAAAAAAAAAAGTCTTTAAAAATACCATCTAATGATATTTATAATCGTTATAATTTTTTTTCTATAGCTTAGCTTTTGCAAAATATCTTTAAATTCAGAAAAAAAAAACCTAAATACTAAAACTAATTGACTTTTAGTTTTAATGAAATTGCTATAATTATTATTACTTGGGTGCTAAGGACTTGCTTTGGATTTATTATTCCAAATATTGTTCTTACGCATAAATATAAAATCCTTTTGTTTTTGTGGCTGTTGCTATTTTGTTTTGTTGTTTTATTTTATTCTATATCTATGTATTGTTTTTGTGTATCTTTTTATCTTTTTATCTATGTATCTAGATATGTGTGTGTGTGTGACTGTTGGTTATTCGTTCGTTTGCTCGCTGGCAAGTTATTTCAAGCAAAAGGTAATAAATTTTAAGCAGCTTAACACTGTTGCTCGCTGGCTTGTGAATGTAACAACAATGGCCAACGAAACACTCCAACAGTGTTGGCCAAAAGTTTGTTACCAACATCAGCTATACTGAAGTGCTTACTGCAAGCGGCTATAGATTATTATGCCAGACTGTACATTTGTTCTGGCTACACCTGTTTTAAGACTACTAAAAGCATTTGATGCTATTTAATCCAGTTATTTGCGAGTTTACACAATAAAAAGCGTAAACAGAGGAAGAGAGGACGAAGTATCAGGAATGGCAGGCCAACCTTTGGCAAAGACTAGTTAATTAATTATATGGAAGACATAACTATGAAAATGCCAACATCGGTAAGGTATTTACTAGTTGCTAAAGAGCAGGTGACTTAAATGACTGTGCAGTCTGCAGAAGCAAGTCCTGCACAGGATTCAAATAACATTTTAGTGCCTAGCATACCTTGTGACTTTCTCATAATCAATTTAAATGAATTTAGGCCTTGGAATTTTATGCAAGTCTAAGTGTTTGAATAAGAAAATTAAATTTGGATTTAGTGTATAAAATGTAAGTTGTGCTAGAAAAATTCCAATTACTGAATATTATTTTTACTGTAATAAATTACCAATACATATAATTATTTTTTAGAGATCTATCTAAAAATTAAATTCAAACTAAAAAATTGTATTGGCTGGTATAAACAAAAAATAAAGAAAACCACTAAATTGTATTCTGGATTCTTTCACATTACGATGTTTGTTAATATATTGTAAAATATATATAATCAGCCGTGCTCCGGAAACCGAATCCGCATGTTTTATTAGGTTTCGTTTTGAAACCAAATGTTTGGTGCTCCCGTTTCCACCAAACCGAATTTTTCATGGGCTTTGAAACCGAATGGTATGTTGCATGTGGAATTAAAACGAATCGCCAAAATAGGTTTAAAAAAGCATATCGCATGGCCGAAAATTTCCCTTGTAACAAAAATAGCTAAGTCTTGTTTAATTTTAATAAATATTGTTGCTAAAGTAATACTATTATTGTGTTATTTTATTTAATATTCGAAATAAGAAAAAACTAGCAATATTTTAATGGAAATTAAATGTAAACAACATGTATGTACTTATAAAACGATGCAAGACTGCGGCAGCCATGTCAGCTGTCTTGTATCAAACAAAAATTTCGCGCCAACAAACAGAATTTAAGTACATATTTAATCAAAAGAATTTAATGCTAAAAAATATATTTATTGCAGGGGAAATCACAAAAGCAGCGAGTAGGATATGATTCTTCCATAATCTTACGCCTTCTTTTAGCTTCAAAACTAGCAATTGAGTAAATAAATAACATTTTTGCAATGTTTACAAATTTTTAACAAATGGCAGTCAGCTGGTTACACCACAACATATTTGAATTTATCGATATAAATGAGGGAAATATACAAATGTATCGAAAATAAAAAAGGAAATTATCGACAAAAAATTCGGATTCCGGAGCACGCAAAACCGAATCCGAACAAAATTGTTCGGTTTGGATTTCTCGGTTTCCGGAGCACGGCTAAATATATATAAGATTATCTGAACTTATTGCTCGAGATATCCAGGACAAAAAGTAAAGAATATTCTTAGACGACATACTATTCTTAAACGACATAAGAGACTAAAAGCTTACACTGTATTAGTACCAAAAATAATTGAAAGAAAACTTTCGATCTTGTGACGTCATTCGTTTCCGAATTTCGAATAGTAGATCACGATTTCTTTACCGTATGATGGCGCAATATCGCTTTCCTTTAACCATCCTCTTTTCGCCATATGTTTTACTCTGTTTCATAGACACTGTAGGAGCTACCCGCCAAGTTGTTTCCAAGCGATTGTTGGCAATGATTCACCTTGTGTTCCTTTTGGCTTGAAGCCAAGGAACGTTCAGCGTCGTTTTTTTCGCTTGTGAGCGGCAAAATAAAGGAAGCGTTTTCTTCATCACATAGTGACGGTTGTCACGCTGCAAAGGTTATGCTGTGTGTTTGGTGGGAACAGGTGGAAGTTACCTATTGTGAGGTATTGAAACCGAACTAAACCATCACTAGGGAACGGTATCGAGCACTATCCGAAAAACGGTCTACTACAACGAGAAGAGTCACGAAAAAGTGACAGATTATTATTATTATTACTTCCGATTACTAGTTGCACTCGATACCATATGTGTGGACTGATCAGCAGAACTTAGTTGCTTAGTGAATTTAGGGACTCACACGGAATCTGAAATAATTTTGATTTAAATATTATATGTTCAATTTGTCACTGCTTTTAGATACACCCTTTACAAGTTTCTCACAGACCTCAAGGAAGCAATCAACTTCGATCATTACGAATATACAATTTTGCCTCCTTCTCTACTCCTAACAGTCTTGACGGACACTTTCTAACATCGTAAATCAAAAATGTAAACTCTCATAACGTTAACTTAAAAAGCTTAAGCAATATAAAAGAAAAAGTTTTGCAGCCCTGACAAAAAAAAAACTTCTTTATATCATATTATTATTTATACATAATTTCTTTAACGCACTTCCGACTAAGACACACTTGCACTAAATTTAGGGCCCACATGTTTACCTCCCCTTTACCGACTGACTTGACTTAAATAATAAATTTCAATTTTTAAAGATTTTTACGTTTTATTGAAAAGCTTCGGCATAAGCACCCCAGACATCATCTCTACCCTGAGGGACATGACTTTCTCTTTATTATGTGTTTTCTTTTTTTTTGCTTTTTCGGTTATAATTTTTTTTATTCCTTCCTTTTTGCTCTTCTCATGTACATTATGTTTGCTTTTGTTCATATCAACATAAATAACTTATATAATGCCACACTTTGTTGCTGTGGTGTGTTTTTTATTTTTTGTTATCACTTTTTTAATACACTTTACAAAAAGTCACGGACGTAGCTGTTTCTGGGTCTGGTAGACGGAAGGGGAAGGGGAAGGGGAACTGTCGTGTGTGCCGCAAATTGTTGACACCTCGTTGTATTTTTCTTAATTTTGTTACTTTTATTTGTAATGCCCCCTGAGTAAATGAAGTGACAAGTTTTTGAATTGTGTAGCTTTTCTTTTGCTTATTGTTTTTTTTTTTTTGTAACAAAAGTATTTTATAAATTACTTTATGCTGTTTCGAAGTCATGCCTCTGCTTCTTAACCTTGGTCCTTGGTATAAGTAACAAATAAAGTGATTAAAATGCTTGAAAGCAGAACAACAAATAAATAATAATATAAACTAAATATAGTGTATTTAAACGTTTGCAAAGAAAAAGTTTGACCAAAGCAGCAAAGCTGAAATTGTAAACTTGAGAAAAAATAAATGTTAAAAATATTCCATAATATGATCTTCTTGTGTCCAATAACAAAGCAGTTGACAAACCAGCTGCAAGTTTGCGTAGAAATGCAAAAATACAAAAGAGAAATTATAAATGTTACACGAAAGAGCTTTAATACTCTTACAATGATGCTAAGCTGATTTAAATGAGAACAATGTAAGAAAATGCCAACGTTAAAGTTCGAGCAACGATACAAATGTTGCGTCATTGTAATTTTTGAAGCGTCTTCTAAAGAATAAACTGAATTGAAATTAAAAACTCTTGAGTATTTACAATAAAATCATTTAATAAGGGTTGTCGCATAGTGACAATATTTTAAGAAGATTTTGCCCTTTTAACATTAAAAAGTATTTAGCAGTCTCAACTTGAATGTAACAAAAGCAGGAAAGATGATCATCTTCCATTCAAGAATAATACATGACTGTTGTTTGTTGAGAATTGAATTCTCTTTACCAGAGCTTTTTATGTTTAATTTGACAAGTGCTGTCAAACAGCTTTGTGGCATCATTGTAAGAATATTTAGCCTTAAGGCCGGTATGCAGTTTCAAAATTTACGGCCATAATAGAAAAACTTCATATAAAAAAAAGTCACGAAAAATTACTGCCAACAATTTTTGGCAAGTTGACGCAGATAACAAAAAAAAAAAGTGTTGCCTTATGAGCTTAAAAATGCTTAACGTAAGAGGCGCCACTAGTTTACTAGATGTAGGCAACACTAACAACAGCTGCTTTGTTTTTGCTGCCACAACCAAAATTAAAACTTCATTTTGTAGCTTATTCATTTGGAGTAAAAGATGGGCGTATTGCTGCGTTTCTTGCCAGCTACTCTGAAACAGAAATCAAGTAAAACGCTTTGAAAGCAAAAATTTCTTATAACAGAATATATCAAATATGAACCAAAAAAATTTTTTTTTGTGCACACATCATACACGAGCACATGACAACGCTCTCGCGTTAAGGTGTCTACGCAGCATGAAAATTTCCATATGGAATTTTTTTCATATTGTTTCATATAGAGCCACCAGTGTGTGCACAGTAAGACACAGTGCTATTTTTTATCGAGTTATCGTTTTTTTTTCGGTATACATCGATATTTTTTCCGATACTTTGGGTTAATGTGGCCACACTCACATTATAATCAGCTGCTTAATGTTTACAAAAATTAAGCACGCAAAATAAGACAAAGAAATAAATAAAACAAACATGGATTTGTATCAAGTATTGTTAACATTACTAAATGTAAACAATGCGTGTATGATTGCCTACCTAATTGTAAAAAGGTCGGCTGCAAAAAAGACCATCTTTATTTAACATTTCAGCAATTTCATCCCATGCACATTTTCTGACCTGTGCATTAAAGTGCATTTTGTGTGTTATATCCCATAACACTGGGTGAGCTTGTACTGCTTTTATAAGCGCTATTTTTTGTTCTCGTGGAAATGATTCACACCGTTTTCTTCTACCTGCCATTTCGAATAAAAAAATTCTGCATATATGTATGTATATTAATTCACGCCAACGCGCAACAGCTGTTGTTAGTGTTACCACACCTAGTAAAGTAGTTGCGCCATCTAACGTTAGGCATTTTTAAAATTAAAATACAACACTGTTTTGTTTTGTTGTCTGCGACCCATCGTCAAACATTTTTAATCGAAATTTTTCGCCACCATTGAAGTTTTTCATTTTTTTGGGTGCTGCGTATAGGCCTTTACACAAAGATTATTTCCATTGTAACAAAAATAGCTAAGTCGTGTTTAATTTCTGTAAATATTGCTTTATTTAAAAAAGACAGAATAACAAAGTATTAGCAATATTTTAATGAAAATAAAATGTAAACAAAACATATAGTAATAAAAAGGTGTAAAACAGCGGTAAATAATTTCGCGCCAACACAACAGGAGAATTTATCGGAAAACTAAGGGAAATATACGAATTTATCGAAAATAAAAAGCGAATTATCGACAAAAAAAAAAACGCAAAAACGAATCCGAATAAAATTGTTCAGCTTTGTTTTTTCGTTTTCCGGAGCACGGCTGTATATTTAAGTATGTTCAATGCCTCTAAAAATATGTTGTAGCTGCAAACTTGATTTAGAGACCATGTAATACACATATGACACTAAGATATATTTTTTTTAAAATACTTGAGAACTCTTAAAGAGGCAATGTGTACTGTTATTTTTAGATAATAATTATTTTGATTGTTAAATATAAGCTTTTTTTTTTTTTATTTACACAAATAAACGATCAACAAAAAAAAAAAAAAAAAAAAAACTTGAATTAGAGATCTTGTTTTCCTGAGATCTCTTTCATTATGGGTTTAAGGCACGCGTCACTGTGAATATCATCATTCCGAAGATACCACGGTGCCCCAGTGATGGTTCTTTTTATCCAAGATAAACAAGATGCCAACTATTAAACAAGTAGATACGTTATAAAAATAATTTTTTTTTTTTATGTAAAAATTAATAATATCCACAGCTTGTTTATGAATATAAATAAATATAATTGTTTAGTTTATCTAACTCTTAGATATAGAGGCGCAGCTGGCAAAGTTCCCAGCACAAAAAATAATACGCTGCCATGTACAAAAAAAGTATGCACTAAATACTTCAACCTGGCAATGCCAAGTAGCCTTTGGGATCTTGTATCTTTTATTTGTCATCATTGTTCTGCCTGCTTTACAAAAGTCTCGAAATAAGTATAGGGGTTGTTGTTGTTAACTTATGCCAGCTGAAGATAATTTTCCATGGTAACCATCGGTAGCCAGCTTCCGCAACCTGATAGGTTGCTTCTAGGGTTTGCTGTGAATCAGGTAACTTAAGCTACGCGTACTATGGAGCATATTAATGTTGTTGTTTTGTTGTTGTTGTGGTTTTTACGTTTCTTGTTGACTCCAATGGCCATAGTTAGGCTTGGTGAGGGGCAGGGCTGTATATGCGGCGCTTTTCGTAACGCTTATCCACTTGTCTTGTGATTTTAATGCAGTCGAGAGTTGCTTCAAGCAGGCAGGATCTTGCAATTATGGGTGGGGTGAATTGGTTGCTTTTGAAAAGAAAAAGATTGCCAGGGGCAACCAGCAGCTGCAAATACTTTGCCTTTACACATGCAACACAGCAGGACCCTTTACCTTGACTTGGCTTTGGCTCTGCCATATCCTTAACTTGGTTTTGGCTTTGCCAACTGCAACTGACATTTGTTTGCTTTTATGTGAAGGACGCATGTGTGTATACATTTAGTTATTGTAGTTATGTGTGTACTATGCAGCGCTATACATCAAAGATACATAAAACTTTGAAAAGCATAATATGGTGCAACAATAATATGAAAGCTAAGCAGCTTGACTATAAAATAAAGTATTTGCAACAAAAACTGTGGCTTGCAAGCTTGAGCTTGCACAAATTTTCAATCTTAATAGATACAAAAAAATACCTTCAGTCTACTACAATGTAATTAAACCGAAAGTTTTCGAGCTTTATAAATCTTAAACAATAATTTCGATAGCTCAAAATATGTAAAAGAAAAAAGTTTTGGTAGCCTCTTACTTATGTTAGATTTGAAGCATTTCTGATATTTAATTTAACAAATATTTGGTATCCCAATCAAACGTAATGCGGCAAGTTTGGGAATCATGAGTAAACTAGAATGTCTTCACAAAAAAAATCAAATGTCAAATGGTAGCGGACATAAACTGATTAACCTTCATTTTGACTATCAGATGCTTAGGGATTACTAATTTAGGCCGCAGTTCAAATATCATTGCCATTGAAATATTTCTTTGAAGCCATATAGCAATATCAATCGCATATATATATACAAACTTGAATATCTAACAAATTTTCACTGCCGCCAAAGCCATTATTCATTGGGATATTTTGTATCGAAGTCAGAGTAAAAGTTGGTCTCATTGTAACAGTCATCATAACAGTATCCATTCCCATTACTTTGGTTACACATGTCATGGCCAGTTGTCTTTAGCGACGGATAGCACCCTCTTCCATCTACCTCCAATCACGTGGCTTCCCTGAGTATGCTGCTCATTTGAAAGGAGGCAACAAGCATTTTTATGAAATTGGCTTTCTCAGTTTTCTGTTCGAGTGGCCGCTTCGTATACGTAACTTGAATTGAAATTGGAAATTCGCTTATGCAATTGGCAAAAAAAAAAAAGACTGTACAAATCTTGCGCAACTACTTGCTGAGACTTATGCGCACATACACACACAGACACACGCACGCACACTTCATGTTCAGAATTAATTTAATATTAATTTTATTTTTATATAACAATTTTGTAAGTTGTTCTGCTTGTTGCCAGTCGGGTTCTTTTTGTAGTTACAGCGACTTGTGCGTCGTTTGTATTGGATTCTCTGTGTCAAACCTACTCGACTGGCTGCCATTCGAGGACTCGCTTTTAATACTTTGCTTGCATCCCACTTCAACATACGTTTAAAGAAGCATGACGACGTGGACAATGACGACAGCTACGAGTACGACGAGGACACCAATGGAATTTTAAATTATATTAGCAGAATATAATTTCGAATTAAATGTAGTTTTGGTTTAACACTGTTTGGGAATAAGGGGTGTTTTATTGGACATATTGAATCAAAAGTAAGGATGAAATCTAATGAAAGAAAATAAGGGGTCTGTTTTTTCATGGAGATAGCATAGTGGTTGCTATACTAATAATTTTATTTTTAATTTGCCATTTACTATTAGCATTAATTTAGTGCTACTAATATTTTTATTTAAATTGAATGATTTTATGAACAATTCTTAACTTTTGAAAATAAATACTGGAGCTCCACATCGACAGCTTCTACAGAGACTTAAAATTTAATTTAAGAAAAAATTAAGTAATTTTTCACGAATCACTCAATAACTGTTTTTCTTCAAAATTTAAATAAAAAATTCAAATTCCCGACTTTTTTCGAAATTCTGTCTTAGTCCCTTCTCAAGCAATCTGTAGTACGTTTTCGCTCAAATTTAGCTGCTAGTTTTAAATGTACCAACGAGCCATAAAAATGTTCACAGACGGATCTAAAATTGAATCCGGCTTAAGGCCGCGGTATACTGTATAGACCCACCCATGGAGGAATCTTTCAAGTTACCGAACCCCTGTAGCATCTTCCACGCGGTGGTTTTCGCCATAAAGAAGGCGGCAGAGCTAGCTCTCACCCTAGAGCAGAGCCGAACAAATATTTTTGTTGACAGTCAAGCGTACTGGCAAGCAGAGACACACTAGATGAACTAAGCACCCAGAAGGAGGTGTGCAACTTCTGTGTTCCCAGCCACCAGGGCATTGAAGGAAATGAAATAGCTGACAGGCCCGCAAAGGAAGGAGCCTGATCAAGGCAACCGTCACTTGAGATCTAAAGATTCCATTAAGGACGATTAACCACCGCACAGAAGAAGACACTGTAGTCAGATCTGACAGAATGTGGCACAACACAACGAACTGCAAGATAGCTCGCACTATAGGCAAGAAAACCAATAAAAAATTAGCCCAGTATATTCTGAAACTCCCAAGAAGAGACTGTAGACTCATAGTGGGCATACCAAGTGTAGTGAGATAGATGTCAAAGAGACTCTGGATACCTAGGAAATACCTTTGGAAATGTTTTCAAAATCAAGTTCGAAAATGTAAGCTTATTGCTGAATATAATCTATCACATAGTTATTTTCAGTTCATGTGAAAAAAACAAAGTACCCTGTAAATTTTGTTTGTTTTTTGTATACAGAAGTTTGTTTTCTTTGCTCTCTGTTTTTTTTTTCACCCTACATCAACTAAAGCCACAAACTGGGATTATCCAATCTTCTTGTACCGTACCTGCGATGTGGTTTTGACTTTTGCAGTGAGCACATAATGTAAGTGACCGGCCCAGCGAGAGTCTAAGGCAATCAACGTCAAGCCTGTTATATATTTTGATCACGTACATATGTGCTTGCATGATGTCTTGGGCTCTGTCACAGTGGGGGTGTTGTGTCCTTTGCCCTTAGCCAGTTGATAGTTTTAAACACTTTAATAAGCTTGCAAACTTAAAGATACTTTCCAGGCGGCTACATTACTATATACACACAGTAAGCTAAACTAAGCCAATTAATTAGTCTGACTAGGGAAAAATCAAAATATGTCAGCCTAAAAGCTGACATTGCAACACATGTTGCCTGTTGCATTCGAAGGACAAAATAAAATTAGGACACACAAAAAGAAACGAAAAAAATATATATAGACTAACGACAAAATGTTTGGACTGCTTGAGGCGTAGGGGAATTTCAAGAGAAGTATATAAATCAAATGAGACAGTGGCGTTAGCGACAATAGATGGGACGACTGTGGATTGCAGGGATGCCCACGCACAACAAATTAAACTCAATGAAGTTGCATAATGGGCAGGCCTCAATGTAGAGCCTGTTGTAGTTGTTGTTGTTTTTTTCTGCCGTTTGCTGCGTGAGCTGAGACAATATGGCGGCATTAATTAAAGTAATTTATCATTAGGGTCAAATGAAGCCAACACGTACGGGCCAAGCAGCACAAAGCCAAAGCCAAAGACAAGCAGTGTGAGTGAGTGAAATGAATATATAGTCAATAAGAGCGAACCAGCTATAGGCTCACATTCAACCTTTGATTTGGCAGCTAAAGACGGAAGCTGTATAAATATTTGCCTTTGTGATGGCAAATTGACGACAACATAGCGTTGCCAACATATGGAAATTCACCTCACACACACACACACACACACACACAACAACAACACTCACTCTCACTTCCGCTGTGTCTCTCTCCCACTCACACGGCTGACTAGCATTGGACACGCTTCATTTCGTGCTGGGCTTTAATCTTTTAGCACGCATCTTTGGCATTTTTATTGTAATTTGTTTCGATTGCTTCTTTTGCGTGCGGTAAAAGTTGCCATTGCCTTTTCTGCTTCTTCTTCTTCTTCTGCTTCTACTTCTTCTACCTTCTACTTGCTCTTGCCAGAGAGCACACGCTGCAAAGTCACAACGTCAGCGTCGCTGCCTGCGTTCACGTCGACGTCGCAGTCAACGTCAACGCTTAGAACGCAGGCAGAAATAAATTATGCGTGTAATTCAACATTTTATTTAATGAAAACCTAATGAAATGCAAAATGCTAACACAAATGAAATAAATTTTCGTCGAGTCGAGTCGAGTCGACTTCGAGTTCGAGTTAAGGACTACGCGAATTCAGTTTTACTTTATTCAGGATAATGTTGTTGTTGATGTTGTTGTTGTTGCTGTGACGTTTGGCAAATTGATTAGGCGCAAAAATCGTTGTTACTTTACTACAATACGTTTTGTTGTTATTGTTGTAGTTGTTGTAGTAGTAGTTGTTGTTGTTGGAACAAGCAGTGCGTGCTGAGCTTGTTCCTGGTCGGGGTTGACTGAACATTTACTACATACATTGACTTTGATTAATAATCTACGTTTTAACAGGTACAAGTTATTAGATGTGGCCTGAAGTGGCACGTAGATATTTTTGGACACACAGGGTAGGGGACAAAGCACAAGACGCGAGCTGCTTTGTAGCTGTGTCAATGAAAGATATAGATAAGAACAAACAGCTGTTCAATTTCGCTACATTCGCTCATTATTAATGAAAATTATTGTTCTGGTACATTAAGCAACAATTCGAGATAATTAAATTCCATAGAAATGCAAATATTGAATGATTTTGATTGGCACAATAATTTTCTGTAAACATCATAATCTTTAGATAAGCCTTGGTAGGTACATATGTATCTTATATTAGTTAGTAGTAATAGCACGTCCCAAAAATTTTACAAATTGAGCCAATATCTCAAAAATTACAGAACGGAAGGGACGAGAAACCTTTTTAAAATCTACGGTAGTTATGTGATTTCCTTTCCGATCCTATCTAAAACTGCTTTCTACTCAGAATAATAGATTTAGTCATTATTTTGAAATACGCTCAATTTGTTCAATTAGATATTTTATCTATATATGTTAAAACGTTTGGCGATCAACGCAAAGCTCAAAAAAAAATGGTGGCCGATTATATGCTTCATTTGTTTATGGGTAATACTAATTTTTCATGCTAAAAAACACATTTTTTAAAAGAAATAAAATTTCTTTAAATTCCAAAAAAAAAGATGGCGTACGTTAAAGTCGGGCGCGGACGACTTTGGGATACCCTGTACCACTACTTGCAATAAAATCCAGTAAATTGCTTAAGAACACCAAAAGACATTTGATTGCCAAATTAGATTATGATACCTTCATAAACAACCAAAAACAGACGAATTTTTAATCAAAAACTTTTTTTCGACCGATCGGCCCTATGGGAGCTATGAGATATAGTCAACCGATTTTGATAAAATTTGGTACAATGTTGAAGATCTCCAAAAAACTTCTGAACGCCAAATTTGGTTACAATATCTGCACAAACAAACGAAACACAACGAATTTTGTGCAAAAAACGTTTTTTTGACCGATTGGCCCTATGGGAGCTATATAATATAGTCAACTTATTTTGATCAAATTTAGTATAGTGCTTGGGAGCTCTAAAAAACTTCTTAATGCCAAATGTGGTTACGGTATGTTCAAAAATAAACGAAACACAACGAATTTTGTAAAAAACACGATTATTTGACCGATTGGTCCTATGGGAGCTATATGATATAGTCAACCGATTTTGATCAAATTTGGTGCAGTGCTTGGGAACTCTAAAAAACTTCTTAATGTCAAATTTGGTTACAATATGTTCACAAACAAACGAAACACAACGAATTTTGTACAAAAAACAAATTTTCGACCGATCGATCCTATGGGACCTATATGATATAGTCAACCGATTTTGATAAAATTTGGTACAGTGCTGGGGGTTTCTAAAAAACTTCTGATTACCAAATTTGGTTATGATATCTTCATAAACAAACGAATTATCCATCTAAAACTTTTGCTTTTTTTCGAGGTCCTCTGAAACACCACTATGGGAGCTATATAATGTAGTCCCGATAAAAAAAAAATAAAATAAACTTGTCTCCTATGGATTAATAAGGGATCTTATCTGAAAGTTTGGTTGCTCTAGCTCTTACCATCTATGAGATCTAGGCGTTCATACGGACAGACGGTCAGACGGACAGACGGTCAGACGGACAGACGGACATGGGTATATCGACTTCTCTAGTCACTCTGATCATACTTTAGGTAACTTTGGGGGGTCTCCGATTTCTCCTTCTGTACGTTACATACATTTTCGGCTTGCACAAACACAATATACCCTTTGTACCATACGGTACAGGGTATAAATATATATATATTTAAAGTCACTTATCGTATGAATAAGTCAAGCTAGCTCGTTATAATCATAGAGTTGTTCAAAAGTCAAGGCTCGCGATTAGCCAGAGATTTATTTAGGAACATAGTCTTTCCAATTGCCCAATTCAATATTATGTGACTTCAACTAATTCGAATTTATTTAATGCATTTTTTTTTTAAAAGAAACCGAGACCACTTCAAATTAAAAATGAAACTAAATTTAAATTTAATAAATTGATAAACAATTTCTAAAACTTGCTGTACAATAAATTGATTTCGATATGAAATTGGAATACGGCAAAAACAAATTATTATTATGTGAAAATTGGCTATGACATTTTTGAAATTCGCCATAAATAAAGGGTTCAATTTAGAAAGAAACTTCATGAATTTTTACCCGTATTCAAATCGGTGTAAGTTTTTGATTTTTTCATTAACTTCTTTTCTCATGCCGAGTTTAAAAAAAAAATCAATTCGTTGTCCTTTGGTCGAAAACAAAACTCCAATACCCACCCAGTTATTGGAAAATGGATAGCATTTTTCACAGCATTTATTAGATTTAATTCGTATAATGGTTTACATTCTTAAGGTTGCACCATTTTTGTGGTCAACAGAAATGTGAAATTCATAAAATTTTCATATGCGTTTTGCTTTTCCATACAAACCAATTATGCATTTTGCAGATTGTTGGATTCCCTGCTTGGAAAATAAAGTAAACAGAAAGCTAAGCTACTATAATACTGCCACAGCTGGTTAGAGATGGTTGGTTGCAAAGTTACGAGGGCAGCTTGATAAGACAGTGACTTTTCGAATATTCCGCAACACTGCTCTTATGCAGGTATCATCTGCTAATAGATATTTGAATAAAAAATTAAAAGAAGTGCGTTTTTTGTGCTGATTAAACATAAACAAAAGCTTTATTAATACTAGGGGGACTTGGCATTATCAATTTTAGTTAGAGTTCCAAGAAATCATCGTATAAGTCTATTGATAGATACTATATGGCGGGAATATAAAAGTGCTAGAGGTAGCTTGGCTATTGGCAGCTCAACTGAGAGAGTAAAGTATAAAAGTCTATTTCAAGGGTCTTTAGAAAGCTTAGGTATTTTATGGAGCAATAAAATATTATCTTCTGTTCAAAAAGTGGCTTATTTATTAAACTGCTCTCGTGCTCAGCATAGTTCTGTACAAATGTACAAATATATATATAATATAAGCATAATGCAAGGCGCCGAGTTTAAAAATCCCAAGTCAATTAGAATTAGCACACTCAGCAGCCAGCCAGTTGGGCATAATGCCAGTCTAAAGCAGGGCACGCTTTGCCCGCCAGGCAGCAAATTGTTGCAAGCTGTGTGTTTTTGTTGTTATTGCTGCTGCTGTGCTCCTTGTTGTAACTTTTGTTGTTGTTTTTGTTGTTGCTGTTGCAGTGCCGGCAAATATGCTTTTCATGCTGCCATAATAACTGCTTCCGACAGCTGTGGCAATGTCGACGGTGTGGGGCAATCACATTCGTTTCATTTCGCACAAAATTTATTTACATGCACACACACACAGACACGAATACGCATAAAAGTCAGCTGAGTTTGGGTGAGCGCTGCAGCAGCCACTTCCGGCGGAAACTAGCTTTTAACCCCATGAACGGACGACGTCAACGGCGGCGCGTTGTTCCGTTTGCCTATGTGTGTCTGTGTGTGTGTGTGTGAAAGGCGTTAATATGGCGCCAGTGTGGCACCCTCCCTGCACCACATTTTATGGCCCCGCTCGTCGAGCACTTGCTGTACAACGTAATGAAAAATGCAAATTCCCAGCGGCTAAATTCTAGCAAACAAGCAAAGCAACGCGCCACGCCTTTCTTTCCTACACTGGATGCATCCCTCATCCATTTGGTGCCAGTAGACAAATATACTCGCACAGTTGTTAAAAAAGCCAGCTGAAGACGCTGTAGCCGAAGCAAGGGCTCCACTGGCCGCTAGGGCATGGCCAACAGTTTGGCGCACAATTGCAACGTTGACTCTTCCCAGCTCGCTTACTCTATCTCTCTCTCTAACTCTCTCCCACTCTCTAGCGTATTGTGTGGCAAATGACAGGAAATTTAAAAGGATGCCTTTGTAGTCGTCATCCTTCTACCACTCACCATGCTCTTCCTTTAGCGCGAAGCGTTGCCAGCAACAACAAAGAGTATACAAACAATACTGCCAACAACCATAACAAAGTGCTGCTTTCTGTTCTGTTTCTTGTCTAGCTCGCGGCTATAATTTCAATGCTCAACTTGATAAGCAGCTTAACCCACGCAGCCCTAGCCAAGTGGTTAACTTCATGTGCCCCGAACTCATCCAAAATTTTCACTTCAAGTGTTCTTCGTGTGTGTGTGTTTGTTTTTTATACGAATTAGCTGGCATTGCTTCAAAATTCCCACATTCAAACTAATTAGACCCACATTCAAAAATGAAAAAAAAATGTTGCATACGCTAAGGCGTGTTGAAATGTCTATTTAATTGGCTTAAAATGTATCTACACATTTTACATTTATCATGTGTACCTACAGTTGTTTATATAATGTGGCGACAGCTTAAAAAAACTACAAAAAATATTGCAAATATTTAAGCATATTAGACATTCCATTGAATTTGTGCATTTAATAAGCCTAGAGTATTAACAAGTTTAAGCACTTTTATGCATATACATATACACATAGGCAAAAAGCCATACATTTTATGTTAATTGCAAAAATTTGTTGCATATGTACAGGCGCCAGCTGATAAACTGGTTTATACGAATTATTTTTGAATAGTATAATTACATTTTATGTGATTTATAGTTCAATTTCATGTACATTTAATTTCCTTTAATATTATGATGTATACTGTAGATTTAAGTAATTAAAATTAGCATGATGTATGAGTGGTAAGCACACAGGTAAATAGAATAGTATTTGATAATGCTACAGTGATTAAGATATCTTTTTTAGTAAGCAGATCATACTGAATTGATAGACTACAAAAAAATAAAACTTTTTAAAGCATACAAAATTATTTCTCATTTACTATTTCACCCGTCAAAGGAGTAAAAATGTAAAAATAAAATTTATTGCAATTACGTATCAAAAATAAGAATCTCACGACCTAACTTTCAGAATAAAAGCCGCTAAATTATCTAAAATTTAAATAAAATAAATTTAAGATTTCCAACAATTTTGATATTTACAGATTTCAGCTATCCCAATTTTTAGAAACTGTAACCATAGAATCTATCTATCATAATTATTTTGAAACAATTTTTTTAAGTAGTTCGCAATTAATATGTTATTTTAAAACTAAAATATGTTCTTATTTTCAATATGGAATTTATGGATTGGTCCAAAGGCTTATAATCACGACAATATAATATATTTTGCGCAATTATTACAAAATAAATTTTATAGTCTGGTTATATAAGACTTTCCAAAGACCTATTATAAGACGGTCTTCTTCCGTTGACTTCTTTGATTATGCATGATTTCCTTTTAGCCTCTTCATTGGATTGTCATCAGAAGCCCTTTCGCTTGCCTATTTCGGCGCCTTAATAGCCTTTTGTTATAGTGTGTTTGTTTGTTGGAGATGGGTGTTGAAATTTGTCGTACCATTCGCATGCATCCAGTAATAAGGGCCAGGTCTTATTTTGAAAAGTCTGAATACGTAATCGATTCTTCATCTTCATGGCGTTCCTCCAGATAGGTGACGCACTCTAGCCACGTATTGGGAGTGGGCTGCGTTTTTTTAGGATCCAGTACATTATTGCCATTGTTAACCTAGAGCATTAGCAAATAGAATTTTTTCGATATGTGGTCCGAGAGTAAGCCGCCTATCCAGGATGACCCCAAGTTAATTGGCTTCTTTTTGCCTGCCCAGCTATACATCGGATGACTTCTTTTTACTTAATGAGTTCAGCCCAGCTCTCAAACAGGTGTATGTATTCCTGGATCCCATCTGCTGCTTCATACTCTCATGCTACAGAGTAGAAAATGTCAATTTTTACACAACCTGAGTTAGCTTCTTAGGGGTAGATATATACGCCGCATAAAGTGTGTAAAGGGTCCTGCAGGGCCTCAGCTCTTATTGGTCTAGCAATCTTATGCCACATAGATATAATCAGAACAAGATTATGATCTTTACCAGAAGATCATCAATCCAGATTCTATCAAATATCAGTTTGACAACAACGTAAGCTCTATAGCAGTAATCCTTGCCATCAAGCATTTTTCAAATATGGTTTGACATTCGGTGCACCAGTTCGATAGTGCAATTTCCTTTGCTAAACCCACTTTGATGTCTTGGGAGAAAGTCGCAGTGTTCAGCCGGCCTGCTGCAGCCTTTGACTTTGGAAGTTTTTCTATAATGTTCTTAATCTCCTCAGGTGGTACACAACAACTTTTTGATTGTTTGAAGTTTGAAAAAAAAAAAACAGTCGTGAAAACCACAACCATTCTACCTTAAAAAAGCATTTTCAAGACTTTTTTTAATTTCAGAAATATGTTATTATATAACATCAAGAGTATCTTGCTGTTTAGGGGCACAACGATTATTGTTTAAAAATACTATTATTCCTTAAATTAATGATATTCATTGCCTCGAAATGATTTTGCCCTTTTTGTTTTTGGGTATAATCGAGGATTTCGCACTATATTAAGGCATACGAATTTCGCAACTAATCCATCTCAGATGTAGCAAGTTCTTTTAAGCACATGCCCCGAGCATGCTGAAAATAAAAATAATTTCATAAGTGAAGCTTTGCTATGCAAACTATATAAAGAATTCTTAAGGCTCTTATAAAGTTCGATGTGCTAGCTAGGCGACGACCAGTTGGCCAGGCTATTAAATTGAAAGTCGACATTATAGTCGTCGACGTTCTTAATAGTTTATGACGAAGCTTATGAAAATCCTTTTGTTTAACAATTTTACAGTTATTTTAAGATTTTCCAATGGCTAATTTCGCCAGCACTTGGACGTGCTGCCAGCCGCGTATATATAACCAGACAATGTTGCCTGACTGCCTGTCATTCTGCCTAGCTGGCTAACTAGCTAACGGATAGCATGGAAAACTCTGTGCGGCTCCGGGTGTGCGGTGGGGTACTTGGCCTGTCAGCCTGTGCCTGGCAATTAAAAACAGTTGACATTCTGCAAACAGTGACAAAGACAGTGACGATGACTATGACGACCAAGAAGTTGATGGAGAAGTAGATGCAGAATAAAAAGAAGATGGCGACGACGACGACGACGCCGCTGCCTATAAACTAAGCAACGATTGCGTTTGCCTAAAATTATGCTAAGCTCTGTAGCAGAAACGACAACGGCGTTGATGGCATTGCCAGTGCCAAGAAAAGCGCATCCAGACAAAGTACAGAGCCCGACTTCGTGCTCTACGTCTTCGTCACCGCTCTACGGCTCCACGTCTTTCTGTCCTTGTCGGCGTAAGTACTTAAAGCAACAAAGTAGACTTTTGCATGCAAGCGCATGCCGCCATTGCTGCTGTTGCGACAACTTTGTGTATACTTTTCAGGGGGCTGTGGGATTGAGCTGAAACTCTTACGAGGATTGGGCTTTTGGCAGGACGGTCGTACGGTCGGCTATTGACAACTTCAGACTGCATGGCATAAATAATTTTTCAATTTTTTGTTGTTTTTTTTTCTGTGTTTCTTCCAGGCAATTTTGCAACGCACTCTGCAAAAACTTACAAAGTTAGTATCTCGGTCTGCCTGACTGTCTTAGAAGTTTTGAAGTCAGCAGCGTTTAAATGAGTTGTACATAATGTGCTGCATGCTTTTAGGTGCTGCCAGATAAGCTCCAAAGGCTGCTGGCTGTGTCTGTGCCGCACTCAACAAGTTTTCTCACTCAACAGCAAAAAAGCACGCGCTGTCAGCTTATGATTGAGATTAGAATAGGCAAAAAAGTAAAGAGAGGTATAAAGAGAGCAAGAGAGGAAGAGAGCGACATGGCAGCTTTAAATCCATTGTTATTTTGCTCACTCTTAAAACTCACCGTGGCAGAAAACTATGTTTTTTATATCAATATCTTTGCTTGTACGCAGCTGTCCGAGACGCTTCCAAACGTGAACTGCAACTAAGAGTGTGTCCCTATTAAGGCAATTTTGGTGTGACAATTCGGTTTGAACAGAAAATGTGAAAACACTTCATGTAAGCAAAAACTTCACTTCTCTTCAAATAATTAAAAACAAGACGTACTTAATGCTTTAACCACGGTCGACTGCAAATGGAAAATATTTAATGGCATTTTTATACCCTGAACCATAAGGTAAGGGGTATACTAAAATTGAGCAAATTTTAACAAAGAATGGGAGACGTCAGAGAAACCCCTAAAGTTACCTACAATATAGGTTTATCTTTCTATCCCTCTGTATAAACGACTGACTCTTGAAGACAACAAGAAGAGCCAAACTTGACATTAGGGCACCTTATATGTTCTGACAGATCAAATGTATTTTTTCCACGATCCCTTTGTGTCACTCTAATTTTTTTTCATGTTAGATTTGGCGGTAGTTCCGTATACCTTCAAATGGACCATAAATATCGGAGATAATCGCTATATAGACGGAGTGTCAAAAGCATACATAAGTGTAGAGTGTTGATCTCAAAAATCAACGTTCAAGGTTCGATTCCCACTCAAAACAAATCCTTGTTTACAATAGTTGCTTTATATTGTAATATAATGGCATATGGTATCCCAAATTTGTTCAAAATCGGTTGACTATATCATATAGCTCCCATAGGATCGATCGGCCGAAAATTTGTTTTTTGTAAAAAAATTCGTTGTGAATCGTTTGTTTGTGAAGATATTGTAACCAAATTTGGTATTCAGAAATTTTTTAGAGATCTTCAAAACTGTACCAAGTTTTATCAAAATTGGTTGGCTATATCATATAGCTCCCATAGGACCAATCGGTCAAAAAAGATATGGTATATGGACAGACTTCATAGCTACCCGAAGCGATATTATGATGATTTTATTTACTTATAACTATAAAATTAAGATTTTACAATCTTATACTCATGACTCTATGGCTAGTTTATTTATTGAGATGACCAAAAATTTCAAATATTTTTTGATTTAAAGTCATAACTAAACTACAAAATTTGGTTTGAAAAATATACATATTTTTGAGTCCAGAGGTTTCTGAGAAGTCATCGCACAAACCGGAATTTAAATCATTGCAGTGGTCATAAAATCGATTTTAGTGTTTTTTATTATGAAATAATGCATAAGTTTGTAGTAAAAATATTGCAATGGGTATTTGTTGGTATGCAAATTAAAAATGGTCATAGGAAATTCTAATAAGAAAATTTAATTCTATGACAATTCAATTCTAATAGATCCCGCAACTAACACCCAGCTTTCAAGTACAGTTAATTAAAATAAAATAAACTTTAAGTAGAGGGTCATGAATCTTTTTTTTAAAATAAAAGAAAAAACCACAAAAATTTCAAATGAATCGGAAAATCTTTATTATCAATAGAAAGAACCATTTTTGCCATTCATTTTTTAAAGATAATCCCTTTCAAATGTTGGCCGCAACTGCGCCGTAGCTCATCCTTGCGGAAGTTCCAATTTTCGATGACGCGTTCGAGCATAGTCGGCGGTATCTCGCGAATAACACGGATAATGCTTCAATCGTAACTGGCTTATCCACAAACACTTTAGACTTCTCGTGTCCAAAGGAAAAAGTCTTACGGTGTGATATCATACGGTCTTGGTGGCCAATTCACCGGTCCGGAACGTGAAATTTGTTGTTCACCGAATTGGTTCCATAAAATTGCCTAGGCGCGCGAAAAACATTCTTTATAGAATGCGAATTTTCGTAATATAATTGTACGATTTGTAAACGTTGTTGGGGTGTAAATCTTTCCATTATGAAATGGCAATGAAAACTGAATAAAAAACATGACAGTACTCACGCGTGATTTATCAAAAAAACCCTATTGAAAAAAAACCATCAAGGTTGATGACCCTTTACTTACTATATAGATTCAATTTTGGAAAAATTGATACTAAAAATATTCAAAAAAGGAAAGTTTTATCTGCAGGCCAGTACGCAACATCGCAGAAAGCGTCGAGGCAAAAAACGGCAACTTATTTTGTATGTAAACAGTGCAGCCCATTTTTGGATAATTGAGAGCTAGATGGCGCCAGCAACTTATGCTATATGTCAACAAAAAGTAAATATGAAAATCAGCTGTTTTCTTACAATTAAATAAATATGTTAAAAGTGAAAAAAAAATGAATGAATGAAAGTTAGTTTTGTTTCAATTTCATCCCAAGCCTTTTATTTGCACTTGTGTGGTAATTACAATATATCATAGTTGGGGATAAGGTCCCAAATAATTGGCTGGCCCTCGCCTACCCTTATTAAAGCTATTTTTATACCCTGTACCGTATGGTACAAAGGGTATATTGTGTTTGTGCAAGCCGAAAATGTGTGTAACGTACAGAGGGAGAAGTCGGAGACCCCCCAAAGTTACCTAAAGTATGATCAGAGTGACTAGAGAAGTCGATATACCCATGTCCGTCTGTCCGTCTGTCCGTATGAACGCCTAGATCTCAGAGATGGTAAGAGCTAGAGCAACCAAACTTTCAGATAAGATCCCTTATTAATCCATAGGAGACAAGTTTATTTTATTTTTTTTGATATCGGGGTTATATTATATAGCTCCCATAGGGGTGTTTCAGAGGACCTCGAAAAAAACCAAAAGTTTTAGATGGATAATTCGTTTGTTTATGAAGAAATCGTAACCAAATTTGGCAGTAAGAAGTTTTTTAGAGTTCCCAAGCACTGCACCAAATTTTATTTAAATCGGTTGACTATATCATATAGCTCCCATAGGACTAATCGGTCAAAAAAACCTTTTTTCTACAAAATTCGTTGTTTCGTTTGTTTGTGAAGATATTGTAACCAAATTTGGCATTCGGAAGTTTT
Organism: Chymomyza fuscimana; assembly: GCA_949987675.1. Classification (NCBI taxonomy): domain Eukaryota; kingdom Metazoa; phylum Arthropoda; class Insecta; order Diptera; family Drosophilidae; genus Chymomyza; species Chymomyza fuscimana. The sequence goes on from OX465089.1 coordinate 39,080,060, forward strand.
TTTAGGGATCTTCAACACTGTACCAAATTTTATCAAAATCGGTTGACTATATCATATAGCTCCCATAGGACTAATCGGTCAAAAAAACTTTTTTTCTACAAAATGCGCTGTGTTTCATTTGTTTTTGAAGATATTGTAACCAAATTTGGCATTCAGAAGTTTTTAAGAGTACCCAAGCACTGCAGCAAATTTGATCAAAATCGGTTGACTATACCATATACCTCCCATAGGAACGATCGGTCAAAAAAACATTTTTGGTTAAAAATTCGTCTGTTTTTGGTTGTTTATGAAGGTATCGTAATCTAATTTGGCAATCGAATGTCTTTTGGCGTTCTTAAGCAATTTACTGGATTTTATTGCAAGCAGTGGTACAGGGTATCCCAAAGTCGTCCGCGCCCGACTTTAACGTACGCCATCTTTTTTACTTCGCCTAACCGACATTGTTGTTCCTATCAAAATAACTAGCTGCGCATTTGTTTCTCGTTTCTAGCGCTAAAACAAATTAGCTGTTGTTACTGCTGGCGCCATCTAGCTGTCCATTGCCCAAAAAAAATGGCAGCATTGTTAGGTTACAGAAAGCCAAAATCTTGGCGCTACGAATTATAGGAGCATTTTTTTTCTATCCCGAAGCATAAAGTGCTACTAAATCTATCGTTGCCCTCTTTTCGGCTTTGTCACTCCTAAACACGAAAAATAATCATTTTGCTAATTAATTTTCTACAGCGATAGAGCAGCGCACTTTTTTAACAACTCCAATGGCTTTGCGGCCCACTGTACCAAGGCAATTGCATTTTGATTTGTCTGACGCAAGACGCCAGATGAAGATTCAAGCCAGACACGCTGGTGGCATACAGCTGCTAATGTGTCCTGGGTAATTGACTTGGAAAATTTTGCATTGTTGTCACTTGTTGGGCTACCCAGCAAAGACACCAAGCCTGGCCAAAACTAAAGCCCCAAGCTGCTTGACTAGCTACACCACCAAGCACTTGGGCATTGGCAATATGCAAATCATGGCATGTCTTTCTTCCATATATATACTATATTGGTAGATATATGTATATAGGCACAGGCTGAAGCGACAAAACTAGCGCGCAACTAGCAAATACTTCCGTTGGCCGGAAACATAAAACAAGTCGACAGCGGAAGTGCTTGGCACGCCACGCCAAGCGTCCAAGGAGACGCTTCATTTTAGGGTTGTCGCCTTCGTTGCGGTTTTATTATTAAACTTGAAACACTTGCCTATTATTATTATTTTTATGCTTAAGGCTCAGCGATGGAAATTGAGAGAAAGGGGTCACATTTGCACGTGAGCTGTTTAGCTAAATGAAGCACCATCGCAAAGTGTTAAAAACTCATAAAAAAAAAAAAAAAACTTTGGCTAATATGCACGCAACATGCTCTGGCGGGTGGGAGTGTGCCAAGAAGGTGTTTAAGAGGCGACGCGCAATTAATTTAACTGCAACCAGGCTATAAGAAATTTATGGCCAACAAAGCGGCTGGTCTTAAGTTTTGTCAATAACTTTTTGCACGTTCGTCTAATCTTCAACGCATTTCATTAAGTTTGGCTTCCGTAAATGGGCAAAGCCTGTAGTGTTGAGAAAAGATTTTTGTGTAGGGGCAGCAACAGTGATGGAATTTATAGCTACAAAAAACAGCACAAAACACAAAATGCGTCTGCCACAGAGCATATCAAATTAAAAAAGACCACGAAAACATGGAAACAGTATAGACGAAGCGGATGCGGGATAGAGGATCTGCTTGCTTATTGCAACTCCGTAGCATAAATTCTGATGAATCACTGCAACCAGAGCTAGCTGCTCCGGGTAGCAAAAGTTGCCACTGCCACAAACTCAACCACAGTCATGCTGCACCTTTGCTTTGGCTGCTTAGTCTCATATACGGCAAGCAAAAGTTTCGTCATACACACGTCGTATTCGTAATATGGCATCTAATAATAAATTTTGCCAGCGCATGGGCGAAATTTCAAAATGCATAATTCAAAATAAATTCCAAACATTGCACTGATTGTTCATATTTTGTCTACCGCAGCGTAGCAACGACTAGTCAAATGGTTCGTGGGTGACAAGTATACGACGGAACAGTTCGGGGGCACATAGCAGGATGAATAATTTTAGCATAGCCAAAATATATTATTTTTGGCAATTGCATTCAATTTTCATAATACATGATCAGTGTTATGTTCTTAGAGCTTAGTTTTCGAGACATTAGGGTGTTCAATTTGCCAAGCATACAGGCAAGTATATCCGAGTTACGACGTGAGCAAAAACAATAAGCTGTTTACAACTGACAAATGTTGAAATTTGTTTTTTTTAAAAAAAAAAAAGGTAACATTACTTTTGGTTAGTTTTCTAACAGCCCACAAGCACTGAAGTTCACTCTTGTGGATATTCGCGATTCTTACAACACTCCTTTTGGACATGAATACCCAAGTTTTCGTATTCAATGGTCTGGGTTGGGTATAAATGCGATTATATTTATTGTAAGTTGTTGCTTGAAACCTTGCCCTTTCACCATCATGCATTTGTGCCCGACATAGTAAATAAATGAGGGCAATTCCGCTTTTATACTGTTGGCCTCAAAATTCAGCTCGACTACCAGGTTGGTCTTCAAGTATAGACGGATTTTTTTTAGGCCGGTAAATCGTTTTGCCTCTACTGCTGTCCGCAAAAAATAGCCAGATATAGCCATTTAAATTACGTTTGTATTTCTATGAGAACAAATGTTTTTATTTTTTAGTTGACAGTACTGAGTATCATGAAATTATCAAAATTTTGAAAAAAGTTGTGCTGTGTTTTGTGAACGACCGAAAGTATATTTTCCGATTTTTGCAGTATTTAGCTAGGAAATTTCTAAAAGGCTATCTCATAAAGAATTCGTCAATCAAATCAATGAATTGATGCTCGAAAAACGTATACGTCTGATTTAGTTCATAATGACTTTTAGCTATACACTTTACTCAAGAAACCACTCCGCGGCGCAATTTTGATTTGCTACATGAGATACGAGATGAATCAAACTAGGAATGTTATGCGGGAATTTGACTTTTTAGTGTGTTTCGGCTATTGGCCTAAGGCTTCTCTAACAAATAAATTTGAATTTATAAACAATTTCCTGATGCCCTACCCAATGCTCCCGAAAATAACAAAATAAACTCGAAACTCTTTTTGTAGAATTTTTTAAAAATTTTGATATTAGCTATATAAGAGAATTAAAATTTGTATTATCAAGGTATTGATTTATTTCTGTATTTTTTTTTTTCGTTGCAGGTAAGTGTGCCTTAACACTTCATAAAATACAATAACAAATGCCTTAAATGCTTGTTACACGACTGGGTAAGTTTCGTGTATGCATTGCCGCATTTTTTAACACCCTACCAATTATGAATGTTTGCAGAGACCAATATCCAAGTCCAATACCAATTCCATTAAAACATAACAATGAAACGATACTCACTCGATACACTTAATAAAATTTTTCAACAATTCAATATCATTTTTATTTGCGTAGGCATAATATTGAATTTAACAAGCTGCAAGCGTCATGTAATCACGCGCGCATATATATACATGTATATATAGGAACACATACATGCAAACATATATTTTTCACTCAATTATACACAACAATAAATATTTGATACAAATAAACATGCACACAGACATATACATATATACAAAAGCACCCAAACCTTATTGGGCACTTTATTTAATAATAAAGTGAAACGATTCGCCGCACCGCACCGCGCCACGCCCCCAAATGCCCTTCCACTTGGAGTCTTGTTATGCCACGCTTAATATGCATTAAAGTGCAATTCATATTTATTTGTGCAAATTTTTAACACACACACTCATGCAAACAAATTCCCAGAGCGAGACTCTCGCGCGCATAAATATGCTTCTGCAGCCGCACAAAAGTATGCTACAGAAATGAACAAAAATAAAAATAAAAAAAAAAGAAATTATTATCATCCAATGTCCGGCTCAGTTGGGTTCGATTCCAAAGAGCAGTGAGCTATGCGCACGCATAAACAATAAATAAGGCTTCATAATTTTCCTTCGACGTACATCCAAACAGGCTTCGACTACTTCATCATGGCGACCCGCTCGCATTATTGTTGTCCCTGGCAACCAGACCAAGCCAGGGCAGCCTAGGCCAGGCCAAGCCCAGGGGCCATGCTCATGCCGTGCACTCTGCATGGCTCAATTCTGCTCTGCTCTGCTCTGCTCTGCTCTGCTGTGCTCTGCTTTTCTGCAGCAGTTGCTGTGAATCCTATGAACGTGCTTTTGTCGTAATCCTTTGAATTTCGTTGCAATAATTCCACTTGAATGTTTATTTGTGTATACAGCACAGCACACACACACAGCAGCTGTTTGTATATGTAACTGTGAGAAAGAGTATGGTTGCTTTACAGTTTATAAGGTTATTGTTTACGTCATGAACGCCATTTTAAAACGCACTTGCGCCTTAACCTCTCCTTGTGCTAATCTTTACCATTACCATTGCCTAGTCTTATTACCTTATGTACACTTTTATTTAGTCATTTATTTACTCAAAGCTCGAGTTGCATACTTTTGTACGCTTAACACGGTGTAAAAATCCATAAATTATTTACCACTCTGATTGCCAGCTACGATTCGAAAGCTCTTGATGCTGTTTCCATTAGAATGAAATCTTCAGTTATTTTCATACTCAGTTTACCATCGGATAAAGGCTGCACTGAGGCTGTGTGACAACATATACATAAATTGTACACTGTAAGGCTATATTCACGGAATTATTTTTATAACTTTAAGGTACTTGAATTATAATTTTGTATTTTTCTTATACTTTACTTCCTGTATGTATTGAATTACATAATTTGTGTTCGATGTTGGTAATTTATTTCAGCTGGAAGCTATTGTGGTACTAAGGATAATATAGTTTGATTTTCTTTGCAGCTAAATCAATTAAGCACTATTAAAATAAAACAAAATTTTTTTGGAAACTAATGCAAATCTTTTTACGCCTCTAACGCTATATGTATTATACATAGTGCACTTTTTTAATAGATCTCTTCGTTTTTGATGAGCCTTATACATTTGATAGATGTACGCGCCAAATATGTTTTCAAAATATCATATCTTGTAAATGAATGAAAATTTTCGAATCATTTTTTTTATTATTGAAAGATAAAACTTAAAACATTCAGGAAATTGATTTTTTTTAAAAGTGATATGGAATTTTCTCAGAAATAAGAATGATCACATTTTATGAGCGAAAATTTGACGCTCTACAGCATTTTCGTTCAGTCTTCAAAAGTTTAACTAAAAATATTTTATTCGAAAAAACGACTTCTTTCACCATCGACCTTCAATATCTTGAGGCAAGATCATATATTCATTTTTACTTCTAAATTTTATCATACCTAAAATGTCAAAACAAACATTTATGTCAGATTTAAAGTAAATAGTTTTGCATTTCGACGACTTGTGTGAGTATTTCTCACAGAACAAGATCCGAATCGCTTTTAAATTTTTCAAATTTGTAAAGCTTATTTTTTTTTTTATTGGCAATCAACCGATACTTATTAGGTTATGATCCAATATTGAGTAAATAAAATTAATCGCTGCACATGATTAACAAAAACAAAATTTACAAATAGATTCGACTCAATTTACTAAATATTCAGGTGCTTATAATCTGAGAGAGCAGGGGACAGCGAGATTCATACATCTTTAAACAGTTCCTTGTAAAATATAGATTGGAAGCACGAGCTACTATAGCGATTTAGTTTATATGAAGACTTCTGAGGTCTCATGGGTGGAGGCGTTTCAGGCGAAAATTGAAAAGCAAATGTTTAAAAATGTAAAAAATTAAGATTTTTAAGTTTTGTCTTTCAATAATAAAAAAATTGTTTTAATATCTATATACTTTTGGGAGATATATCTTGTCAAAGAAAAGTATATTTACAAAAAATAGTTAACACTGTAAATATTGGCTAGTACCTCGATCCCATATGAAAAAATCATCAAATGAATCATAGGTCCTAAAGACCAGAGATAACCTCCAAAATACCTCGTTTAATGGCGGTTTTTGAGGTTATGTTAGAGACCTGGCGTGCTGCTGTTCTTTTGATCTCGGTTTCGGAAACCCAACACAATATTTTTCGAGACCGGTTCGCTTAATCCGAATCTAAAAACACCAGTTCGTTAGGTTTCTGAAAAAGCCACAGAAATTCCGAGTTTTATGGTATTTTTTGGGTCTTTCCCAAAACCCTTGAGTGTTGGATTTTTTAGGACATCGGATTCAGTGCTTCGAAATTCCTATGGGTATCCCTGTCTTTTTTCCATTTTTGGGCCTGTGTTATCATGCCATTTGTGGCATCAATAATGCTCCACATTGTGTGTTCTCTCTCTTTGCTTCTTACTTTGTTTTCCATACGAAATATAAATAACCTTCTCGTACTTAACTTTCAGTGCGTCACTAATTGGCCCGAGTATTTGTTGTTTTTGCTTCGATCTTAAGATGCAAGCATAGCTCTTGTTATTTTTCAAGTAACATCAAAGTAGCTTAAATTCCATTCAAGTTTCTCCAGAGTCAGTTGAACTCAATACTCTTCGTACAAGTTAACTGAGCTGGCTACTCAACCAGCCGGAATCCAGGAACAAGGAGCCATTCAGGCAAATTAACAAAACAAAAGCCGTTGCCTAACAATAGGCATAGCTGCTGCTGTAGTATTAACTTTGTTCACAATATGACGACATAGGAGGTAGGCATTACAAATAGACAACAAATATTGGAACGAACAACCCAAAACCAAAACACCAAATGCCAGGCAAAGCGCAGATTTAGAATTTATGCAGTGTTTGGTTTCCTATTAAAACAGGTTTGTGTAAACAACTGCCAAGACTTGGAACTGGGCACAAGCCCAGTAGCTCATTTCCGACCAATGTTGCAACACATCAACAGAAAAAGCCGCACACCTAAAACTCAAAGTCCCCGCGAAGGCCATGCCAAGCACAGTGGTTCCCACAAACGAGTGGTGCAGCACACAGTGGGCAAAGTAACCTTTTTATTAGTCTATATAGTTTATATTGTATTTATTACTTAAAGGATCTGCCAGTTCATTGTCCATAGCTTCGTCTGCATCGCTATCATCCTCTTCAATTTTACTACAATCATAAATTTTTTTTGCACGAAATTTTGCATGTTCATCATTTGCTTGTCAAAGAGTAATCAAGGTTTTTATACCCAGTACCTATAGGTACAAAGGGTATACTAGATTTGTGCAATGTATGTAACGGACAGAAGGAGGCGTGGCAGACCCCAAGTCCTTTATACCAAAATGCTTATCATAACCTCGGGTAGCGATTGAGCCATGTCCGTCCGTCCGTCTGTCCGTCCGTATGAACGCCTAGATCTCAGAGACTATAAGAGCTAGAGACACGAAACTTTACCAGCTAGTGCGCATATTTCCGGAGAAGATAAAATTTGTTGAATCATGTCAATATCTTCCCCCGTTCCCCCGCAGCAGAATTTCGCGGTTTTTAGCCACACCGATAAGTATTTTCATCTGAAATTAGTAGTATTTTCATCTGAAAATAACAGAGCGATGCGTTGTAGTTACATGCATCTATGCGTAAAAAATGAACAAAATCGGACAAATACAACAGAAGTTATAGTCAAAAATGTGCAAATTTCACCTCCCCTTGCCATTAATCTGCGTCAATATTTGACTCTACGCAATTATGGCTACAAGTGAACTAGAATCACAATTTTTGGTAAGCTCATTCATGTGGCTCTAGTGAACAAATCCACATCCAAATTTGATCGATGCGGTCCCCCCACCCCCCGCAATCCATTTACCGTGTTTTCTCCCACACCCCTCAACATACCAACTTGAAACTTACCCCGTATACTTGAAATAAGTTCTTTGTTGTAACATTCGAGTTTCATCAAAATGGGTAAAAATTTAGGTGACTTATAGGTATAAATATCGATTTTCACCAAAAATAAATAAATTCCAATTGGAAAGTTCTTAGATGGAATATGCAGGAAAAATTTTTTCGAAACAAAAGGTACAGGGTATTCCACTGTCGGGCGCCGCCTCGACTGTACCACATTTTTTATTATGAAAAATTACTTAATATTTTAAAAATTCCACTAAATTGTTGAAAATTCATACTTACCGAAGATAAGCATCGAATAGAGCTGCAACGAAAATGAGCGCAAAAGAGTAAGCGCCGAGAAAAAAATAAAGTGCTTCGAGAAATTTTCGTCGTCGTTTCGACGAAAGAATATATACATCTATATCCAAGTAAGCTACGTCACTGAAAATTGGAAAAACTTTGAACTAAATATCGCAGCTATCAGTTATCGATATTTTTTTTTTTTTTTTATATTTGTTTATTTGTAATCTGTCCAAAGGACATTCAACAAATTTTATAACATCTTACAAAAAAAATATTTCTAAGATTGGCTTGACTCCAATGAGCTAAACCAATATAACATTAAGCAGACTTAGTTTTAATTTAGAATCTATGGGGAAGATCTAGGATATGATATCGCTTCAATCGTCTAGTATCTGCGCTATTATCTAATAAGTGTATAGCTAATGAGTTTTCATGAAAATTTAGTCTGTTTATGTATGTTTCTGTACGTTGCTTAATTTCATCATTTACATAACATATGTTGAGGTCCTTGTGTATTTGATAATTACTAACATACCAGGGTGCCCTGCCAATATTTCTAAGTGTGCTTGATTGGTATCTTTGAAGTATCTTGATATTAGATGTACTTGCCGTACCCCAAAGTTGCAAGGCATAGGTCCATACTGGCTTTAAAATTGCTTTGTAAAGACGGATTTTATTTTCCAAGCTGAGTTGGGACCGAGGTCCTAAAAGCCAATACATTTGCCTAGTCTTAGCTTTGAGCTGGGTTTGCTTACACCTAATGTGTTTTTTCCAGGTGAGCCTTCGGTCCAAGTACACGCCAAGGTATTTAACCTCTTCTTCTTCCGGTATCGACAAACCAAAAAGGGTAACTGGGGGACATTTTCCACGCCACAAAGTAAAAGTTACTTGGACTAGTTATCGATATGGCAATTTATGTGCATACGCATTCCCAAAAATCGTTTCGGGTGATGCATGCAATTTTTTTCGATGAATTAGAATAAAAAAAAGTTAAAAAGAATTATCAATGAACATGTGACTTGAAATAGTTACAAAATAGTTACAGTATTGCCATTTCTTTTTGCGTTTGGCACGAGTCTTCATCAAGCAATGGCACACCACTATGCTTGTCCTCCACGTCAAAATCACCGATTTTGGCTCGAACGCTAACATCGTCGATCAGGGATACTTTTTTCTTGAGAGTACATGTTTGGCTATGTCGTTATTTTGTCAGATGAATAAGCATATTTTTGACCAATTTAATCTACGTATTTTTACCAGCAGTCGTAATATATTGGCATATAAAAAATCTATTTGTTCAGAAATATTAACAATGGTATTTTGCCCTACATCTGATTTCTTATCGTTAAAATTTTCATAATTGCATGGCCTTGAAATCAAAATGTGCTATTAGGCTTTAAAACATTAAGTTTTTGAGCCAGCACTTTATCAGGTAGATATGCAGAAGTGCCCAACTGATGACCAGGGCAGTCGAGAGTAAAGTGCGGGCCCGGTGTTGACTATTGTCGGGCGCTAAGCACACTCCTAAGAGCCTTTTACAAAACTCCAGGCAACAAACAAAAAGTGCAACTAATTGCTATAGCAAATGAACAGTGTGTCCCTACTAACGAAATGTGCTATTTTTCTGGTATTTCATTACCATATATTCCAGTTCGTCAAAAGGTCTTACAATTTTTTCGACAAAATATCAGTTTTCGCCCACAGTGCAAGCTGCTTGTATGTAATGCGTTGCAGTTGTGTTAGTTAGTTGGATGCTGCTTGCAATCTCAGTTTGTGGTTAATATTATGCTGCATTTCTCATTTCGGATTGCTTGGACTGGTCATTTGTTGTTGTTGTTTATGCTGTTGTTGTTGTACGGTTATTAAAGCAGGCATGGACAGTGCAAACACGCACATCCCCGTGTGTACCGTGTACGGTCAAAATCTCACTCTCCGGCCTTAACGCTGCTTCTGGCTTCAGCCTCCGCCTCCGTCTCTGTCTCATTCTTTGCATTGTGTTCTGACCAGTTGCACGTTTATCTGTTGGTTTTTGGTTGCCGTCAACGTTGTTATTGTTGTTGTTTATGCTATTGTTGGTGTTATTGTAGGCCTTGTTGCTATTGCAAATGTTTTTGACAAATAGTTAGGGAAATGCACACGGATGTCTGGTTATTGTGCCGTGCATGCGGTTTACGTTTATCTTGAACTTAGGCAGACAGTTGCAGTGCACCCGACACATTGTGGTCTGAGACATCATTTGGCATTGTATTCAGGTTTGCAATAGGTTTTGGCACTGCACCAGGCTTAAAATCTGGCAGCTGTTGTTGTTGTTGGCTTTGTTTTTCATTATGTCCAGTATCTGCTGCAACTGTACTGTCTGAGTTTTCAATAATAATAATCTAATTAAGTGCAGTTTATGAATGTAAAATGGCAATCTATGTATGGTTCTGGTTGCTACACTTTGCAGCATGTGGCAGCTAATGAATTGGTTGCACTGCGGTTACAGAACTTCTCTGGTTTTGACTATTGAACGTGCTAATTAAATGCCAAATTTGCTAGCACTTTTGCCACAAGAGCTTGATTTTAATTACAAGTATCGGTTTTACTCACAAAATTGTTCCAACTTTGATTTAAACAAAGACACTGGTCAAATGTTGCACTTGTTCACCTTTAAGCTTCAAGTAATTAAAACTACAAAATCATTAGTGAGAAGAAATTTTTAATTATTTCTGAAATACTTATACTTTTTGCAGGCTAAAAATTAAAACTTAGCATAAAAAATAATCTGATTTTAAGCTGACTTAATGTAAAAGTATGCAGCAGCTTTTCGAAAATGTATTTTTAAATACTTAAGGCAAGCTAAAAGCAGATAAGCTTAATATTCAACAGGTAAAAGTTTAAATAAACATAAAAAATCTAAAAAGTGGTCAGACATCCTGTACCCATTTTCCGAGAATAATTTATATTTAGCATTGTAGTTGTATTAAACGATAATGGGTTGCGGTTGTAGATTGGCGCGGGTTGCTAGCTTAATTGGGCTGACTTGAGTCAATATAATCAAAGAGTGGAATTTCGGGACACATTGCAGCTGACGGAGTCAGAAATTTAAATTTTCTAAGAGACGTATCGCTATATTTTGTGTGGGTTTTAAGATTTAAGAAGCGACTATTTGGAAATCAACAAAAACTAAAGTAGTGTGAGTGAAATCAAAAATGGTTGAGATACAGACATATCTTCGTCACACAAGGAACAAAAGCTGTTGAGGACATTAACGACCAAATGTGCTCCTAGAATAAAACAAGTGAACCCATGGCAATATTTGATGATATGCGATGGCATGATAATCGTAAGCTATTAAGACTGTTAAAATACACTTCTTAATCAAGTTTTTGGATGACTAAAAGACAGTAAATGCCGACGCTATCAAAAACATTCAAAATACATAAGATTCAGTGTGCCTTACCTGAAAAATACGATAGCTAGTTAACTCTTATATATAAAACGTATGTGATCTTTTTTCTGCCTAAATTTTTGAATAATAACCTTAGGCTATACTTAAAGAGCACAAAATATATTTCTTTAGGCTTAAGAACTATATATGAGTTCTCAATATACTTAAAAATTTTTGCTAGTTTTTGTATGGTAAATCGAATTTCGTTATTATTTTGATTTAAATGATTAATTGCATATTAAAATGATGCTAATGTATAAAATGTAAGTAAAGAAAGTGTTTTAATTACAATCAGTCGAAATTTCTTTCGAAAATGCGCTTTAATGACGTAAAAAACAACGTACGTAACTAGGAAGTTACGTTAGGTACACTAGGAAATCTTTTTTTTTTCAATTTAAAAACTTTTGGTGATTATTTTATTTTTCATAAAAAAAACATCAAACAAGAAAACTGCAATTCATAAAAATTTATGTATTTAATAAAAAAAACATTTTAAATTAATTAATTAAATTTTATTATGAAATTTAAAATAAACAAAATTTTTTTAACTTCGAAGCAAAAAAAATTTATTTAATTAATTCAATCATTAAGAAGATTTGACTCAATGAAAAGGGTACCTGAGTATTTTGATATTTTGAAACAAAAAAAAAAAGCAAAATATTGAAGGACTTGCAGAAGATGGAAGATATTGTATTTTACTATTACAGACTCATTCTATCGGTTGAAATAGCAAATAATTTTAGCAATTGATTTCAGTCTACTTATTTTAAGCAATAGCGTTGGTAGTGCTGTTTTTAAGAATACAATCCTTTTGTAGCATTTCCCATACCTCTTAAATATTCCATAGAAAAACATAATGGATTTTTGGCATATGGCCATCATATGTAGTGGTCAGCAGAAAACGGTGAATTTTATAGGGTTAATTTGTTCTGCAGATGTCATTGTCTTTGGTGCGTACACTGTTTATGTCTCGCTTTACGTTCACCAATGTAAAGAACGCGCTCTCTTTCTCTCATAACAGCGACAAGCGACAGGCAAGAAGAGCATTTAAAAAGACAGCTTGTGGTGTACGGACGTGCTCGCGCTAAATTTTCTTATGTGCGTTTGAGTGTTTAACTTTATGTAAAATATTTAAAAAGTATATTTTGCCAATAATTTTGTGTGTATACGTGTACTTTTATTGTTATTGGCACAAAACAGGCTAAAATGTGAGTTAAAAGTGAATGGTTGGTTGTGACTTTACGGCTTTTTGATTTAAATTATTACATACAGAATCAAGCCCCCTCCCTGGCTAAGTGGGATCGGCCGCTGCGTTCGTATGGTTGCTTTACTGGGCACCGTTGGTTGTGATATTGTCCTCAAGTGTCTCAAGGCCAAAGTAGCGGAGTCGCAACCAAAGGCGCACACAATTTCACAACAGCGGAGTCGCATTTCGTCACACAGCTACAAACATTAACGTCGCGTCGAGAGAGAGCAGAAGCAAAGGTGCCTTCGTTGCCGCGCTCAGTAGATCTGCTCTCCCGCTCTCAGCGATTTGTGTGGCATTGCCAGTTTTGAAAACTGATAGAGCAACGAAAGGGAATACACAAAATTTCTTATATCTAACTGGACCTACATAAACACACACGGACTTTATACATATATAACTGCTTTATATATGTATAACTGCTAACATCTACATATTTTTGACCATAACTGAGTGTAACATATACACTTGAATTTTAAACATAATTTACTTTGAAAAATAATTGTTTGTTTTTATTAAATAATGTAATATTTAATTTGTATTAGACGATAAACGGAGAAAAAAGAAAACAAAAGAAAAATCCTATATGAAATAAGTAATACACTAAATGAATTAGTTACATTTATTTTTAAGTTCTTATATATAACAAAATTTAAAACAGAGTTACATCCAGCTACGTCATTGGGCCCAACGAACGCGCAGGATGAACGTGAGTTGAATCATTTTATTTTATTTAATCAATATCTATTTAAAAAGAATATTAATAATGTAACTAAACCGTTTGAATTGGACAAGTTTTAATTGGATAATTTAAGTTTTTCTTCCTTCTTTTAAATACCTTATTTTGAAATCATATTTTAATCGTAAACTATGGAACAAAGCGAAACCATGAATTTTGAATTTCAATATTAATTTTGTCATAAATCTTTTATATATTATTATTATGTTAGTTTAAATAAATAGTATCAAAATCATCATGACTCAGGCGTATCGAGTTTAACAGCTTTTAGCTGAAGTGTATAGGGGCAATTGCTAACATCGCTCCGCCAATTGCCAAGGTTGGGTGGGTACAGAGATGTGGATAAATACCATCTTAATCCACATCGATAAGTCGGAGTACAGCTAATTTTTTATTTTAGCAATCTAACCGAATCGGCAATAGCTGGCTTCATTGATTTTATCTTATCATTTTTAGTTTCTGATATCGTGCACTTTAAATATTATGTTAGGTGTCACGGAATAGGGTAAGGAAAAGAACCCCGCCGATCCGACGAGCTAGGCATAGAGCGATGCATAGTGCACGAGACTTCCGATCCCTATCCGATGCAATGGCCATTTTAGGCCTTGGCAGCCGCACGTTACACATATGAGTGCTGTGGCAACCTGGAAAGAACAATTTCGACTTCATTGCATTTTTGTTTAAGAAGTAAATATAATAACTTTTCAGGATGTCTCGGTCATCATAATTTTATCTTAACATAAAAAGGTCAATGTGCATGTGCAATGAACGTATTTTCCAAAGATAACTGATTGGCTTTACAATAATTCAACAAATTCACTTTAATTTCTATGAGTGACATTTAAAAATATACCTGCAGTTACTAAACTAACTTAAATTAATAAATTCCTATGTAAGAGCTGACAGTACAAACATTCGTTGAAGTTACCCCAAAAATTATGCAACGAGATTCATTTTAATTAAACAATAGCGAATTATGAACAATTTGACATAAGTGCAAAAGTCGTGGCAAATAATAAACTATGTGCTGAACTCTCCGAAAGTTTTATTAGGTATTTCTATCAATGCCATGCCACACCGTGTTCCAAAGTATGCCAAAGTATGCTCCAGATTGATTATATATACTATTCACTTGTATACTTTATACTCTATAGCAAATGCCTAACTCAATTATGTGGCGCAAATGTTTGGTGCACAAAAAGCTCAAAAGCCACAGAACACAACCAAACTGGCAGATCTACGACAGCAGCGTGGGCGAGCGGGGAAAGGATTGGCAGCACCGACAACCTGGTGGCAGCTGCGCCTAATTGCATGCAACGCAGCGCACACAAATTCGTTTATACATGCAATAATTTGGTTTATTATTGGTATCGTTCGCAGCTTGCCCGCCTCCCACTAGCCTTGCCACACTCTGGGTCTCTACCCTTTTTGGTACATTTGCCATAACTTTTAATTTAATTAAAATACACAACCAAATTCAACATCGACAACGAGAAGGACAAGGTTGACACAGAGCGGGACAACCTCAAAAATTCATAACGAATTCACTTTGTATCTTGCCATACGTTTAATTGATATTTATGAATATTTGACTAAAGGTTTGCAATAAAGTTTTTATTGCTCGTAATATGGTTAAGAGCGGGTTACCTCATGTTGCATATGGTGGTGAGAGCTGGGACTGGAACTGCCTTTATTAATGCAAAAAGAAAATGAGACGATTTAACACAGAACGCTTAAAGATTTTAGTATTGTAATTAGAGTTTTGTCTTTTAGTCTCAAAATTTACATCCAAAAATAAATATTCATCAAAGAAACGAAAACTTTTCTTCTAAGACATTAAAGGGCTACGCTATTAAGTTGCTAATCCCAAATGTTGTTAGTTTAATTTCGTAAATTATGTTTAAATGATCGGTCAAATTTTCCCATAAAGAATTCTCTAAGAATTTTTGCAAGTACACTTCTCTTCAACCCAAAAGTTAGTGCATTTGAATGCCTTATGAGGAATTTCTACATAACAGGAAGTTAAGCTGACAATGTTTTTGCTTTCAGTAAAGCGATGTTGTTGGACTCGGGAATGGTGTTTATTTTTTATGTTGAGAAATTTTCATAACAATTTTCTCAACAGTTAAGCAGACTGATGGCGCCATCTAGCGGCCAGGCTAAACAAATAAATTAATGATTCAGCCGAAAAATTGTATGTAATAAAATAAATAAATTGCGATATTTAATTGAAAATGGATGATTTGGGAGTTAGAAAGTCTCAAAGTTGAGAAATTTACCAGATTTTTTTTAAAAATCTTGTTTCGGATAAACATCTTTGATAATGAATTACACGCAAATAGTCTGACTCAACTTGCTTGATCAATAGTAACATAATAATGTAGATTTATATTATACATATATATAATCTTAATTTCAACCGTAGCAAGACGAAAAGCATGTCTGTCCAGAACGGTGGGTCGGTTCAATCTCGGAAATGAAAACATAGAACATGCAAACATTTTTTGCTACTTGAGTAGCGTAATCACACCCGAAGGGGGAGCTGCTGAAGATTTGAATAACCGCATCAACAAGGCCAAAGCAGCTTTTGGTCAACTAAATAAAGTATGGAAATCAACAGCTTTATCCACGGCCATCAAACTACGCATATTCAAATCAAACGTGAAGTCCGTATTATTATTATTAGTACGGCTGCGAAACCTGGTTGATGACTGCAGTCTTAACAGGGAAACTTCAGGTGTTTATAAACCGCTGTCTAAGACAAATACTGAGGATATGGTGGCCAAGGACTATCTCGAATTCAGAGCTTTTGCGCAGATGCGTGGAGGAGCCGGTGCTGATCCAAATTCGGCGTCGCAAATGGAAATGGATTGGTCACACCTTACGTAAACCAGCAGGCGAATTCCCAAATACAGCGCTCGACTGGAATCCGCAAGGCAGCAGAAGGCGTGGGCGGCCAAGATCAATATGGCGCAAGACGCTGGAAGGGGAAGTTAATGCTTCTGGAAAAAGCTGGCGGGAAATAAAAGCGATTGCGAAAAACAGAGAAAACTGGAGAAAGTTTGTAGGCCCTTTGCTCAACTAGGAACCTAATATAGGACAGTAACATAATCATATTTTAGGGTACACCGAAACTTTTAAATTTCGACTTGAGGGCGATACATACGAGGTAGTCTGTGAAAAGCGAAAAAATGTGCAAGTTTTCGAAGATTAAAAAAAATAAAAGCTGGTTTAATGACACAATAGGAATGTCCTGAAGTATTATAAAAGAGGTGTACAAGTACAAAACGATATTGATGATTATTTTATAGACAATAACAAAATTATATACGATAAACAAATACAAATTGTATGTTGTTTAAGGGAATTGCATCAAATGCTCTCCATTATCGCCTTATTGATATTCAAAACTCTGCACAACTTTGAAAGTTTCAAATCAGCACTGTCCTTCAGTTGACCATCAACAGTGTGCAAGCTACACCTTAACCAACCCTTGACTTGGGGCTTTAGTAGCTCTAACCCTAACCCAAGGTTCTCAGAAAACATGTGACTTTTTAGTTAATGTATGTAGCCATATGGCAAATGTTTTGGCACAACGCTTTATAAAAATGCAAACTTATGCTTTTCACAGTTTGTGTCTGTCTGACGCAACTTGGTCACCCCAGCTGGACACACTCATGTACACACGCACACACACTTGTAATCCAATTAAAGGTAGCGTAGTTGGCTTTTAGCGTATGTACCCCCTGCCATCTTAAAAGCTTTTACCAATCGAAAAGTTGCCTTGATTTTCAGCATCAGTGGAAAAGTGTGCATGGTGTTCTTTCGTTTCGTTCGTTTCGCGTTTTACGTATACTTAATTTGATTTTTCACACAGTCCTCCCCCACGCGGAGTGCTCCGACAACACGCTACCAAGCCACACACACACACACACACGCACTCACACACCGAGTATATAACGCCACACAGCATCAGGCAGTGGTCATGCTCTGATTTTCATAGCAGTCTCCAAACAGTCTCTCTCGCTCGGACGCCGGGTCGCTGTTTCTCTGCGCTACGTGGAAAAAATCTAATTTCTGTGCAATTTAACGAGACATTTACGTTTTTTCATTTGATTATCTCACAGTCAGTTTGGTGATGGTTTTTTTTTTTCTTTCTTTTTGTTTTTATTTGGTGCCTCTTTATCCAGTAACTGCCACAATCTCGCTTAGCCTCACACTCAAGCTCATCACCCCTTCCCACGTCAGATGGCATCGTACACGCTCAAAAGCGTTGATTGTAAAGATTTGCAGCGCTTTCCCGGCACATGCGGACCTGTAAATATTAAGTCCAATAACGTTGCGACTTACCTTGTCATTGACTTTGCTGCACTTGCATTTTGTAGCATACTTTTGAGGGCTTTCAACATTCGTGTAATTTGTTTTATGTGATTGCAGAGTCAAAATGATGTGGTCGCCATTGCGGCCGTCGCCTTCACAGTTATTGGCTCCATTTTGGATGCACATTAGCAGCCAACGGCAAATGTAGCCGGTTGTTGACCACAAAAGCACACATACACAAACACACACACACACAGTTGGCGCTCAAAAGTATGCAACAAATAGCATATGTACGAGCTACAACAAGAGAACAGAACGCACACCTTTTGTGTACGTGATGTCATTATGGCCAAAAGGTAAATTTCAACTGTCAGACTCTAAACGACTCTCTCGCACTCTCCCCCCTGTCCCTTGTACCCTCTCCACCCACATTTACTCCCTCTCTCTGCTAACTCTGTTACACAAAATCGCAACTAACCCTACGCAAATGCACGTTTAATGTATTTGACATTTTGAAAGTCAAACCAAACGGCAGTCTGCAGCATTCAGGCATACAAGAGCAGTTAACCCCCGGACAGTGTATATAGCTTAAGCCCCCTACTACTATAACCTACACTCTAACTCAACCCATGTAAACATTCTCGGCACATTTGTCATTTGAGTTGACCCGATTTTTGTGGTGCTCCATCTGTTTTTACGCCTGTTTAGAGCTTAAATTTGGATAGCCTACAGCACATGCGATTCTCTGTCTCGATGATTCTTGCATTGTATCTGCTGTAATTTTCGTCCTTGTCCTCGTTGTTGCTGTTGTGGGTTACACGCTGTGTATTTGTAATTTGAATAATGTGTAATTACAAATTGCCCATAGGACGTAATTAGAATAAAACACGAGTTTCTAGTGAGTTCTTTGAAGCGATGCTTTAATTGTGTCTAAAACTGAAAAAAAAAAACATTTATTTTTGGATTGAGTAAAGTTTGCATAAGCCTTTTAAAAAGTAAGTTAACTATGTAAATAGCTACTTAGTAAAACAACTTAATCAGCCCACTTTAGTGTGATTTATACTCTACTGCATATTTTTTTAACAAATATTTAGCATCATCATCGATTTAACGACAAATTTTTTATTACTAAAACTTTAATTTTTTCCACCTAGAGACTTCACTTATGACGCTTTCTCTGCCATAAAAATCCAGATTTTTATAAAAACAAGCTAATGAAGATGTTTGAAATTTTAAAGATATGTCATTAACAGTTTAAGAAACCTAGGAAAAAAAATGACTAACAGATTTAAAAAGCACGCGTAGTCTAAGCCATTAATTTTTTTTACAGATACACACTTATTATGGTCTACAAAAATGGATATTTTTTTTTTTGCCTTAAGTCCATACAATTTTTTTGCGCTGAAAAAACAAAATCGTTTTTTTTCAAATCATCACCACCGTGTATAGCCCCTTAAGATAGTTAAACATTATGCTTACATATATATGTAAAATAATATAACTATTTATTTGATTTGTCATATTTCATTACATAATCTTTATAATTAAAGGAATTTTGCCCGGTAAAAGTTAAATAAAAACGTATTCTAATATTAGAAAAATTTCGTTACTAGTTTTAAAGTAATTCAAATAACTATTTGGATTTTTACACACCTTTCCTTGTATTTTGAAAACAATCTGCTTCAGTCTTGGAAATGACTTCCAACAGTATGTGCATATACATATAAATCTTCTTTATAAAATACTATATATGACGATATGGCCATGTCTGTCTGTCCGTACCTCAGAGACTATACACTAGAAGAATTTCGCGGCTTAGACCCACACTAAAATAGCTACCCTGTCAAAATTTGACACATTTATACACCTGCAAAAAGTTATAGGTGATAATATAACCTTTTTAACTGCACTTAAATAAACCTATTTGTAAATAGGTAAACTAGTGTATAGACTTAAGCTCCTCAGTACACCGCCACGTTTTTTTTTATCAATTTCGTCAAAACCTTTTTAAGTAGCAAATTAAAACCTTACCTTACCTTTTTCATTGCCCACCTGTTGTTGCAAGTTCCATAAAAATCCCATAGAAACTTTTAGGCAAAAATTATCATAATAAAAGTGACTATAAGTAACGTAAGCTGGTTTATTTGACTAATTTAAAATAAAAAAACACAAATGGCGGCTATGTCCTATATGTCTCTGTCGTCTGTTACTTGTAACTTTGACTTCTATAATATCACAATTGGAAAAATTATTTTGACTATATGCTTATCATATACTACGTGCCAATTATCTGTCAAATAGCTATGTTGAAGTGGATCAAACATTTTCCAAATTTCCACTGCTTACAGATAATACTCAACTTTTGCTTAAGCTTGTTGTCCTTAAGTAGAGCGGCCATAAAGAGAACGGCAGAAAAATGAGAGTGTATTAGTGAGCTATACACTGCGCAAATAAGTTGTGTTGCGTAATGTTGTTGCTTTATTTTTTTCATATTGTGGTAATTATATTATATAGTTTCCCAAAATAATTTTATTGTTTTGAACATTGAATGAAACTTTTAGGCCACTGTTTAATTATATTTAATTCGTTTTTTTAATTAAAAACATGCGTTAATTGTAAATTTTTAAATACATATCACTATGACAACTATCATAGCAACACTTTTAATCATCCATTTCTCTCAGTGCACGCAGCGTACAAAGCCACAGCCGACTTGAAGTGACTAATAATTTTGCTCTCTGCTGTGCTCAAATTAACGACTTCGCATTGCTTCGGCCTCGTGCCTTTGGACACCCTTAAGTCTCTTGGTTTGCCAATATTTCTACAGTCTCGTGATATAAAGATTAAGATTTGTCTTTTACGCTTTATAGCTACAAGTCTATATCATATGATTCAAGTGTAACTATCATTAACTTTAGATTAACTATTTGTAACCTTTTCTCATTGATTAGACCATCAATTATACAAAAGCTCAATATGATAATGTTTAAAATTATGGGTGTCTTCTGTTAATAATGTTTATTTATAAAGAATATCACTAAAATACCCGAAAACCCCACGACGTTAGAGAAATTTAGACATATGCATCAATTAACTGCTGTAATTTGACATATAGAAGTCAACCCAAATGTTTTACAAATTTACGACCTCTAATGCAGCCCTTCCCCAATTATGCCCTAAACATAATATAGTATTTTCGGCTCTATTGTCAATGCCTTAATTTGTTTCCATGGCTTTTTGAGGCTCATTAGTTAGTGTTCCAAGTTCTACTTGGGTCACAAAATCCACGCACATATTTTCTTAATTAGAGCCCGCGTTTATAAACAAGCCATGAAACCTGGAACAATTAATAAAACACACAAATTTGACATCCATTGTTTGGTTGACGCCCATTCAGTACAACAAATTGTTGTTGTTCTTGTTGTTGTTGTTGTCTACCGTATTCTAATTTTTATTTTTTCTTCTTTATATACAGTCATTTATTTGCTTTTATTTATGCATTATTTTTATGGTCGCCTTTTTTATGAGTCTCTATGAGTTAAGGAGCGTTGGAGGACAAACCTCATGATAGTCGTCATTACTTTGACCGTGCTGTAGTTGTTGTTGTTATTGTTATTATTTGCTTTGACTAAACAAATATTATGGCCATTAAGTAAATTGGTCAAAAATTGTATGACGCTGTGTTCACTGTTGTTGTTGCCATTGTTCGTGTGACAGCAAATAGTACATAAGTAGTATATAGAGAAAAATGAAACTGAAGCCGCACAAATGTAGGCAATAAAAACGCCATTAAAAAGCTCATAAGACTTGTCATGTACAATGACCACAATAAAAAAAACTTGCAACAACACTAGTATGCAATGTTCATAGACAGTAATCTATCGATTAAGTGAACTAGCTGAGTACTATAAATTGGCGAATTTTCTAATGTTACAATTTTTTTTTCTTTTATTTTATGAATAAATTATTAAAGTTTCTTACAATTATTTATGGGCGAAAATAAGTGGGGTGGACCACTTTTTAAAGTGATATTTTTACAGATAGCAGATAAGATGTTACAGATAAGTGTTCTAAGTTCTGAGTTCTATCTTTCATTGTGAAAAGAAATTGTTAAGATTATGAGATATGGCTTGTCAAAGAAAAGTCTATCTAAATGTTCTTTTATCGATAACTCGACAAATAAACGTATTTTGGAAACAAACTTGCTAGATCAATATTGGCTGGTACCTGTATCACATATGTAAAAATCATCAAAATCGAAAAGATCGATTTAAATATCGATATTTATACATCTTCTTCTTAACTGGCCTATACAACCGTGTCAACAGGGGTACTAACTGGTCTTGACCTGGGGCAACATTTCTCCTCAAGAACTTTTGCATTGCGCGCACCTTTGCCAGCTAATAACACCAAGGGCTGGCAGTGCATCAGACTCTACTCGCTGACCGGCAACTTCTGCATCGAACACATTACCGGCTAGAATATCCGCATCTATATTCACTACCCAGCTCCAGGCTGACATTATTGTAGTTCGTTACCGCGGAGCCAAGATAAACAAATTCCTTGACAGACTCAAAGCTACAGCTGCCTGCAGTCAGCTGAGAATCAAGACGCCACGATTCTTTACTGGAGCACATCATAAACTTGATCTTGCCCTCGTTTACCACTAGACCCCTTTTAGCTGATTCTTTTTCACGCTTGGTGCGGCCGATGATGTCAATGTCATCGGCGTATCCATGGTTTTGTTCTCATCAAACTTTCTTGTAATACTCTTCATTAGGAGATTAAGAGTGAGTCGCTTTGTCTGAGCTCTCATTTGTTATTAAAGGTGTCGGAGAGGTCGTTTCCTACTTTGACGGAGTTGAACGATCAACGCCATTCTGCAAAGTCGTACTAAATTTGCAGGGATACCAAGTTCAGACATGGCGGCATACAGTCGATCTCGCAGTGGACTATGAAAAAAAAAGGTGGTATATGTCTATCTGATTTTCATGGATCTTCTCCAGAATTTGGCGCAGTACGAAGAGTTGTCGATGGTGGATTTACTAGGTCGGAAACTGCTCTGATAAGGTCCATTCAGTGCTTCAGCAAGTGGATTCAATCTTTCACACAGTACGCTTAAGAGAACCTTGTAAGCGATGGGAAGAAGACTAATACCACGGTGATTGGCGCGTATTGTGGCATCACCCTTCTTCAGGATAGGGCAGATTCCATTATGCGCCACCCGCCTAGAACAGCACATGGAGCTTTATTGTTCTTTAGTCGCCGTACTGCGACTTTGACAACATTATGGCTGTGAACCGGTTCATCGATGCCATCGTCATTGATTGGGGTTAGTGGATCATCTTCCCCCGGGGTGATCACCTTCCACGTCAGTGACCAGATTCCCGTCGTCATCTTTGCAGGCAAATGTTCCGGTCTTGTTAACCTCGGTCAGACGCTTGGCCATTTGTAAAAGTTTCGAGCTGCATTTCTGCTTCTGCCACATTTTACCTACTCACAATCAATGAGTTTTTCCGCGCTTCTCCTAGCCTTTCCGATACTTGTAATATTTATTTTTTTGCAGTGAATGTATTAAAATGTTGCATAGAGTGAAAATCTGGCTATAGACGCGATCTATTGGCAACCGATTCAATTTTAGCTCGCCCATGCATTTTGTAGAGTGTTGCCTAAGAGACAGAATCTATGTATTGACCGCAAAAACCAAGATAGTGCCGGTAGTTTGGAGGAAAATAAACAAGCACCTTACTATCAGCCAAAGACCATATTTATTTCATACCATGTAGCTTCTCCTCAAGGAAAGTTCATGCAATACGGCTATTAGATTAGTAGAGATTTTGACTTTCTTGGTGTTCATACGAAGAGACGAAGTTCGGACGGACATGTCTGTAACAATTGCCTTAGTGCTCCTTGGGGGTCTTCGACATCTCCTTCTCTATGTTACATACATTCGCAATATACTCCTTGCCTTAAGGTAAAGGGTATAATTATAATTTTTTTTTTAGTTTTTATAACCTCTTATAGAAAAAAATTACTTTGTTCGCGATCTTTCCTAAAGTTGTGAG
The DNA here is from genome assembly GCA_949987675.1 of Chymomyza fuscimana. NCBI lineage: Eukaryota > Metazoa > Arthropoda > Insecta > Diptera > Drosophilidae > Chymomyza > Chymomyza fuscimana. Next base: position 39,104,052 of record OX465089.1, read on the forward strand.
AACACAAGCAAGTTGAATTCGTTCATCGGTTAAGTACTCAAATTTTTATTGAAGGTTCGTTTTAGCCTAAGATTCAAAAGTCTTATAGTAAGATTGATATTGATGTTGATTCTAATGTAGCTGATGACCAAATTGAGCGTAGTACTACGGTCAAGCAATTAATCAGCAATTTTGTCAATTATAGGGCAGCAAAGACTTTGAAAAATCAACGCAATTATGCAAATTTAAAAAGTTGCCCCTATGGAGTGTGAGTTTCCATAGTGTACACAAAGCGCTAAACAATCCTTTTTTCGGTGACCTTGCTTTGTTGTCTCATTAGGCGCATAATTACGCTGCTCAACACTCAGACAGGGTACTACGCACCAAGACCTAAAGTTAAGACAAAATTAAAAATAAATTACAAAAAGAAATCCGCGTGCTCTCAAATCGAAGTCTTGCAACCCTGTCAAAATTAGCGAAATTAATGCGAGCGTAGCGAAAACTGTCAAACACAAAGACCAAAAACAAAATGGCTGCCGCGTATGCATGAAATGGGTCGACCACGCAAAAAGCCGTGCCCAAAACTCTTACCCGGAACCTAAACCTCGCACAATGAAATTGAAACATTTGTCGCATCGTTGAAAATTTCCTGTCGCCGTGCGCTCATTATGCGCAATGAACCCGGCAACCCTGCCGCCACACCCCAAATAACTTACCCCACTCACACACCATGTAGATTGAAATCCAATTAATGTTGTTGCTGGAAAAAACGCAAGGCTTTCAACTGATTTTGCTTTTTTTTTCCCTTTTGCTTTTTTTTTGTGCCTTGTTCTTTGTCTTATGCCTTTGAGCGAGTGACTTGGAAAAAGGGGGGATCCAAGATGGGCGGTACAGTGAAATCCTTTTTTAAAATGCCGAACGCGTTGCGGCGTTAATATGTCAAATTAGAGGCACAACAAAAACTACAACAACAAAGAAGCTTACAACAACACAACTTGCCGAAAGCAACAAGCCCCGGAAACTGTCAACAAAATGAATGTGTCCTCATGAAGTAAGGGAAGCCATAAAGAAGAAGAAGACGAAGCACCCATAACTCCAACGAGCAAGTACCAAATTGAAGTATTTGAGACTTAATTATATTTATAAGGCGGCTGAATGCACGCATTTCGGTGTTTTTAGAGTACATGAAAAGGAGCGCTTGGAACTTAAATGTTGGAATATGAGAATAATTATAAACAAGTGTAATGCATTTAGTTTTAATTTAAACATGAAAAACTTTTAAATATTATATAATTTTTATTGACAAAAAAACTAAGTGCTTACAATAGATTAAAAAAAATATATATATCCAATTTTGAAGATTTTTTAAATTCAAAACATCAAGTGAGTAAAATTTTTGTATCACTACTAGGTCGGCCCTCTAGATAACAATAATATTTCCATTAATCGAATATGTAAAAATTCTTACACTTCGTAAGTATCGAAGTGAACAGTTTTTCAAAAACGCATGTAAAAAAATCGATGTTCGATATTTCAATGCTTTAATGTTTCAACTCCTAATAAACAAGTTCAAATTCAAATATTTCATTTGCTTTTGGTTATTCAGTACATGTCATTAACTTCGAAATTTTTCATCGGGTTTACTTTTCTAAGCGAATAAAAATATTTGAATAAAAAAAAGTGTCTTATTTTTTTTTTTTTATTAAAAAAAATGTTTCTCGTAACTGAATTATAATTCACAATTCTCTCAAGAATTCACTGGGAAAAACAAAAAAAATCGATAACTCCGATATTTGATAAATTCAAGCTTATTTTAGTCATAGTACCTCCAATAAGCAAAACTCCTCGGAATGGAAAAATAATGTTTGTTTTAACATTTTATAAATTGTAAAAGTATGGTACTATATCTATACCATAACAGAATCTCACGATATTCAAGGATAAATGTAAAGTTTATTATCACAAATAAATGTCACGAAAATCGGTTTATGTCAAAAAAAAATTTTCTCGTGTTTAAAAAATATTAAAAATATTGCCTAAAATTAATGAGCGTAAATTCGGCATTTTGTTTATAAAGGTGATTATCCAGGTGTTTAAATACCTCTAGAAGATATTTGATATAATTCGACACATATCAGGTGAATAATACAAATGTAGCTTCTTTAATTCAAATTATTTTTAAATTTTCTACGAATATTCGCAGTTATTTGTTTTTATTTATATAATTTATTAAACGTATTAAATTATTTATTTGTGATGCCACAACGCTGGTCAAGAGCTGACCATAGATGCCTTTATATCTATCTGTGGCATCACAAAAGGCCTCCTTGTGCCTAAGTGCGTCTGGGCTGTTCCATGACAGGCAACCACTTTAACCTAACCTAACCTAGAAGATAAACGAATCCTTCTGCAGAATAAAGAAGGAGCTATACAAATAAAGAACTTGAATATAAGTACATATAACAAAGTGGATGGGAAAAAAAATCATATCTGTATGGGAAAAAAATCATATCTAAGGTGAATGGAAATCTATTCTAGACGACCAAAGTGTAGAAGAGTATATTGGTTAAACAGCTCGAATGAATATTTATGTGGCTGAAAGGGAAGTTACTATATGTCTCCAAAGAATCTTATTTTTTTTACAAAAAGGTTATATAGAGAAATTCTCTCAAAAAAAAAAAAAAAAACATTGGCATGAGCATTTTTTATAATATGTATCAAACATAATCGGCTGCTACACTTAATGATATAATTAAATGTGGCCTTATTCAATACATAATGTATATACTTATGGTCGTTTATTTTGCTGGTTAGTGTTATTTTAATGTTGAACTTATATGTATTTCAGTGTTTACCTGTTACACTATACATATTTGTAAATAGTAAATAGAAACCAAACGGCCTTTTATTAATTACAACCACAAGCACTAATTACAGGCAATGCTGCCAAACTATTCCAGTGTCGGCACTCTCTTTCCTCTCTACCTTTGTAACTTTGCATCTCCCTTCTCTTTCCCTCTCTCTTTCTCTCTCTCTCTCCCTCTTCCATTCCCACTGTGCTCATTTACCAAACGTTTTGTTTATTTTGTCAGAGCTCATAATACGAATATACAGAATGAATTACAAATATAGCTTTGCGGCTGACTCTCTGCATATAAAGGTCTGTATATAACTGTGTGTGTGTCTGTGTGTGTGTGTGTGTAAACATCACATTTATATTGTAGATAAACTCAAATATTCTGTAATAATAATAACAAAACCAAAAGAAAAAAAATACATATTTGTAAAATTTTTGCCCCACTTGGCAACTCGGAATAATAAACGAAATAACAAAAACAACAATTAGCTCAAATGTTTACATTGAGCAGAACTTAACTTCATTATTAACAAATACATTAGCATGAATTGCTACCACATATTTACATAAGTACTGCTAACAACCAGTACATATGTACTAGCCTTTTTTTTCAACAATTATGGTATTTAGATTACGTCGCATTAACTATATTCACATGTCTTATTTTTTACCATATCGAATGTGGGTTGTATTCGTTTATTCTGCTAATATTTAATTCTAATTTGGAAACAAGAAACGATTACTTAGGGTCTTATAACAAAAATTTTTGTCTATCCGTCTCTCTCGTACTGTCCAATTCTCGAAGATCAAAAAAGTTAGGAGCATAAAATTTGGCATACTTAGCTACTACATATTGGGTTATCCATCTTCACCTGACTTTTAGGTTTATAATATTGACCTCTATTTCAATTTTTTGGCTTACTGTCTAAATTAAAATTTTTTTTTGAAAAATTACATTTAAAATCATAAAAGATTAAGTCTTGGATAACGTCATTAAAAAAAACAATATATATATAATAATTTCATATATTTTTATATATTTACGAATAGCTGTTTCGTTATCTAACATACTACAAGCACAAAATAATACCAAAAACAGTATCAAAAATATAAAAATATTAATAGATATTGGTGTATTTTACAACACTCTTTTGTACAAGAAGTAAGTAACGATTAAACGCTATATTAGAAAAAAAAACCAAATAAAAAAATATTTTTTCTTATATGCCTTGATATTTTTTTCGACTGCATTGTGATTACTTTTAATATTTATAATCCACTTATGATAAGGTTTGATATTAATTTATTTTATCTATACATTTTAACCATATAAACTAAAACTGGCAAATATAAAGATTTGAATTTATTTTGGGATCGGCGAGGACTTACAAACGAAAGTTATATATAAATGTGATTCGTATGCACATATAACGAGTTGATATCTCAAGTTAGTTTATCCGGTTTTTGTGCTCCAAACTATATTTGAGGTAACTTTTTCGGGGACCCTAGCCAATATACCCCTTACTTTGAAGTACAGGCTACAATTAAATAAATAGTAAAAATATTGGTTTTTTTTAATTAAGCCGTTGTTCAGTTTTAAAAAGGAAATTTCTGGAGCATAATTTATTTTTTTTGTAACCTGTAGTGATTATCCTACCTTCAAATTGGCCGTAGTAATTGTTGGATTAAGAGAAGTTACTTATCTTATATATTTAATTTTTAATTGCTCAAAATATCGATAGCACATGCAAAGGCAACAATGTGCATACACATTTTATCGGATAGCTGAGAATATTATCGTGATTTCGATAAAAAAAAAAAAATCGTCGGGCCTACAATGCAGGTCACAAAAATATGTATAACTAATGTTCATCCATACATACATCTATACGAGTATATATTATAGTCATAACTTTTGCTGCATTATGCTGTGGGAGTTTTGTCTGCTCAGCTTTAGCTTTGGCCTGGTCTGTTCGGTTTGGTTTGGTTTGCTGATTTTGGCCTGGTTGTTTGTCAGCTCAGCTGTGTCCCATGTCCATATGACTAGTGCTCTGTATTTGTGTGTGTGTGTGTGTGTGTGTTTCTATGTATATATGATTGTGTTCCCAATTAGATTTTATTGTTTTGGTGCGATTGCACTGCGCACTGTTTGCTGCTGTTGTCGATTATAGTTGCTGTTGTTGTCTTTGTTATCCTTGTTACTGTTGTTGTTGTTAGATTTTCTAATTGTTCTTGTTGTTGTAATTAGTGAAGCGCAAACAAATGTCGTCTAATGATTCGTTGACTGTTGTTCTGCGCTGCTGCTGTTGCTTTTGCCATAGCTATTGCCGCCATTTTGCAACTGCCTCACTAACAATACATGCATAATGCTAGATATACATATGTGTGTGTGTGTGTACAGTACATCTATTTGTTGTTGCTCTTGTTTTATATGATGCAATTACATATGTCGCGCGCTCATATTTGCATGGCAATTGGGCACAGATATTTTAATGTGATTAACGCTGTTTGGCATTCAAAAGCTGCTTGCTTTAAAACTAACCCAACAACCTTGAAAACGAATATACTTAGATATAGCGGCGGTTAAAATAATGCCACTGCAGACTACATAAAATTATTCGTGTTCCACTATTGAACTAAAACTATAATAAACGTTAATTAATCATTCAAAAAAAAAACAACAAAATTTTAAATGTTTAATTTAAATTTGTGTGTACCTACATTTGAAAAGTTTAATATGTATGTAAAACTTCAATAACGTTACTTGTTTAAAATTATTTGAAGTTATACAAAAAAAGGGAAAGGGGAAAAATATCTCTATGACTAGTGACACAGCCACCACAATTTGTATCGGATATTGTTTATTTCTTTTATATCACGATTTTTTTTTACCTTGTATGCCTTGATTCATGGTCCGACAGAACATCCCACTATAGCATTATTATTTTTTTGTGTGTATATATCTTGAATTCAATTCGATTTTTAATGATCGTCTAAAATTATTTCAGTAGCCTAAAACACCATACAACATGACTTAACACAGTTTACTGCTTTTCGTCTGGCCATACGTTAAGCTTTACTTTTATTTTGACCGCAACTCTATATGCATCAAACAAAATAAAGAACTCATTAGCTTGTTAGCATAAGCTGGCCCAAAAATATCCGCTGGCCAAGCACAGCTTAGTAATAACTTTGAGATTTAATTTTAATTACTTTCAACTGAAGTAATATCCTTGAATTTGCCAGCATCTCTTGCCCCCCCTCTGTCTCACTCAATCAATCCTTTCGCTTTTCCAATCTCAGCTGCCTTCACTGTTGATATTTGTCGCCTGCGGCTTTCTTCTTGCCATGGTTGTAATTAATATGAGCTCAGACAAGCAAAGATACACTCACACACACAGATACTCTCATGCACTCACACTGATACACTAAACAGACGTGTGCTCAAATTTCATATGCCCGTAGTTGAAATTGATGAGCAAGTCCGATGGATAAGTTTGCTGCTGTTTATTTACTCTCTGCCAAAGCCAACTCATTTCACATGAAATCAAAATGCGCAATAACGAAGAGAAGCAAATTGACTTTTTGCGATGTTTTCATTAGTTGGCTTCAGTTAACAAGATTCTTGGAAATTTTATAGCTCCATTTCGAGAAAGCCATATGAAAGGAAGTGTCGAACCTACCAGAAGCTGGTATTCAAACAAGTTCTGTGATATTGTCGATCAATAGTTTTTTTTTTGAGAAATCCTGACTCTACTTCCCTGTTTTGCTGAGTGAGATGCAGAATAGTCACTCTTATGTATCTTGATTGGATGTACTCGATAAGTTTCTTTAAGAAAAATGTATTTATTTACCGTGGAGTCCCATGAGTCTGCCTGTCCGTCTGAAATCTTTTTAGCTCCATTGTGCCGTACAGTAGTTTGCGGTACTTAAATGTGACTGTACTGTGCTCCGACACAAGCCCAAAAACGATGGTCAATTTTTTTAGTGTACATACTCTCAGTAAATGCTTTAATATATAAAATTCTCGTGTCACGTGTTTGTGTTCGAACTTCTCCGAAACAGCTCAACCCATTTTTATGAAACTTTTTTTTGTTATATTTGGTCGGTAAACCCACCCAAAATTTTTTAATCGTGATTTTAGAATTCTTGTCATCAAAAAAAATCTGTGTGGTACCGATTGTGTTCGTATGCGTGAACGTATGGAACTGAAACTGTGATATGTGATAGCCACACCTTATACGGTATGCACAATGTAAGTTTCACCTCGATACGTTCCCGCTTACGAACGCAATCGCTACAACAATTTTTTTTTTTAGAGACCCCAAGTAAATATGTATATAAATATGTGATCACTCTCTAACTATAGAAGATAGTGAAATTTAAATAGTTATTAAATGTAGAGCAAGGTGATGCAGAAAATTTGTCAAACAGAGTAATTTTTGAATTCTATCTCTTTCATTGCTCTTGCTTTAACAGAATGACTCTACTCTATGGTACAGTGGGTAACATTCACTCAAAGTACTACAGCAAAGTATGATTGTGATTTCGGAGTGAATAAATGATTCATTTGTCTACATTTCGGAGACTACAGTTTTACTAACAAATGCGTATAAGGGCTCTTCTGCTCAAATTTGTAGAATTATGCCGATAAATGCTCCTGTGTTTCTTCAGCATAACTTAATGGATTTTAATATTTTTCTTTAAAGCTTAGAAAACCTTTCCGCCGTAGCTACTTGCTTCTTGTGTTAAGAATTCACAAAAATGGAAAAATGGTAGTCAACTAAAAATATAATAATTTCCAAGAACCTACATTCGTATGTAGCAACGTGTAAATCTAATAAACAAAGCAACATCGACTTTTTGATGATAATAATACATTTTTATACTCTGTACTAAAAGTACAGCGGGTATAATAATTTCGTACAAATGAATGTAACCCCATTAAGTATATATATTCTTGATCAGCGTCAACAGCTGAGTCGATATAGCCATATCTGTTTGTTCGTATGAGTAAAAGGATCTCAAAGTCTATAAGAGCTATGAAGCTGAAATTTTACCAAAATATGCACATAATTGTCAGGCAGATCAAGACCGTTTCCGCACTATAAAAGATATCAAATCCAAAATTATTACGGTTACGCAATGATTTTAAAAATAGTATGCCGCATAAATCGAATGAAAGCTTTTAAAGATATAAGTAAAACCAGGTATAACGAAAAACTAAATTCTATTTTTATGAGCATCGTTCAAAACGAGAGATAGATAATTTCATTTATTCAACGTAGAGTGCTGTTTAACCGGTCACAAGTAGGAGGTTTAATAATAAAGAAATTGTTAATAATAAAAAATCAGTGAGGTTATGGCTGCAGTGTTGCACTTTAACTGTGTTTTTTTTTAGAGTGCCCTATATTTCTATAGGAGTAACCACTATATCCTATAGAAATAGGATATATAGGAGTAACTACTATATGTGGCCATCGGTATGGTAGCGTACTCGCTTTGCAACCCGATGGTCGGTGGTTCGATACCCGCTGAAGCACTATTTGTCCAAGAAAATCTCTATTAATTTAAGACATCGTCTTTCGGATTCGGCTATAAGCTGTAGGTCCCTGTTCCCTTGGAACAGTTATTAATTCAGATCCCCATGTTTCGCCCGGGGGCGACAGAACAAAAAAAGTCAGTCAGGGAAATTATAAATAACTACTATATATCATTAATTTAAGGCAAATTAACATGAATAATATAACGCTTTCAAACTTTGGAAATTTATTTTATAAATTAGTGCTCTGTTCAACAAACCTAAAGAGCACTTTGTGGATTTTACGGTGCTCTTCAATGAACCATTAAAAAATTGCGGACACTAGATGGCATTAAGCCATAAGCGAAGAAAACATCGTTTCTAAAAGTTAAATTTCTAACCTAATCCTAATTTCTCAATACGCTGCTGTTCTCAGAAACTCGAACTTTATCCGTCCACCACATGGAAAAGTTTATTAAAAAAAGATGATGGTTTGCATCCTCAAAGAAGATTTAGCTTGATTAAAAATTAAGGCCATCGGTGGTGTTTTTTGATTGTTCTGATGTACGATTACAAAATGATCCATTTTACTACTGAAAAATCTTGTTTAGGGGTTTGTGGATAAATTGCCGATTATGGAGTGAAAACAATCAAAAGCAATTTTGTGGCAACTTATTGCATCCAGCAGAGTTCACTATTTGGTGTGGACTATTAGCCAAAGGCATCATCGGTCTATATTTGAACCGAGGAAGAAGCTGCAGTTACAGTGAGTGCTTTGCATTATCGACGTATACTCAATGAATTTTAGTTTCCGAAAATCAACGAGATGAACATTTACAATTGGTGATTTCAACAAGATGGTGTTACGTGCGATTTGACGCCTCATGATCAGTTTCCTTGGGAGCACGTTAAGTCCAAGTGTTATTCTGATAAGCCAACAACTGTTGATCAACCTAACTCGTGCCATTAAAATGTCCAAAATTTAACTATGTTGTCTTGGTGTTCATTTATCAGATATAATTTTTAACACACATATTCCATTGAATTTACCTCCCGAGTACAAATTTCATTTAAATTAGTTTTGCGTTGTTTTATTGCAAACTAATCTTCGAACGCCTTTAAAAAAAAAACACCCTATATTTATGTAGCTCTCATTAAAAAAATGTGCAGTACGGTTTTGGTTCTCAGCAGCCTGCTATAGTTAACTGCTTTTTACATTACTATTACTATATAAACATTACTCAAAATTTCATTTCAAAAACTCATTAGTTGTTAAGTGTAGCTAGCGCTTCATTAGAAAGTTCTCTTTGATATGTTTTCAACATATTCATATTATTAATTTTATTCATGCTTGCAGCTACATGGCAGCATAGTTATAAGAGTTATGGCAAATATTCATTCCAACTATATACACTTTTACTTGCTACCAATTATGATTTGCCTCTACCTTGCACTAAGGCTTGACCATTTTATTACAAAAAGTTTTGCGAGAACGTTACCAAGCAACAAATATAATTTTACCAAGTAGTGAATGTATCTTTAAGTACCAAACAAACTTTAATCATCAAAAAAAGAAAAAGCTAGAAAGGTATCTAGGCAGTTGCTCATGCTCTTATTTATGAGTTGCTTTGCTTAACAGTCCATTTTCCTATTATAGTTTGCTGTCTGCCCCAAAAAGTCTGCTACATCATCAACAATATTTCACTTGATTTAATTTTTGTGTTGGGCCTGTCAGACGTTGGCAACAATTTGTTGCAATTTGCACACATATTATGGCCAAAAGAGCTTCAGTCGACGTCGTCGTCGTCGTCGCCGCAGTCAACGTCGCAGTTTTGATGAATTATGTGTTACATAATATTTGCCAGCTCATGACACTCGGCCGCAGCAGCCAGCGCTTCTTCACTGCTCCTCGTTTGTTCTCTCCAAACTGTGCATAGCACTCTTGTGTCCTTCATGTGTTAAATTTTGGCATCAAAAACTTTTTGGACGTCTGTTGTTGGCCTGGCTTTTACTGCTCTTCTTCTGCTTTGTCCTCTGCTCTGCTACGCTTCTTCATCATCTTTTTATGCATGCCTAATTTATGAAAATTTGATGTACTTGTAAGCTATTTCGGCGGGATACTTTTATATTTGTTTGCACATAACCACAACACATGCACACAGTGCTCTCTTCTACGGATTCTGTTTTTCGATTTCTCTTCCTTTTTTCTCTACTTAGCTTTTTTCACGCTCTGACCGCGTTGAAAACTTGCGCCTAAATAAATTACTTGTAAAACTTTTCAAATACTCGTAATTCTACATGATGTTGTTGAGGTCGTCATCACTGCAGCTGCCCCCTTTCGTGCCACCACAGCTCCCCCTTTTAGCCCCATATCAGACAATCAGCCCGCAAAAAACCGAGCAACTCGGCAACGAATGAGCTACGTTATCGTCAAAGTTTACTAAACCAACATAAATACCATTTACTGCAGAAAGTTCCTAACACCGACAACAACGGCAACAACAAGCAGCCCACACACATACATAGCAAAATCGAGTCTTATAATAAAAAAAAAGGAGGTGTAGGTATTGGCAACAAGGATATCCTGAATGCCCTTTGCCAAGAAACCCATGAATGCTAACAACATGAAAATAAATTAATCTCAATAAAATGTTTATATTTCAATCAATTTTTTATATAAATCGAATATTGACAGACCAATGGGTGGTACGAGGTTCCTTTTTCAAGTTTTGTTATAGGGTTTTAACTTTCGAGCAACTTTTAGGGTTCTTTGTATTTAATAGGTAACAAGATTTGAATTCAGTTCAATCTTATGCCTAAATGGTAACCGACTTGCAGTCCAAAGATTGATCTAATGGGACTCATTAATGAGCACAAATATATAACATATATAAATCCAATTTTATAATAATCGAACTTTTTCAGAGTCCTTTAATAGGGTTTTATCTTTCAAGCAACTAAGTAGTATACCTATTTTTTGATAGCTGAATAAATTATTAACTGTGAGAGTTTATCAAATAAATAATATGCGAAATTCCCAATGAGAACAAACCAAACAGTGTTGTCCCACGATCATGAATGAAGTTATTACTTTTTTTTTAATTACAATTGAAAATTAATCATGTTTTTCACCCAATAACAAGAATTATAAAATGAATTTCGCGATATAAGTCTTATCTTATTATAAAAATTTAAAATTTTGAATTTATTGATCAATTTTTATTTTCTAAATTGAAAATAAAGCCGCAGGTCTACTTTGCCAGCTCTTCAATAATGTTATCTTTAATTTTTAAGTTAAATTATAACAATATAAAAAAATTGAAAATAAAACTTATTGCATAATTTTTATATTAAAATATTTTATTTTATAATATATTTACAATATAAAATTGTATTTTAAAATAAAATTTATAAAATAAGCAATAAATAAATTTAAATAAATAATAAGTTTTATTTTTAGATCCAAAAAGGAACTTTATTTTTTCGAAATAAAAATTTATTATTATTTGGAGTAGTTTTTTCAGAAATAGGACATATTTTGGCTTGTACAATCATTTGATTTTTTTTATTCCCATAATTCTTATTTGTGATCACTGATATAAACAAATATCAACATACCTCAACTTAATTTAGGAGGCGAAAAATATTTTGGAATGTCAAACCCTAAAAATAACACAAATGGACACAATACCATAAACCCCAAAAAAAAAAGATGCAAGCACAAGTTTCGTTAATAGGGACACACTCTTTGCTCTTGAAGCTATTAAGTTTCAGTTCTAGCCTTTATGGCTGCTTCGGAAATTTATTCCATTCCCGATTTTTCCGAATGGCTGCATTTTTCAGACTGCTTGCTCGCAAAATAACAATAGTAGGGATCATTAAAAACGTATACAAGAGTAAAAACAAACGTCGACTGATGAAGGAGAATAAAAATACAAAACTTTAAAGGTTGGCAAAAGAGCTTCTAGATGAACATACAATCAAGACGCTGACCATATAAAAAAAAGAATCCATCTCAATAAAATTCCTAAAAAAAACTACATATGTCTTGTAAGCCCTTGAAAGTGTTATAAAAATTACGAAAACCCAACTTTTTTGCATTTTAAAAGTGAAATAGTCCATACGGTATGCATAATGTGTTGCCTACTTTTCGGCTGTTGCCACCTGTGTACAGTACTGTCTTCCAGTTCTATATCCTTTTGGGTTTTCGATTTCTCTTTTACCTCAACTAGCTCCACTACAGCTCTCCTTTACTGCTACCTCCAAAATCATCTGCCTTTCTTGGCACTTGCCACAAAACATAGAACGTTTATTTTATTGACTTTGCCCACATTGCATATGGCTGAGCTCCTGATTGCGTATATACTATGGGTGGACTTTCTAATAAGTTGGCAGTGTATGTGAGAGGCAGCAAACAATAACAACAACAACAACAAACAAACAAACAAATAACAGCAACAACTGTTCATCAATACTTTTGGTCGTTCTATGTACTTTTACTAACAACTCGGCCCAAGTGTTTGGAGCATTTTCGATTGGAGCGGGGGAAAAGTTACCAAAGGATATGGGCTACTAAAAGTAGCTACAAAGTTGTAAATTTGTGTGTCAAAGTGTGTGTGTGTGTGTGTGTGTATCTGTGTTCATTGGGTTTGTCCGTCTGCTGCTCTTCTTGGATTTTCATATTTGTATTTTTGTCTACCTTACATCGTCTCCATTTGAGTTTCCCATTTGGGACGTTTTATATTTTAGTATCAATATTTCTTATTGTGTTTTGTTGCCTTGCTTCATCCAAAACTTTTTCATACACATACCGAATTGAACACGCTTACAAACACAACCGCACAGATATATGTATGTATGTACAAAAAAGAGAAAAAACTTTGTAAGCATCCAAAGGATGAGCTAGGATGCTTGGCACACACTGTGGCCTGTATACCAGGGAACCCTTGTAACACATACTTTAAAGGGCTGTGTGTTTGTGTCGTTTCTGAAGCACACTTAAGCCGCTGCTGTTTGTTGTTCCTGAGCTTGTTGTCGTACATTGCGCACATTATTGTGAATGAACTGATAAGCTGATGCACAGTGGGTTGGGAAAGTATACGAACGATATAGCTGCTACACCAAAAGAGGCGATCTTTATAATTGGAAATGTTTTTTTTGATTGTAATAAGAGCAACAAAAATTAACGAATAAAATTTATTATTATTAACTTTAAAAACTCAAATCGGATCTAAAACTCCGAAGACCGTTTTACTATGTTGCATTTTTTGCCTAGATCGTAAACTAGGCGGATTTGGAATACATGCGCCTATTTAGAGTTTACAAATTTGAAGCAAGGTTGGCAGCAACTCCAAAACATAGTTGGCATAGTTATGAATAGCAGCAGTTTATTGTTCAGTGCTGCCATATGTGCCTTTGTATATTCAGGCTGGCAATGAAGTCGTGATAACTAAATGGATTTTAAATTGAGAGGAATGTGTTGAATTGATACAGCAAGTTGCCAACTCGTGATGATGAGAAACCTGTACTGACTAAATACAAGAAAGTTCTTGCTCAATCGGAAGATTTTTTTGAGACTATTGAAATAAGGAACTCTGTAATTAGTAAGGCTTTAAATTCCAAAAGAAAATACTGCTCAGAGTTTGAAGAACTTTTTTTAGATTAAGCCCATTGTCATAAGTCAGCTCTTGCATATGATTATGGAAATAGCTACTGACTATTGGCTTGCTTTAAAAGCACCTGATAGGCAGCCATGACCAAGAAAGAAGATGAAAATTATGGTGTTAGTCAACAAATTGTGGCTTTTTTCTTTCACAGCTCTGTAATCTGAGGATCACAGAAAAGAAACGCATTGCGCAAACTAAGCAACGTATTTAAATTTAAGAACAGCGCGTAAAGTTTTCTTATTACATTAAATATTATATTAACTCAATTGCAATTTCAAATATTGTACCCTCTTAAGGTGTCAAACTTCAAAGATAAAAACGCCATTTAATTATTTCAAGTCGCAGTCGACCGTGTCATTCGTATTAAACATTCAAACATGCTTTTAATTAGTTTGATAAGCATTTAACTTATTAAAAAAATAAATTTAATTTTTCTCTAACAAAAAGTTTAGGCTTTCTTTCTTTTTTATTAGCGTAGAGAAAAATATGAAGATAGTTATTTCAATTAAATTAACGCTGAAAGGTTACTTTTGAACTGCTTGGTTTTAATTATTTTACTGATTTGGCCTTATGGCATGACCAATAATGGCTCCAGATGCACCCTGGATTGGCGACAATAATACTATAATTAAATGCACTTTATAAAAATATATGAATTTTTGAGTTTTTGCCATGAAAGAAATAAAAAAAAATGATTATTTTAGATGCCAATTATTTTAAGATTTTGCACGCATAAAGTATTATTTTAAATTAATTATTATTTATATTTTTTTTTGTCTATATCTGGACACGACAGAGTCCGTACAAAGAAATTCCTTCGGACTGCCGTTTTATTCTGTAAGACTTTGGCCAGGTGTGTTATTTTGGCATAAACTCTTACTTGATCTCTTTTTCGTGGCTTCAAGAGTAAGCCCTAAGTTTTGCTGCTTGGCTTTGAATCTTGTACATCCAATTTAACTTTTCATCATGCTTTGCCTGTTTTATCTTCTGTCTACAAAAGTTTTTATAATTAACTATCTTCAAAGCGTTTTCTGCGGTCTAAACTTTTTCTAACTTTAGTAAGTCTAACTTGCCTCTGCGCGTATCCTTGACTAATTCTGAAATGTGTGTCATTTTTTTTGTGTATCAAAGGACTACAAACTCGTATTAGATTCAAAGCTATTTTAATCCAAGTTACTGCAACTGTACTGTGTAATTTCTTGAAAAATCTAATAGCATCTTTATTTTTTTCAAGTTGACTAACGATAAAGTATTGTGATTTTTAACAGCTGCTCGCATACTTTAGGCACGCACTGTTGCGCTTCAAACACTGAAGAACTGCCTTAGCCTGTTGCATAACCCTTCTTAGAAGACACTTTCTCAGCTCCTTTCAATCCGCCCCACGTTGTGGGCTAATAATAAAATTCAATAAAACAGAAATGTCACTAGCAGCAAGCCAAAATGTCCTTATATGTCCGCTACACTCCTTACATTTCCTGTTTCTCTTCCCCGCTCTCTCAATGTCGCTTTCCACGTCTCTTGCTCTTTCAACCCAACTCCAATAATAACATTAAAACATTTTCTACATCAATGATGCATAACATACATCAATACTTCAGTTTGGTGGGGCGTCACAAAATGCTGCATACATTTAGGTTGGCATTTTGTTAAATCTTATATCGTAAAGCCGAGTCAGGCAAGCCGAACTGATTGATTTACATGCGCAGGCCCGTGCTCGCTAACATATCCTACATATCCCTTTGCCATACGCCTTAATATCTTTGGACAGACTCAACTGACAGTTTAAAACGCTTCAAATTGTCTTTTCTTTGCACACCACACCTCATTCTCTCAGTGTATATATATATATTGTAGGGCATCAAGATAAGATTTAAAGCTGGCATTTTGAACTTGCAGGAAACATTAAATATCAATTTTGTCTAAACAAATTTTGATTATCTGGCCCTATTAGAGCTCAGGGGCACTTAGTTTTATTAGCGTGCGCAAAGGGGAAGAGTGCAGTGGAGCCAAACCACAGGCTCAGTCTACAAAATTGCCTACAATTTCCTTTATTATACACATTCTGCTTTACGTGCTACACACAAAGATACATCCACTTACACAGCTGCACTTGCAGGCGCTTTTAAAAATGTGTTGCCTAGTCCATAGGCGCATTTTAGTATAAATTTTTTAACATGCCCGAATGGCTACAGGTGTAAAAACCTATTTAAAGCAAAAGCCTGGTATACAACTTTTATGTTGTTACGTGTATCTTACTGCCTTTCTGTGTTAACGTGGGCGTATCTATACATATGTGTCCATGTGGATCTGGTAAACAATGTAATAATCCGCTGGCTAGGACCAAGACCTTAGCACCAAAACGACTGCTGCTATTGAAAGAAATCTGATTTTTATTGACAACTCAAGTTGTTGTTGATTACTTGTCTGTAATCTGGAGTGGTCAGGTAAAACACAGATACACACACACACACACATACACGAGACAAACACACTCAAGCACATGTACACCCTTTTAAGTTTATTAAATTTGGCAATTTCTTAGACTTGGCTCCTGCTTGGCAGCGCTCTTATAGCTACAATAAGGCTATCTTAAGTAAACTGCCCAGCAGACCCAACAACAAACCCGCACCCTAACATACTTACCAACACTGACTTACACTCTTACGCAGCACTACAAATCCCTGGCGAGTGCGTGCCTAATGCTGCTGTCCATTTTTTTTTTTTTTATACCCTGTAACTTAAGTTAAGACGCATATCAGGTTTTTGCAAATGTATGTAACATAGATAAGAAGACGCCAAAGATGCCACAAAGCTTACTTCAGTATGGTAAGTTGAGTCCGTAGAACTTGAATTTTATACACTAATAAAAAGTAAATCAATCAAGTGAAATTCTTAATTTGAGAATGTTTACAATGATTTTAGAAATAGAAAGAGCGTACAAAAATACTTATCTGTTTTCTTACACTAAAGAAGTCGATGAAAATATTCAAAGAAAACTCTTCTTTCAAGCATTATATATGATAGCCCAATAGCCGTCGCTCTTTACTAAAAAATTTCTTCAAGCAAGTTTGGCAAAATTTAGTAAAAAGTTCTAAGAATGTACGTTCTACTCGTTTGATTCAAAAAGCTCCACGATTGCAAAATGAAGTAAAAAAAATACTCAAAGCAAAGCGGCGTATATGTGTATGGTTTGCATAAAACCCTAAACCGATAACTTACGTCTGCGAGACGTAGACGCCTTCTTTTTTTACTCAGTCGTTTTCTTCAGCTTTTCGATGGTGAGTTGACTTAATTCTGAGAAAGGCACAAATTGTACGTCGCAGAGACGTATCGTTGTCTTTAGTGTAAGTTTTGAGATATTTTGTGTGATGAGTTTTACGGTAATTTATGACTTCAAGTTGAAAATAATACCATATCTAGAGGACAAATAGATTGCTAAAAGCAATTATGTTATCAGATTGGGTAAGCGATCACAATTACTTTGCGAGTGAAAGCGAAAATAAATCGCTTGAAGATTACATGCTTAGTATCAAAGCAGATTAACTTATTTATTAGACTTATTAGTCTACCAGGAACCTTAGGTCCGCTCTACCAAGACCGGTTGGCATCCCAGGGTAAGACAAGCTCTTTTGCTTGTCTTAAATTCGGTAAAGAGAACCAATATCTCCTATGTTCACTTAAGGCCCATCCTATGGGCCTATATCCTATATCCTACTTAAGGCCACGCATTCCCTAACCAGCTTGGAAAATTCTCCACGAAGACAGTGCGCTGATTGCGGCCTGGCTATCTGTTAATACGTAAATGTTAGCAACCCTAGTACCCTTACGGAGGATACTATGAGCGCAGACCTCTAAGCCGTGAATCTCTGCTTGAAAGACACTGGGCCAGATACCCATTGCAATAGAGATTCTGGTGTTGGATCCGACAACTCCAGCACCTCCACCCTGTTTCATCTTGGAACCATCCGTAAACCCTTGCTGACACCGGTGGTTGCCACAGGGGTTGCCTTTAGTCCAAGTCTCACGATTTGGAATGAGAGATCTAAATTTCCTTTTATGGAGAAGTTCCGTGGTCATATAATCTGATCTTGAGCTGATCGATAGGCCAGGAAGACAGAATTTATAAGTGCAGCATGGCCTGTGTCACTTTCCACGAGACCAGACGTGATCTGGATCCGCAGTAGACTTTGCATAGCTGACTTTTGAGGTGTATGTGCAGTGGAGTCAGTCCAAGGACTGTCTCCATTACAGCTAGGCATATCAGTCTTTGTAGCTTACTGCACTTTTTAATTGATATAGTACCTATATTAAACCTTAAAACTTTTGGTCAGCTTGACTCGCAGTCGATTTTCTTTTTTTTATATTTTTATATATGAAGGTACAGGGTCTCCCAAAGTCGGCTGCGTTGGACTCTAACGTTCCCCATAATTTTTTTTTTTTTTTTTTTACTTTTTCTCTGACAAGCAAGTTTGAGTAAGGGCAGAGAAATATTATTAAAAAGGTTTTTGCTGTCATACATTTTTTTTTCTTACTTTCTTACTTTCTGCTTTAGTTTTATTTTTATTTTATTCCTGCTCTTCGACATCGACGACTTTTGAAGTCGACCGAAAACTTTTCACTTTTTTTTGATTGATTAAGGCTTGTCAAATAGTTGCTTATGCAATTTTTTCTATCGGAATTTTCCAAACTCAAAAAGTGCTGACATTGTGTTTGCTTGTTGCCTTTGTGACTGCACTTGGAATTTTCTGTAGATTTTCTGGCCTTTTGATGCTAATCAAAAAGTTGACAGTATTCTGTTAATGTGGCCACACTTATCAATGTCATAGAACTTGGGGCAAAGGATTTGTTAGCTTTGTTAGCTCTGAGTGCAACATTGTAAACAGCCCCAAGTCCTGCTGCATGTTATGCTGTAAGTCCTGCAAAAAACGTATTTTCTTTTCCTGTTTTTCATCATGTGGCTGGGCAATTTGCAAGCTGGCAAAACCGAAGCAAATGTTATTCTTTGTTTTTGTTTATATATATTTGGTGTGACAATAAATTGTTGACATTGCTTTGCCTTAAAACTAGTACACACAATCATGTGAGTGTGTGCGTGTGTGTGTGAGTGTGTGGCTGTATCCTGGCGTCCTTCGTGTTGATTTATGTAGCTTGGTAACTATTTACTAAACACTTTTGCTTTGTATATATTGAAATTGTTGCCAAATTCAAACTTCAAAGTTGTTTTGTTGTTTAGGGTTTCAACTGATTACTAATCAGATTTCTTAGGTTTTTAGACATGGCTTTAGTATCAATTGCAGCCAAAGATTATTGATTAAAAATTTCAATCATAGAAATAACTACCGAAGTTCCAAAGTGTCTCCTTCTAGTTTCCTTCATATCGAAAAAGGTGGCCACTACTATAATCCCAAACGCAGAAAATCATGGGGAATGCCTCCACGTCGACGGCCACACCGAATGTTCCTGGCGCTAAGGTTATACCCTGTATATGGTGTGTGTAGTACTAGTACTAGTACTATGAGATTTAAAACCGAGTGAAATCATCACAGAGGATCGGTATCGAACGCATTTGATGCTTTTGAGAAAAGCATTGAAGGAACAACGTTACCAGTACCAAGAGAGACACGACAAAGTCATCCTCCAGCATTTCAATGCTCGGCCACATGTTTCCAGACCGGTCAAGACATACCTGGTCACACTTACATGTCTCCTGGATTACCATTGGTTGCGATTCGTGGCACACAGTCTACTTGACCAGAATTTCCACTTTGTTGTAAATAATGAAATCAGTTTTTATATTGCTTGAGTTTATTTAAAGCTCAGACGATCCTGTTATGAACCCTAGTTATGTCAAATCATATTCTTTTTATCCAAGGATAGATTGTAAATTTAATAAACTTCTTTCAAATTTGGTCGAGAAAATCGATTTTTTTTTTTACAAAAAATTGAAGGTACATATTTGTAGAATATGTGTACGAAAGTATTTTTCGATGCGATCGATATTTATAGAAATAGAGCGTCTTGAACGCACCTAAGTCGCGCGCGCTGAGGGACTTTCTAAAATCTTTAAACGCGTTTTTCTCGGAACCATGTTCTTCATCCGAATTTCAAGCATAGCTCTTGATCTTTTGTTCGGATTCCGGTCATTTAAACCATTTTTGAAAGGATATAATTTTTTGTATGGCTTATACTAACAATATACATGAAAAATTGTTAAATTGCTTGAAAAAAAACAAGAGGCTGGAAAACTTAAATTCGGGGACGATGTTCTGCGAGTGGAGGCAGACAAGAGCCGCCATTTTGAATTTCGCCGAGATAAAAATGTCCAATTATTGTACAATAACAATACATTTAACAATCAAAACAGGAAGTTTGTATGTCTTTTCATCATGCCACAAATAATTCCCAAACTTCGCCGTCTTTTCGGCCAAATTTGAAAGAACCTCCCCTTAGTTAAAAATATTTTAACATTTCATTATTTTAAACATAAAAAACTCTAATCCAGGAAACGCTAATCCATGGGATTCACCGAACAAGTACACAAAGAATTACTCAAATAAAATTGTATATAAATCGACAAAACTTATTAGAATTGAATCTTTTTTAAATTTGATAAGGAACCACAGTGCTTCTCAAAACTATAGGATACCTTGTAGTTTTATTTTCAATTGTAAATATCTCTTTTTGTGGGGGTGATCCACCAAAGCTTTATTTGCCACATTGTTGGACCTTTCTCAATAGGTTATTCGTTGACATGCGACTTTTTGAGCAATTTGAAGCGTTTCATAACTATAGGACAGTAGTTTATTATAAGGAAATTAAGTGTAAGGATGGCATAAATATATTTTTTTTTTCAATTTCAATTTTATTCACTAAATCTTAGACATTATGAATACATGTGGAGTTTAATTTTGAAATACAGAATTCAGGCTAAATTAGTAACCTTTTCTACTGTGAAATTAAATTATAACGAATATAAATAAATAAATATAAATAAGGAACAAGTACATTGTAGCTTTTAAGTTCTTTTAGTTTTTGGATAAATATAACTTGGCTCAACATCATTTGAATCATTTATTATAGGCTTCACACTAAAGAATCATCAGCAGATAGTTCCTGATAATCTATATCTAAAAGTGATATAAAGTTCTCTAAATCCAAAATTGCGTAAATAAAATGTATATAAAATAATAATTGAACATTCCTTTTTAATTTTAAGTTTGGGGTTAGTTAATTAACTAAGTAATATTTTTTTTACTAAGTTTTTATAAATTACAAGTACTAGCTAAAAAGTATTAAAAACCCAATCCGTAAAATTACACAATAAACCACATATTAGGGCCATTGTATAAATTACATTTAAATTATCTGTTATAATCGTGTTTAGCAATTTTTGAATAAATATTTCTTAATTAAATTAAATTTAGTAAAAAAATTTTAAAAAAAATTGCATTATGTATTTCTTAAACTAAACATCCATTTATTTCTGTTTCCTTGCAGGTAAGCAATAAACTAATATTTATCAATAGAAGCTTGTAAGTATTTTAATTTTAAATTCGTTAGTATTGACTAAATTTAAACAAATATGCACATCACCAAAAAATATAGTTGCATACATCTGAAAAATAACATATTTCCATAATAAAAGAAGTTTTTCTAGCAGATTATAAAGACCACAGTATTTTGTAGATTCAGTCGAATCTTTTTTGTACATTTTCTTTTTGTAAATATTGTATAAATGTATATACATATGTAGTAATATAAGCCCTATCACACACTAAGTATTGTTTAGTGTGTAGCGATTTATTTTTGTGTCAATATTAGTTTGTAACCTTGTTCTTATCGGTTGATTGCCAATAAATAAATATATTCTTTTAAAAAAAACAAAAAAAAAAGTATATTTTATGACATTTGAATTTATTTCCTTTTTCATTTCAATTGCAGTATATTTTATATAATATATATATAGTGTCCATGGAAAACATTTATATCAACTTTTTAGTACTTCATCAAATTTGCTTTTCATGACCAGTATTTTGCAACACTTTTCTTACCTGCCTAGAAGCAACTCCCAGCACTACCAACTGCCCAACCTTTGGTCAGTCTTAGAGTAAATAGCCAAGGGAAGGTGGACACAAGCTGTCCTTGGGTATCATGGTTTTGGTCTCCAAAATTTATAAGCTTTGTGTGTCTGTGTTTGGTTATTTAAGACAAAACACCAACGCAATTGTTGTAGTTGCTATAAATAAAACTAAGCACACGCACACACATGTACATTGTTAGATGGGAGCGTATGTGTTTTGTGAGAGAACGAGGGCAGTTATAAAGGTAAACTTTCTAGCTTACTATCAATAATATTTAGAGCATTAAGAATGTTTTTTTTCAAACACGTCAAATACTGTATTTTGTAATATATAAATATACATATATATAAAATATTTAAGTTCAAGTTGTTGTGATGTAAGAAATTCTTTTTATTATTTATTTTAAAGAAAATTGTGGTGCTGAAAAAATTAAAAAATTATAGTAAAATATGTTTCAGTAGTTGATTCACAACGAAATAAGTTAAAAAACAATTTATTTTTTTTGTTTAGACTTAAGCATTCAATATTGAAACTGAAACTTTATCTTTTTATCAACGAATAAATCTGCAACATTAGTTTTTAAAAAATCATTGAGGCACCCTATACATATTGCTTTATTATAGAGCTAATTGCATGACTGCTTTGGTGTTAAAACTAAATTTATTTATAGTATCCCAACTTTTTATTTTAAAAATTGCTTACTTTCTATGTTTTTTATGTTATTTGTTGTCTTTATACTTTCTATAGTGTACTTCCTTGAAATAAATACACAGATCTAGCGGGATGAAAATTAATATTTGGCTATGATGATGATACCCTTTTTTCTTGCTTTGACTTTATAAGCCTTCTATCTCTGACCAATTCTTGATAATAGTTAATAATTTACCCAATAGCTTAGATATACACATATTTATTTATTTAATAAAGATTAAGAAAGCTTATAAAACTAACTTAACTAAAATTAAGCACTGGCAGCTAAAGGCCTTAGGCTTAGATATACACATATATTTACTTATATTTTGACTCAAAATGATTTTTTTAAATTTAAATAATTATTGGCCGATTGAAAAAAACTTTTCAGCCCGCCCACGTACTCGCATGTATCTGTGTGTGTCTATGGCGCACTTTATATAAACTTAGATAACAAACAGCTTGGTTATTTATTTTTCTTAATATTAACGTCAACATTCAGCGCACATGTTGCACGCACAGCCGCTGAATGGCGGCAACGAGCACGATGACGACGCCGACGCCGACCACCCGCTGCCAGTCGCCGCAAACACTCGCATAGATACACACACACTAACACAGATAAAGTCATTTACACAGATACTCGTATATCGTATACGCTTGGATGTTGTAATATTTGTTGCCATCTTACAGGCGAGAGGTGTGCAACTAAATCACATCAACAGCGCTGGAATTTATAACTCTATGGCAGTTGCTTTCCATTTGGGAGAATCTATGTGTATCTCAAGTGTGAGTGTGTGTGTGTGAGTGTTTGGGTGTATTTATGTTTGTGTATATGTTTACTTAGCGTTGCTTATTTTGACTTTATTAAGCCAAAACACGTTGCATAGCAGCTAAACACGCGCATATAAATACAAACCAACTGCATGGTTTGGGTTTTCTTTAGGTTTTTGTTTGGGGCCTTGGCGATTTTGGATCTTCATTGCAGGAGTACAATGTGTCCTTTCGACCAGTTTGCAGTGCTCTTGAGCCAGCTGAAGGAATTTGCTTGCTAAACGTGCTTTCACAAGTGACAATCTTTGTAGCCTTTTTGATGCGTATTTTGATTGCATATTTAAATAATTTAATCACTGATTATTATTAATTCTATAATTTTATTAAGGATTTGTGGATTTGATGTAAGAGTTACAACAAAAGTGTCATTAGAATGAAATATGAAATACAAAGAAAAATATGTAACGAAGGAGGCAGAAGATTATAAACGTATTAAGGTACAGAATAATAACGAATCACAGAAAAGCAACTCTCAGATATATATTAGTTTGGACATATCAGTTGGCCTTCAAAAAAAAATGCCGGAATAGCGCAACATTTGTCAAAAACTAGGATCAGATCAGATATCCTTATGTCTTAGAACAAAGGATATAAAGATTATTAATGTTGAAAAACAAACTCTTCGCGGTAAAGTACTTGTGACAAAAGCATATGTCCTTGAATGCAACAAAAACAAATCTTCTATGAGATAAATAATGTGTATTGAGAGAATTCCAATTAGATTAGCTAAGGTTGGATAGGCTGACTGCTCGGCGCAGGCCGAGAATTACCCCGAGGCCGTGTAACCCATTGCGATTCTATATAGTATAAAGGAATAATATAAAGAGAATGTGGAGGGAGGGGGACGTTGCTGTAGTTGATTGGGATAGTTAGTTTACATTTTAAGGATTCAAGAAGAGGGATTAGGCTTGCTATGGGCACATACCAGTCCAGGCCTTTCAGGAAAGGCTTTCCCAGGTACTGGGTGTATGGTATTCTCTAAGAAATGTAGGTCATTCACATATAAGATGTTGGATATTCTCTCCTCCTCACTCTGCAGGTATGACAGAAGTTGTAGTTATTTATTTAATTGCGGAGCAAAACATAAACATAAACATTGTCCATGTCATTGACCCATGCTTGATATCTTTAGTTGGCACAGTCGTCTTGAAAAAAGTCAAAATGGTAACTGACTTTCAAACAAATTCATTCTTGATATATTAGTACTACCTATATATGCAAAGGAAATAAAATGGATAGTTTATTTAATAAAGGAAATCGTTGTGTTAACCTTATTAAAAAAAAAACTTGAGAAAGCTATTCCTAGCTTTCAGTCCTCAAACGAATATTTGGAATCCTTTTACTAAAAAAAGAAAATCTTTTATTTCTTATCTACTGTATAACCTGATCAAAGGGGGCTTAGGCAGATAAAAATTACGATTTGTACCTCTTATTCTCTTTTCTCAGTTCCCATATGGTGGAAACATTATTTTGTAGCATAGCCATCAGGATAATTTCAGAGCATGCAAAGATGAATTTCTTTGAATGATTGTTAAAACAATGCAGTTTATGATACGTATGTTCGTAGGATCCAGTTCAACCATCAAACAAACCATCAGTTCTCTTGGGTCTCTGTACGCTAAGCTTTCTTCAACTGTACCCGTAGCTTAGTACATATTTTAGGATATTTTATGAAAATAGATACAATATCTGTTCTATCGTATCTAATTGTCACTAGAAAAGTATGAATTTGAAACTTTTTATATTTGGAATCTGGCTTCGCCAATTTTTGCCATATTTGTTCTGTTTAATAGAAATTGAAAAGTCCTAGAATCAAAGCTGTCGTACCTGTAGCGTATTGGAACTATTTTTACTAGCCGACACACAGTGGATCTAATGAAGTTCCTAGCGCCGCAAAAGTCCACTTTTCAAACATGATAACTAAGCCGATATTTTTTAGTTTTTCGATAGCTAATAGAACAGCAGATTTGTTGGTATTTTTTTTTTTTTTTTTGTGCATGACTTTAAATTCGCGCAGTTGCAAGCTGTCAAAGTTGGCATTTGTAGTAACACGTGCGATAATTTATTCTATCAATTTCGAATAGTTAACTTAAAATTTAAAAAAAAAATTAAAATATTCGAATATCGTCCAATCTTTTTTTTCTTTTTTTTCTTTACAATAAACTTCTTTAGAGTAAAAGCAACATAAGGCCGGCTAGGTCCGGCTTGATTTTTGTTTTTTTTTGTTAGAACTGTCCATCTTGATGTCACTGTCACTTTTTGCCGGTATTCAAATAATTTTGCTTTTTAGGAAACATGTCGGTGCAAAAGCAAGTGCCGGTTGATGATTGGCAAGGGGAGATTACTCAAAGTAAAAATAATTTAACTGTTGAAAATTATGTGTTTACTCACATAATTGATAGAAAAGAAATACGGAAATGATGAACACAAAAAAAATTAAAAATAAACTGGCGAATTTTACAAAGAAATTTCATCAAAAATGGCGAAGTTGTAATAGAACGTCGTTATATTTTCAAAAGCATTACAAAGAATGGCTGGATGAAATGGGGTTTTTGGTTGACATTCCAGTGGTAGGTTCAGGGAATACAAATAGTGGAAATACTGCCAGAAGGTTTTTCCAACAATCCATATTAGTTGGACTATAACTATGGAATATTTGTTTCATGGCTTGTTAATATCGTCGGACCCATTAATAACATTAAAGAGCAAATCTCGGTTTTTTCCAAATTAATACTGATTTAGACGAAAACGTACTTTCACCCCAAATATGAGACTTTTATTAATTTTTTATCAAATTAAATAGTCATTTTAAAAAAAACGGTAAAAAAAAACTCTTGAAAATTACTTTGACAAAATAAAAAACAAATTAAACAAAAAAAAAAAATAAAAAAATATTTTTAATACTAAAAAATAATTTACAAAAAAAAACCCATGAAAATTACTTTGACAAAATAAAAGATGGCGTATGTTAAAGTCGGGCGCGGACGACTTTGGGATACCCTGTACCACTGCTTGCAATAAAATCCGGTAAATTGCTTATGTACACCAAAAACCTTCATAAACAACCAAAAACAGACGAATTTTTAATGAAAAACTTTTTTTCGACCGATCGGCCCTATGGGAGCTATATGATATAGTCAACCGATTTTGATAAAATTTGGTACAGTGTTGAAGATCTCTAAAAAACTTCTGAATGCCAAATTTGGTTACAATATCTTCACAAACAAACGAAACACAACAAATTTTGTACAAAAAGCGATTTTTTGACCGATTGGCCCTATGGGAGCTATATAATATAGTCAACCGATTTTGATCAAATTTGGTACAGTGTTGAACATCTCCAAAAAACTTCTGAATGCCAAATTTGGTTACAATATCTTTACAAATAAACGAAACACAACGAATTTTGTACAAAACACGATTTTTTGACCGATTTGTCCTATGGGAGCTATATGATATAGTCAACCGATTTTGATCAAATTTGGTACAGTGCTGGGGGTTTCTAAAAAACTTCCGATTGCCAAATTTGGTTATGATATCTTCATAAGCAAACGAATTATCCATCTAAAACTTTTGCTTTTTTTCGAGGTCCTCTGAAACACCCCTATGGGAGCTATATAATGTAGTCCCGATATCAAAAAAATAAAATAAACTTGTCTCCTATGGATAAATAACGGATCTTATCTGAAAGTTTGGTTGCTCTAGCTCTTACCATCTCTGAGATCTAGGCGTTCATACGGACAAACGGACAGACGGACAGACGGACAGACGGTCAGACGGACAGACGGACAGACGGACAGACGGACATGGGTATATCGACTTCTCTAGTCACTCTGATCATACTTTAGGTAACTTTGGAAGGTCTCCGACTTCTCCTTCTGTACGTTACATACATTTTCGGCTTGCACAAACACAATATACCCTTTGTACCATACGGTACAGGGTATAAAAACAAATTAAGCAAAAAAATAATTAAATAAAACATTTTTAATATTAAAAAAAAAAAAAACAAAAAAGTTTTAAAAATTGTGTGTTTTCAATAACAATTTAAAAAAAATTAGACTGCCGACCTAAGTGCCATACTTTTCAAGTTTTTAATTTTGCGGCGCCAGGAAATTCATTAGCACCACTGTGCGACGGAGCATTGTTTTCTTGAAAAAATTATTCATTAAAAAAAAAAAAAACAAACAAATCTTCTATGATCGTGCTCTCTTAAAAGAATAACTTATTTATTTATTTATTAAGAAAAGGGTTAAAAAATTGAATTCTTAGCCTAATAGAAATTTTAGAGCACTAGCTGCGAGACTTTCCACTCAATTAAAGTATAAGGACTGTAAGGAAGTTCTGGTGCTGGGGTATAACTCAGTCTGCCCCAGGGCCAACTTACAACTAATTTGTAAATTCGCTGAGACACTGGGCAGCGTAGGGGGCCTAGAAACTGTCCTCGCCTTGTATACACACATACATACCACGATCGCTTCCCATTCGCCCTGAAAATGTAGTTTGGGTGTGTGTCGCGTGTGCGGAAAATAACCTTTACTACTGTGTGCCCTCATATGATCGCCACAGACTACGTCAATGGGTAGGGCTCTCGCGACCGTATCCTTGCTCGAGGGGGGTCGGGAACTTGTGGAGGCGGGCGAGGCTCACGCGCACCTACAAAAAGACCAGCGTATATTTTTAATACCGGAGTGGCGAGGCCTACTCGGTTGCTTATATGTGCGCGGCAGGAAAGAGTATAGCGAAACACATTAATGCGCACACACACGGTGACACTCTGTTAATACCGCGCTTCTCACACACGACATTAATGTTTAATAAATACAAACGCTTGCTGCTTTACTTCACGTTATAATTAGCTTCTTTTATTTCGCTTTTTAAGTTCTCTAATTTATGTTACTAATCCCTGCAACTGAGTCAACTAACCTCTATTCTCTTTATCCCCTAACCTTATTTCCCGTCCACGTTTCTTTATTCCTTTTCTTGTCTGCGTGTCGAACCGCTGCACTTCTTTTCTCGATGCCGTCCAAAAACCAACTCCTCGCCTTCAATTTTTCCATCGCCCACGCCGGCTCATACCACAGTCTGCCGATATCCGCCTATCGTTTTGCCGATAGTCGGCCATCGGCAGCCTGGGTTGGCAGTCCGACGTGGCGATGCTACGATCTTTTCGTTTATCGATGTTTAGCCCCTTTCTTATTTTTCAACACTTAATCTAACTTATTACTAAGAAACCAAAATACCAAATTCAAACCGTTAACTCCAACTTAATACTAAGAAACTAAAAATCATTAACTCCAATTCAACTTAATACTAATAAATTCAAAATTCAAATTTATGCACGGGGGCTGTGCAATATTTTAGACCTATTTGTGACGGGGCTAAATAGCTTCGTCACACCCCCCCCCTTTCTCCGATAGGGACGACGCATACCGTGCCGTCTCGACGACGGGTGACCCGGTATTGTCGCCCTCCTGCTCTAATGGTTACGCGCTGGCGGCCTCTATCTAGCCGGGCGCGTGAAAGGCGTGCCTGGATGGCCTGAATGGTCGTCCTCGGTAACATGCCATCCGGAGTGTACACCGTCCAGCCTGTTGGTATCCCGACGGATTCGGCGTCAGAAAGTTCGGCAGTCTCCGGGTCTGTCAACAAAACACCGCACCTTGCCAAGTCCGCTTCGAGGCGCATTCCCCAGCGCTCGATGTATGCAGTGGTCTCTGAGGCTCCGATGGTCTGATTCCGAGCCGAAGGGGCTGTCCTCGGTGTTACCATTTTCGTAATCCTCCAGCTGTGGGCTAGCCGCGTGCTCTGGCGTGGAGCCGCCACTCCAACTCATCCCCCCGGGCATGCGACTTTCCACAATCTCGGGGTTAGAGTGTTGGGGGACTTCTTCGTCAGCCATCGTTTCAACGGAGGGCTCACCCTCGACTTGGGGCTGTCTTCCCTCACCCGATGTGTCTGAGTCACTAATCGTGATGATGTCTTCGTCCATCTATAATGGTATAATAGCTTAAAGATTACTTCTTAAATAGTACTCCTACCTAGCACAGTTGCGGGGTCCCCCTTAAATCTATGTTTTACAATGCTTTTTCTTAAGACTAACAAAGTTTACTGATTTGCTGCGCCCACGGGCTGCCTCTCTACCTCGTCGGTGACTTCGTCTTCCTCGTCGCGTTGGTCATTTGAGTGGAACGCTTTCAGCTGCGAAATGTTGGCCACCCTGCGCTTTCGTTCGCCTGGCTTCTGTAGGCGCACGATATTGGGGGATACAAACTTGGTCACTCGATACGGCCCATCGTATTTCGGGGCCAGCTTTGCTGCGAAACCGTCTGCTGCTCGCGACAACCAGTGTTGGCGCAAAAGCAC